>JAQNCA010000014.1:25782546-25801023 GCA_029783725.1 Acanthurus tractus
CTCAGGCCCCTACACTCTAAACTATAAGTCTGACAGCTTTCAAACATGTGCCAATGGAAAGAGGACGAAAAAACCTTGTAAAATATGCTATTTTGTGTAAGATTTGATCAAGTTTGAGGTACTTCTCAGGAGGTTTTCTAAAATGCTCTCCTCTCTGTCTGTCCTCTGCTGAGCTGTGGCTCCACTCTGTGATCATGTGACTCACTCTGAGCAGGAGAGCAGCTTGCAATACACACACATTATAAAACCTCAAAAGGAGCACAGCAAACTCTAAAACTAAAACTGTGATAACTCTGAAACCGTACAATTTAGCACAACCATGTAAATATGAGATTTAGAGATCAAAGTCTTGTGACTCATTTAAAATTGGAATGTCTGTAGCTAAAACTATGTTGGCCCAGTGGAAGCACAGATAGGTGTGGGTTAGATCACTTTCTACATATGTTTGCATGGGAGAAAAAGCTTCACTGTGCCACTCATGTGATAAGTGTGATCCTCTACTTCCACCTTGTGGCTGTACTAGGCATTTATGTTTACATAAGATATTTAATTGAGCAGTTTGCATCAGTGATGTTCTCAGGCTGAGGAATCAGTTTGGACATGAATGCTTTTAAGTGTGGCAGTTTATATTGATCCTAATTCATTTCCAACTTTGCCATTTTCATTTTCATTGTGTATTGTGAGGGCCCGCCCAACGCTGCTTGCAGCTTTAATTTCTTATTATTATTATTATTAGGGCCCAAGCACCGTGAAACAGTGTGAAAGCCCTATTGTATTTGTACTGTTTTAGGGCCCAAGCACTGTAAAACGGTGCAAAAGCCCTATTGTTATTGTGCTGCCCTTATGATGGGCAACAGGAGCCCTCTAGTGGTAACTTCTCCTAGAACACATCAGCAGTTGCTCTGAGAAATTTGACAGTTGCTATGGGAACGCTTTGACAGTTGCTTCTTTAGTATCAGTTACAATGTTACAAGTTGATGAACGGACATGATGTTTTTTTAGCTTTGAACACTTTCATGCCCTAAGCAAAATCAATAGCTTTTTACAGAATTCTACATCTACATCTTGGACAGCTTTCAAACATGTGCCACTGGAAAGAGGACAAAAAAAATAACTAAAATATGCCATTTTGTGTAAGATTTGATCAAGTTTGAGGTACTTTTTAGAACGTTTTCTACAATGCATTCCTCCTTTCTGTTTTCTGTCTGTAGCTAAATCTATGTTGGCCCAGTGGAATCACAAACAGGTGTGGGTTACATTGCTTTCTCCATTGGATTGCATAGGAGAAAAAGCTCCACTGTGCCACTCATGTGATAAGTGTCATGCTCTGTTTCCAGCTTGTGGTCAAACTAGGAATATGTTTTTTTGTATAGAGCTTTTGATCAGTGCTGTAGCTCTCTGGCCACAAGGTGGTGGCAGAGCATCACTCTCTAAGCTCCAAGCAGTATTTAGGAGTGATCAGTTTCCTCTGATAACTATCTTTGTTTTCCCCTCTGTTGTTGTGCAAACCCAGTGGATGTTAGACAGACAAACAGATTTGAAGTTGATTAAAAGTGATCTAAAACTAAAAAGTTTCCTATAGAAATTGAAAAAAAATAAATTCAAAGTCGTACAGCTGAGAAGTGTACAGTGAAGTGCTGACACTCACAACTTGAGTAGGTAGGTGTCAATGATTGCATTGTGAAAATGAACCTATGGAAATGTACACTTGCATAGAGTGATTTTGCATAACAGTTACTCAAACTACATTGAAATTAAAAAAACAGACTTCAGACCCACAGATTACAGTGATGAAAGCTAGGAAATGCTTTCAATCCTATGTCAGTGGAAAGAGAACGAAAAAACCTTCTAGAATATTATATTTTGTGTAAGATTTGATCAAGTTAGAGGTACTTTTCAGGAGGTTTTCTACAATATATTCCTCCTCTCTTCTCTGTCGCTGCAC
The DNA here is from genome assembly GCA_029783725.1 of Acanthurus tractus. Lineage (NCBI taxonomy): Eukaryota > Metazoa > Chordata > Actinopteri > Acanthuriformes > Acanthuridae > Acanthurus > Acanthurus tractus. The sequence continues at coordinate 25,784,492 of JAQNCA010000014.1, forward strand.
TCTCCTGGTCATGTGATTTGCTCTGAGCAGGCCAGCACTCTGCCACACACATAAGGTATAAAACCTGAGAGGCAGCATAGAAAACTCTAAAATGAATACTGTGATAACTCTGAAACAGTATATGATAACAAAAACATGTAAAAACAGGATTGAGAGATCAAAGTCTTGTTACTCATTTAAAATTTGAATACAACACAAGTTACACAAACACATCTCACCCTTGGTAAACTTCTTATACTCACAGTTGACATGTCTATCACACTTTTGACCAAGCTACATGGATTATGCTAAACACTCTAAATTTTAAGCACAACACTTTCAATTAAAAGTATTGTAAACACTGACAGTAAAGGCTTTAAATTATGTTCTTCATTAATTCTCCAAACTCAGCTGAGTGAGCTGCAGGGTTAGATCATATCAACACATTTCAGGTACAAGTCCATGAGAGGAACAAATCACATATATCTTTGAAAGGGAATTATATAAAGGTATCAATGTCATCAGGGTAACATGTGTCTGAGGGAATGTTACACTCATAGATGGGAAGCTCCTCTGTTTATCACCTTTACATTCTCAATAAAATCAATGTTGTATGATTTCCTCATGTTAACAAGTCCTATCTTTATCCTTGTTAATGTCAGATGATTGTTGAAGAGAGGGGACTTTGATTTTGGCACAAATGAACTTGATTTACTGCCTGCTTTCCACTTTCAAGCAGTGCAGTTATGTGCTGGCCTGCCTGCATGAGAGAGAGAAGGCACGTTCTGCGCTTGAGTTGCAGTGTGGACCAAGCGCAAGCAGTAGGCTGTGTCCGGGGCTGGTTGGTGCCGGCTCCGACGGGTGACGGCGGGATGCGAGGGCCCGTCCAATGCTGCTTGCAGCTTTAATTTAATCCTTGTTTTTCTGATCAAATAAATACGCTGACAGGAACAAGGAAGTTTGCTCGCCCTGTCAGCGACCGATCTGTTAAAGAACTGTCACATAAATGAGCGTTTTAGCCAAAGGTGAGATTCACACACTTCCATACGCACGCTGTTTACTTCAAACTTCATATTTTTAATCAAAAATATTTTCAAAGGACATTGTACTAACTTCACTAAATGTGTCCAAAGCACATCTAAATATTTTACACTGCTGAGAGGCAAAAACAGAAGAGAAAGGTGTGTTTGATTGTGGAGAATAGTGTGAGCACATTGGCCAACTGCGCCCTATCTTACCGTCCAGGCTGATTTTACGTTTGCGCCTCCGTTTACCTGGCACATTTGACCTCAATGCGCTGGGTGTATGATAGGAAACGCGCCAGGACACGCCTCTATTCCACCTTCATTGTCAGACCTCCTCCCTTGGGGGCACAGACACAGCGCAAGTGGATTTGCTATCTTACACTTGTGGCAAAAATGACGTCTGCGCTGGGTGTGCGATAGGGCCCTTGGTATTAATAATTTGGCCCTTTGGAGATGGCAAACTTCTCCCATCAGCACCACAGAGCAGCATTACAGTCAGTGATAATCATCCTATAGTAGAAATCCTCATCAAGATTAGCTGCAAATTCTACTCAAGCAGAGGTCTATCTTTCTGCCAAATTTCACCCAAATCTGTTTGTGAGTTTGAGAGATGAAAAGACAAACTTGAAGGCAAAGCTTCAAACTGTTTCCATGACAACAGCAGAGGAAAATGCAACTTGAGCTTTAGTCACAAAGTTACACTCATACCTGCAACCAAGGATTGTTTTTATTGCTAATTTAAGAATGGTTATTTTGCAAAATGTTCAAAAGGATTGAAAAATCCAAATTTCACATAGAACTGTAACCAGAATGAGCCAAACTCTCCATCTAAACAACCAGATATCTCTTTTATTTAAACTTTAGCCCAAAAGGATAATCCAACAAGCAGATTAATTTCAAATACATGTGATTCTAAATCTACGTCTTTCATGTTGGAAAAAAACACGATTGAACCCATGTATTTTTTTTATGGTCGAAATGCGGCTGTATTATTGAGGTGAACTCAGTGTGAGCAGACACAGTTTGGCTTGAATGGGAAGAAATGGAAGTGGAAGAAATGGGCTTATCTGTCAACCTGAAGTGAAGCTATACTGTCTTTTTAGGTTTGTTGTTTTTTTAAATAGACTAAGAGATGGGAAATTAAAGAATACTGCAACTATAAACAGACACTTTGACACAATTAATTACTTCTTAGCCTCTGCTGCTCAGCCCAAATGTGTTCATTTGTGTGTACTGCACCATCATTTACGTGATCCCGTTCAATGCCCATGCTATTGTCTAACCTTTAGTTAATTAGTGTCTGTTCCATCTAACTAGCACTCTAACACATACATTTAAAAGTTTTTGGAACAGAATTTAGTAGACTGAAAAACTTTCAGTGTCTTTAAAAATAAGCATAACGTAGGCATGGAAACCAGCATTAGGAATGAGTGCTTTTCTGTCAAAGAGCAGCATGATGACACCTCAGGATCCTGACTATTTCTAAAGCAGCGTTGTCTGTTACAGTGAATTATGCTAAACAGCACAGCCCATTGCATTATCCCCTGTATGAGAGTACTGCCAATAAAAAATGACGGATGCAGCATGTGTGGAGAGCCAACCTAGCCTGGATCACTCGAATTCTGAGCTGTGTGTTAGGTACAGAGAGTGTGCTTAGCAGGGCGCTGCCAGCTGCCGGAATTTGCTTCCATGCAAATTTATAGGCAAGTGAGGCGGCTTTGATCTCTGATGATCTCAGCTGTGCTCAGCAGCGCTACCATGAAAGAGACTTTACAATTAGATCAATTCAACACAAACACTGGTGGCAGGAGAGTGAATAAAAAGCCTGATCTATTTATGGCTTCTTCACTCACGATGACAACGCTTATATGAGGTTACTCCTAATTAGCTTGAATGTCTATACTGTATTTTAATGCATCATCTGACAACTTCCAGCTGTAATTACTACCGCCTACTAAAAACAGCTGTGCCCCCATATGCTGCAAAGTTCTTACAATATATTACTGTGACCAACAACAACAGAAATGCTGCTGCAAAATACGCACATACATCCTCCTCATTACACTGAGACTAAAGCACCAGAGCTTATTTGAGCTGGTCTCTGCCTCTCTGCTTCTGTTTATGTGGCATTAAAACATCAGTGAGGATGGAACCTGCAGCATTTAAGACTGGAACAACAGCATTTAAGACTACACTAACACTTAGTTCATGATTTAGTCATTTGTCTTGACAGATTAAAGCTATGTGCAGAGGCTGTTTGACACTGCCATAGTCATCTTTTGAGACCCAAAGGTGCACAGTGAGTAAGTCATTAAACATTTACTGAGTGGGCTCCCTAAATATTTTAGTGGCCTATTCGTTAAAGACGAGGGGGCAGACAGCTCTGGATAGATTTACCTTAGTGATAACAGTTGATTGGGAACGATGTGAATACACAAAGGATCTGTTTATACTGTGTGGAAACATGCTGATGGAGAATTTTCCAATAAAGTTCAATTAATCAATCAATCAATCTGGGACACAGCTGTGCAGCATGAGCTGCTTTATTTGATATCCCTGTCTTGAAGATTAATGTATGTCGTCTTTTTAAGCTACTGTATACACACATAGTTAAGACAGATGGTAAGACAAATGAGATGGCCTATATCAACCACATCTCCACCAATGACAGTCTGACAGCAGAGTTTCTGAATAATTAACAGCCATTTGTGTTTAATTGTTAAGCACCCGCACGGGTTCATACACATCAATTACTTCACTACTTGGTTTGGAAACATGTTGCTTTATTAACACTTCGCTGTGATAGTGTGCAAAGATGAATGTAAACTGCAAAAAACATTCTGCATCAAAAGTGAACAACATCAAGATCAAAAAATGCATTGACTAAAAAAATGTATGTCAAAACTGCACTAATTTATATTCATATATTGACAATAAATCAAAAAATGACTGTGTTATTTGAAATGGGTTGATTACAGCGGCAAAACCTGGCAATAACTATCTGACTTATGAATAAGCTTTAGCTTATTTTAGCCTGTGGTTCTGGTTTTCAATCTTACCACTGTCACGTGACTTTTGGCACTAATTTTTCCATCTTGCAGATCTGTATACAAATGCAGCCTGATCCGTACACAAATAACGGTAAACTTTCTGAGAAATGGTCTGTAATTCGCATTCACCAGTAGCAAGTGGTGCTGTTGATTCAATTTAAGGCCACGAGGACAAATTTTTCCCCACAAATCTTTATTCAAGTCGGTCAACAGGAGCTAGCAGGCGTGAAGGATTCATTCATTTCGACATTAAACGCGCCAGGATACGCCTCCATTCCGTCTTCATTCTCAGACCACCTTCCCCTGAGCATAGACACGGCGCAATTGGATTGCTATCTTACACTTGTGGCAAAAATGACGTTTGCGCTGGGTGTAAGATAGCAATGACACCCGCGCTACTGGCGCACCGCGTTTGCGCTGGGTGTACGATAGGGCCCTTGGTATTAATAATTTGGCCTTTTTGAGATGGCAAACTTCTCCCATCAGCACCACAGAGCAGCATTACAGTCAGTGATAATCATCCGATAGTAGAAATCCACATCAAGATTAGCTGCAAATTCTACTCAAGCAGAGGTCTATCTTTCTGCCAAATTTCACCCAAACCTGTTTGTGAGTTTGAGAGATAAAAAGACAAACTTGAAGGCAAAGCTTCAAACTGTTTCCATGACCACAGCACTCATTTCGACATGCCGATGTTGACTCGGAATCACACGGACACGAATACCTGCCTGGAAGGAGAAATGCTAGTATGGGGAATTAAATTTAACACAATGAGCAGCCAAAAGGTGAGTTTGTAGTCGTTGCTGGTGAAAAATCAAGTGTTAACTAAACTCCAGAGATGTCTTTGCTGGGTAGGATGATAAATATGTAGTTTATGGCATGGATGCCATGAATATGATAATATTTTTACTTCATGTATGTTGTTAGTTTATTTTGTAGGTGCAAGTTCCCCATGAATCATCATATAAGCTCTTGAAGTGTTAGTAATTTCTTCTTGTCTTCTTTCTATTCTCCTGCACCTTTGCTCCCCATACTTTCCCTCAGACAACATGAATAATCTAAAACTACAGACACACATTTTTCAAAAGGCGCCGTCACAAAGACACTGCCCCCCTCCTGGGTATCTGCAGTCCCCAAAGAAACTGATCACCGGAGTCAAAATGAGTGAGCAACAATGAGCACCAACCACTCACTTCATCAATGTAAAAAATGTAAATACAGAACATTTACAGTTAATGAAGTATAACATGGTAGAACTGCTATGAAGGGTCTAAAATGCATCAAGTTATAACAGGTGAGTTACTCTCTAAGAGCTGAATAACCAGGGACACTTGGGGAGAGAAGAATCCCTCCCTCTGATTTCCAAACTTCCTTGTGTCACTACAGATCAGATAAGCTCCAGACTGCTCTAGCCAGCAAAAGCAAACTAGATGAAAAGCTGATTACAATCATTAAAGCTTTCCTAATCCTTCAAAATATATATATATATATATATATATATATATTTAGAGCGGGTGAACAAATGTCTTAAAAACTTGAACCATTAGCATCTGTTCTTCACTCTTAAGTCAATTTGTCAAGATCTTTCAAGCATTTTGTTCGAAAGTCATGTTAGCTCTTTCAAACAATGTTTACATATGAGGCACTGCAGCAGCACTACTCCGATGCACTCGACCAACCAACCATCGTTCAGAAAGGAAACACCAGCTTTGTAGCACCTGCAACTGCAAAGTGATCGAAAGGTCAAGAATGGTAGTCAACCCTATTCTCTGAGATTACTTCAAACCAGACAAGAAAACAATACGAGTAGGTCAAAGACATGCATTTTTTCACACACACTCTAATGCTGCCTGTGTTTCTTGCCTTACCATGTAATTTCCTAGGGCGCTTTAGTAAACTCAGCATAGTTAAACTGACCCACCAGTGACCTTGAATAGATCACATGATCACCCATCACAGTAAATCCCCACTTCCGAACAATCGGTGGCTTTACGGCTGTGGCCTGGCCTGGGAGGGGAGGGGTCATTGGGTAATATGATGAAAAACGTGCTTTTTACAGGCCCTGGATGGAACAGATGGAGGCTCCTTCTTTCTTACGCAATCCAGCTCTAGTGAGGCAGAAAATATGACTTTTATGTGATTCCCCGAATGTCAGATAAACTAAAAAGCCTAATGAATGTCCTGGGACTAATAAATGAGCTTTGTAGACAGACAAGCTGTGGGATTAACAAGAGGTCAACACGGCCCTCCCAAGCAGCCAACTGCCTTGTATTGCTGAGTCTGATAAGGCTGAGTTTCACAACAGTCATTCTGAAATATGCACAACTAACAAGGTATCCCATAGTCCTCATGTTTTAAACCACTAAATAAATTTTCTGTTATCGTTGGTGTACAGTCTGTCTTGGATGGCACAAATAATGGATACAAATAATTACAACTTTGCAAAGTCTTAATGAATATTGATATATCAGCACTACTATCATATCTCCATATACATCAGCATACCTTGACATTAATCCTTCATGGCTGTTTCAGCTAAATTTTATTGGTTACTCTGTGTTTCTTTATTTCCCTGTCTCTTACTGTTTTCTCTTTGGAACCTGTGATTACCACTTTCATAATTTTGGTTTTGTTTAGGGCTAAACAGACATAAAGAGGTGATGTGTATGCAGCTAGCAGTCCACTACGACTGGAGCCTCCAAATGGACCAAAACAGTGAGATTACACAGGCTGTAGGAAGAGGACACACTGGTGAAAGGCTTTGAATAGTAATAAGACCCAAGGAAGGGGAAAAAAACAGCCTGCCTTCTTCAGACCCCTTTCTAAAAATAGCTCAGCTGCTGTGACATCATCAGACCTACGCAAATACCGTCCACCTGTACTTCGGGGGGTGCAGCAGAAAAGTCTGTGTGGCCTAGGACAGGATCACTGGTGGTTTTGGCTGACAGCATACACACACACACACACACATAAATACATACACATGCACAGAGAAGCACAAATGAAAAAAAACACACTGTGGCTATATGTTTTATAACATCAGTTTTTTAAATCACTTCATTTTATAAATAGAAGAAAACATGTTTGACTCCCTGCATTTTAAGAAAAAATAGGCTTCTCTGTTACTTCTTTATCAGCTGAGCTCCTATAATAAGTTTTTGCTGGCAAATCCCAATTCCCAAATTTCCCCTGACTACCATCTCATTCATCAAAATCCCCCAGCATGCAACATTTACAGTAGTACTCACGAATGATGGTGGCGTCTGTGAGTCATGGCAGAGCTGGGAACTTCTGTGTCTGGTCTGGGGGAGCAGGAGAGCAGAAAGCTGAAGTAAAAACTGGCTAGCATGCAGTTAAAGCCTTCTCAGTAACCCACCTACTCACATACACACACAGCCTGAGTTGGCGCGCTGCTCAGTAAAGCTTGGTCACTGTGGGGATGTTGGCTCAAGTAAAGTAGTCTCATGATGCAACAGGCGCCGCACACATCTTATTAGCAGCAGCCAAAGCACACTCTCAGCTGCATTTAACCTTAATGTACAGTATATTCAAGTCCACAGACTAGTACTTTACATCCATCAATGCTACTTAATCTTGTCTATACGGTCAATATCTATCTAAATGTGTAGAACAGCTTGTGAAAATAAGTTAAACTGAATATAAATTTGTATCAGTTTCAACATGGCTGTAATGTGGAGCATAAACATGTGTTGGCTCTGGTTTTCATTGCAAGACATATGAAATCCTGCAAAAAATCTGTTTTAGCTACAATAAAACTACACTTGCAGCAAATACTTTAAAACACATAATACTTTGCAACTGCAAATACAAAACAACCGTAAATTTTGTTTTAAAAGAATCTCATACACATTCTGTGTGTCAAGCCTGCAATACGACTGCTCTCATGTGTATTTGTGAGGGTATTGACAAAACATGGATTGTGAAGGAACCATGAGTAACATACTATGTAATGACTTTGCTGCACAGCTGTATTGAGAAGAGGAAAGGGGATTGGTCTGATGGTCTCTATGGAAACCACTGGCTGTGGTAAGGGTAGGTCCACGGGGGGGGAGGCATAAAGGAATCAAATCCTCTCTGCACTCCTCACACAGAGCTGATGAGTCTTCTGCAGCTAATGGACCACTGTACAAATGATTGGGCAGGTACTGGCTTTAATCACGTCTAATACTGCTGCATATTAGCTGTTCTGGCAAACACCATAATAGAGTTTCAATGAGCAGAAACTGCATTACGGAAATGCCACAAGAGCTGCTACATACCAGTGATGTTAATAGGTTTTCAATGCAGTTAGTCTCCGGGATCCATAGGTGGTTATTTAAATGGGTCTTAGAAAAATTAAGTGGATCCCTAATATAAAATGGGATTTGTCTCTTGTTTGGTCTTATACATTTATAATTACTCCACCTAGTATCAAGAGCATCAAATGGGATTTTATGTAAATTGAATATAAATTGTGTCAGTGTAAAACTTTTATTGCAAACATGCAACTTGACTGAGACAGAAGTGATAAGCTGTTCACTGAAGGTCTGGTGATAAAATGAAATTACACAAATATGTTGGTGGTGGTTAAAGGCAGTCTAATATTATTAAGGTCTATAGCACCTATTAACACTTGCACTTTATAGTGTACAGCCTCCCCTCTGGACTCCTTTTCAGTTGTCTAGTGCCTCTTCAAAGGGGAAGTCTGACCCTTGTTGTATTTTACTTAGAGGAGTTCCTCTCGATGTTGCAATGACAAATAAAGTCTTTGTATTTCCTTGTTGCAGGATTGTTCAGTTTTGCTCACTGTCAAAGTTGATCAGTTGATTGGCCACCAAAACTATTATTGTACAGCATATTTCCATTGACAGATTAAAATTGACATTTCAAATATCAACTTGTTTTCGCCTGTGTCAAAGTTGTAACCCCAACCATTTTCTCACCCAGAATTTTTCATCTTCTGCCTTTGACTTCACTCAGTGAATTGCATTACTATAGCAAGTTGTTGCACCATGTTAGTCTCCAATTTGTTTCCATTGGCGTCCAGATGAGACCATGTCAGGAGATCACAAGGTGGTGTGTTGTTTCATCTAATACAATAGTCACAATACTATCTTGTAGTGTGTGATAGGCAATTATTTTCAACTCTTGCAGTGTTTGAGGTTAGAGAAAAGATTTGTGGAGATTCTCTCCCAGCATCTGGTGCAACCTCATTTTAAAATCAGTTAGAACTGAACCTGGTTTAAGTTAAAACATGTCAAACCAACTGCAAATGCTGGATTTAGCAAGACAACATCTCAGCTATATCTTCCATCTAACTACAGCATGAGACTGATGGTCAGGGCGGAGCAACACTTGCTATTATGAGATACAAAAGCAGGCTTGAAACAGGCCGGGGGGGGGGCACAAATTGCTTTACGTCACAATAAAAAGCTGCACCATCCGTCAGCAGATAACATGACAGCTGAATATGCCTTTCATGTAATCACAGGCGAGGCCTTTATAGCAGTTGTCATGACAATAGCAATGGGTGAAATATCCTCTCCCTTCCCTCTCCGGAGACTTGGTGACATTATGTCCCACTCCACTTACAAAGAGAAGAAGCCACTGGCATGACTGCAGGTCCACGAGCTCCTTCCCTTTGATGACTTTTCTATCGTTTGTGACTGTAACCGATCCAGATTGGAGATGTTTTCAGACTGCTCACAGCCCCGGAGAAAATGTACTGGGGGAGGGTTTTGTCAGTTTTGATGAATAGTGTTGGAATGGTCGCTGCATGTGCTCACTGCATGTAGTACATCTCATTTGCTAAACCCCTCCCTCGACAGCAGGGGATGAGTAAAACTCCTGGGGGCTATCATCTTGTGCTCTCAGTTCAGAAACCAGCCATCTTTTGAAGCAACACTGACCTTATACATCACTGTTCTGATTAATTATTTGAAACTGGTCTGTGGTGAACTGGACTAGTAAGTCCCGATTTGTGCATTAAGCGCCTATGGCTTTCTGCTGCCATCAAAAAGGAGCCCCAGGCAAACAGTGCTAAGGAGTACTGGATCCAGCAGACAAGAAGCTAAGTCATGAGGGACAAGAGACTTCAGAAACAACTGCCAGATTGGATAATTAGAAATACTGTACAGACGCAAACAAGCTAGATCCAGCCAACACATGGACATAGCTCTGATCTTGAGGAAATATTCTGGCTGTGATATATCCAGAACATTGATACAACGGACAAATAGCACACATCTGGAGGGGAAAGATGTCCCTCTGTTTCTTCCTCACTGCCTCTAATCCCTGGGCGGAGTAAGCCTGATGGTCAATTATGTAACCGGCTTACAGAAAGGAACAGAGTTTATGATGAGTAGGGCTGGACATGTCTGCTGGGATAATGTCAGTCCAGTCTGCTTCTGGCTACTTGGTAGAGCAACAACAATGGATACATCTTTGGTGTCCTACAGGGAGATTTTGATATCAATGCAACTTCAAGACAATAATGTGGATAATAAAGCTTAAAAATAAAAACTTGAAATTACAGTATGAAGTTTATTTTACTGTACTTTTCTTAGCAGGAGGGATGCCAGACCAGGTTTTCCTCAACATATGGCCCTTTAAGCTTTGACACACTGAGGCATATTTTCAGTTCTCTCAGCTAGAGAGGAGGCTGGTGCAGAGTGTAGGGTGGAGGAGGTGCATTGCTTTGTAAGTAGCTGTAGGTTCTGTGGAGTCAAATTTCGGCGACATCAACTGAAAGGCAGGCATCAGGGTCCAGAAGTAAAGACTCTGATCAGAGAAAAACTCAAGGCTCACAACAACAAGAAGAAGCACACAAACACATCACTTCAGTAATGACGCTACCCTGCTTGCAGTCACTAAAAGACAAGAAGCGAGATGGAAAAGAGGCTATGAAGTGGCCATTCAATCATAAGATTGTTCGGTGTGCTACATGATATGGCAACTTACTGAGGGCAGGTTCTGTGTGACGAAAGCCATTTTGCAAATTGTCTCATTGGTTTGCTAATCACTTCTATGCAACAGCAATAAGGACAGAATGAGTGAGCAGCAGTAATGGACTGTGTCAGGGCTTGTGTGCCTGCGTGTGTGTGAGTGACTGGAGGGAAAGTTGGAAGGAAAGAGCCACTCCCATCTCTGTGGTCACTGTCTCCCTCATTCGGCTGTCCTGCCTCACATCTGCAGCACAGCCTTTAAAATGAGATTATCTGACATTTTTATGTTAAGTCCACCTTATTGGAGTTCTTTTAAAACTCAAATACAGTTCATCCTGTCAAAGTTTCAGACCAGGGCTGAGATTGGTTTTAGTATGTAATCTGATTATGAAATGCTACCAACAAAAAATAATTTTTATAATAACTTTCCTCTTTCTCTCACCTGCCAAATGTCTGCATTCAGTATGTGTCATGTGCTGAAAAAGACTCAGTAAGTAGATGGAAAGAGCCAATATAAATTGTACGGGTTTCATTAACCAGGCTGACTCTTAATAATAGTAAAAAAAACAGACTTTGATTGTAGTCTGGCCATGAACAGCATTTAGATTCAGAGATTCACAACAGAATCAGTTTGATGCAGTAAAAATCTTTTTTTCTTTTTTTTTTTTTAGAAAGGAACAAATGTCAGTGAGCAAAGTAAAAGAATGTTACTCATAATGACCAGCTCACAGAGAATTATATGACAATATATAAAGAAACTACTGCTTCCTCTTGCTGTTGTCTGTGACTGTGCAAGATCGCACACTTGTGCTTGTTTCATTATCAGTATCAGAAATAACAAGATTTTGACAGGTCAGTTAGTGTGTGCGTTGTCCACAAAAACAAGGGATTTGAGAAGCAAGTGTCTTACTTGTAGCTTTAAGATGATTAATTTCACCAGGGTGACCCTCCCTGCACTGTCACTAATACCGTTTGGGTCAATGGCTACATGACTTTTATAATGGTTTGAAGAAGACTGGCTGTAAATCTTGAACCTTGTGTGTCCTGGTGAGTGTGTGTGGCTGAGCGGTGATAATATTTGGGGGCCCATAAATGTTTTTGAACCAACAGAGGGCAGTGTGTTTTCACCCAGTGAGGCCTGTCCCTCATGTCCCTCTGGACTTCTGCTTCAGCAAAAGGACACTGTCGACACATTATTAACCTAAATTCTGCTTTCATCATGGTTCACATTAGGCCAAAGGCGCGTCTGAATAATACATTTCAGTCTCTATGCACGAGACGACCCTGTCTACAGTGTAGTGCACCAAACCTGCAGCACTCACCTCCAGTCTTACTCTACAGAGCCAAAACTTGGCTGATATTTTATTGAATGTCTGTGCTTGATCCACAGCTTTTGTTCTCACTGACTATTACCTGACCCACAGGCCACTTGTTTGATTGATATCCAATGACTGCATGTGACTTTGTGTCCTGTGTTGGATTGGTGTTTAGGCCAACAGCAGACCTGTTCTCAGGCTTAGAAAAAAAACTCCTCTTTTCCTTCTGAACAAACTTTGAAAAATGGCATATTTAACCATGGGATCTCATTTATTTGGTCCACTGCTTTGCGCCATGTTGTTTGAAATATGCATGAAACTCTGACATAAAAACCTATATGGGTGGAAACATCAGATTAAGAGTAATCTGAGTAAGTGAGAACAAGTGAGTCAATCAAAAGTAATGCAACAGTTCACTTAATGAACAAAACAGCAGGAAGTAACTTGTTTCCATATAAAGTAAGTTCTCTTTTTTAAAAATGTGATGTGTTTGGCTTGTTCCATAAAAATGGTCAAAACTGTTGGACGTTATTTACCTAGCTGCTAATTACTTGCCTCAATGTAAATTACAGCTTCAAATGCACAATGAGAAATGCCGCAGTATATTAAATTATCACTGTCAGTAAAGACATGAAACTTCAGTGAAGCATGAAAGATCAAAAGAACATTAACAGTGATGTATGCAAGGGCAAGTCAGCACAGGGTGTGTATGTGCTACCGAAACACGGGGGGGGGGGGATCAAAACCCACAGAACTATCATGTTAATGTAATGATGCTCTAGCACATTTTTGGTACCCAGTTGAATTCACAATGCTGTACAAAAAAGTGAGGTGTAAACTAGTGTTGAAATGAATTTTTCACACACTGAATATGTTTTGGCGAGAAATCTCTAAAACAATGACATGAACATAGACTTAAAAAATAATGCATGTTGGGGATAACAATAAACGTTATTACTGAAATAAAAGTTCAAATACATATATGTGAGAATACTATAGACTGAACAAAAAAATAGTGGACGGAACCACCATGCTGTAATCAGTTTACTTGTGGACTTAAGTTTGGCATTGGTGACGTCACCATCTTGTTTTGGAGCCTTAAGGGGCCATATGTGTATGTAGAATACACATTGCTACAACCTCTGCCAGCACACAGCTAGCAGGTAGCTGAACAGGGCCACATCTTATGATTATGACAACAGAACATCATTCAATTTATCAATATATAGCACAGTTACGTAAAACTATGTAGCTTTCAACTCTGACCCAGTGGCAGAGAGGGTGACTAAAGTAAATTCCTGAGGGACTGCAGCTAGTGAGCAGTCATTTCTGGGACTCACCATCGGTAACAGTATAGAAGGGCTCGCATCCTGTAATACACACATTTGTTGTTTCTAGAAATCTTAGCTACAGCTGAAAAATATTAACAAATACATTTGTCAACCACACTACTCTTAGTTAGCTTGCCACAAATTATTGGAAAACTATAATATAAAATACTAGGAATAAGAGAGGCTTATCCTCTTCTGGTTTTTTTCATAATGATACTAAAATGCACTTATATTCTAATTAATTCTATTCTAATTATGACTCCAAGAGATAAACTGACAGGCATGGTTTAACTCAAAGCAACAACTGACCTACTGGCAAAACTCTCTAGGTGTTTGTGGATCTTACTATAACTGTGTTAAGAATTCAATCGTCATTATTTGATTTCCAGGGTGTATCGAACCAAAGGACGTCATGTGTAATGAATAGTTTAAAACAAACACATTTAAAACTACTATGAGAGAAGAGAGTGTAAAAATACACATATGATGGTAAAACATGTATGTAATTGGCAAAGAAAGAATCATACCAAATCAAATGGCTTGTTAATGCCTCATGGAGATATAAAAAGACCCTGCCAGGAAGATGTACAGTATGAGGCATCACTATGAGGATGCAAAGTTCTTCCAGTAGGGGGTAGAGTGTGCTACATTCACTGAACAAGAGACTAACAACAACTGAATTGCTATATCTCACAAAGACAAAGTGATGTGCTGCAGTTCAGTTATGCACCTTATGCATTATTCTGTCTGGTTTATCCAACTCAACTATTTATAAATTGGAGATATTTAAACTTGAAGTCATTAGTTCCAATAGAACACACATTAATACATGCAGAGAGCACACTTACTCACTTACTTTTGTATGTAAAGGAAATAATTACTGAAAGAAACTTGCATTCTGAATGTTTTTTATAGAACTTAAGCAGTCAGCTCAAATGAGTTACATGAGCTTGACACTGCTCTGTAGTTTATTTGGTACTGAAAAGTACTCCAAGGTTTTTGGAAGCTTCAGTTTAAATTGATCAAAAAATGCTCTTTGATAGCAACGAGTAGCTCTGCCAGTGTGCTAAAGCATTTTTTTCTTCCCATCTTCATCAAACAGAACAGAATGCTGCTCCTCTCTGGCCAGTCAAGTACTGTCATTGCCCTTGATATGTACATATATCATCACATCCTATTAATGTCATGTCACAGCCAGACAACAATGTCATAATTAAAATGATACTAATCGAAACAGCAAATGACTGCCATTATCATTACAGTTAATTATCTCCCATTCTACTACAAGCAAAGTGTGACAGTGAACAAAGAGGAGAGCAATTACCTGGGTCAAAATCATGAAGGATGTATCGCTATGGTGGTGGTGGTGGTGGTGGTGGGTGGGGGGTTGGGGACTGTGATACACCATTGATCCCAATGAGCAATAGCATCTCAGGGGTCCTTCAGTGTTTGGGAATGTTGTGAAGTGGAGATCCTTACAGCTTTAGTGACATTAGCTTTTTTTAGCTTTTGCAACGTAAAAACATCTTTTCATTTAATTTGACTATGGGGTGATCCAGCTGGTAAGCTTGCAAGAGAGATATCTACTACTGGTGTGGCAAGAGAAGACAAGAATTGTGCTGGTGGTCATGTTTACAGTGATAAGTCAACAAACATAAATTGAATCACAACTGAACATTTTCCAAGGTCAACATTCAATTAGGTCTTCACTCCCACCCTTGGAAACTCGTAGGGTCTTTGTAAGAGACAGGAAGCATTATTACTCACAAAGGAACCCTATAAATCAATCTGGCCACGCACCTGAGAGAGAGCCCTGCCCCTTCATGTCCTGTGAAAGACCAAGTGGAGCTTGGAGACCTTTTATGTTGCTTATTAATCTGACTTCACCCTCTACACTCAACCCTGAGGCAGGTAAACAAGATGAGACACTACAATATGCCAGAGCTACCAGCATTGTAATTTTTGACCACAGATTTTGCCAGACCCTGAACCATCACACAGAGGTATTCTGACAAAATTAGCGTAATCACTGTTAAACAAATGTAACTTGTCATGACCAGCTTGCCAAGCTGCCGACTTCATTACTAAGTTAGTTTATTTTTTGATGTCTCTAAACCAACAACACAAGAGCAAAAATGTGAAGACTGAGGGCTGGATTTGAATGTGTATACATGCTCTACCATAAGCAACAAATACTAGCAAGTCCAACTAGGTACCTAACTGCATACAGTAGTGACCTTGTACTATTTACACAGGCAAGGGGGAGTCATTTGTCATTTAAGCAGGTAAAACTCATGGTATCTTTGAGTGTTCAATGTGTCACCATTATCACTAGACCTGTATGGTGTAATATGCTAGAATCAAAACTTGACAGGCACACACTTAAGAGGGTTGACCTTGAAAATTGTCAATCAATCAATCAATCAATCAATCAATCAATCAATCAATCAATCAATCAATCAATCAATCAATCAATCAATCATATGTTATCAAATTAAGTACAATTACACTGACATTCAGCCCTGTTGGTTCCCTCAATTTTGCACTCAAGAAGTTCACAAAACATGATAGCAATAAACAGACAGTGTCATGTAAGGTAGAGGCAGTTCATGAGCCTCATAATGCTGGCCTAGTGTCTCCAGTATCTTCCTAATGACCAAAGCAAGGAAAAAAGACAATTCCTGATCCCAACCATTCTTGCTGTGCCCACTGTAAATTCAATTCAATTCAATTCAATCTTATTTATATAGCTTCAATTCACAACAAAGTTGCCTCAAAACACTTTACTTTTAGAGCATGTCAGGACCACCCTCTATAAATACATTGATTATTTAAATTTATAGGAACCCAACAATTGAAAGCAATTCCCACATGAGCAAGCACTTGG
>JAQNCA010000014.1:25808994-25821954 GCA_029783725.1 Acanthurus tractus
GCCAGGACACGCCTCCATTCTGCCTTCATTCTCAGACCTCCGCCCCTGGGCGCACTGAACCAGCGCAAGTGGATTTGCTATCTTACACTAGTGTCAAAAATTACGTTTGCGCTGGGTGTAAGATAGGAATGACATCTGCATCACCAGCGCATTGCCTTTGCGCAAGGTGTACGATAGGGCCCCAAGTGTTACATTTGTATGTAACAAAAGCTATCATTTTAATACAAGGATACAAGGAAGTTTATTGGTCATTATACAACAGGTTGTATAATGAAGTTTAAGTGTGGCTCCCTCTTGATTGATTAATTGATTGCATAAAAAATAAAATTAAAATAAAATTATTAAACATGGAGGAGTGCTGATGGTGCATTAAGCAGTCTCACAGCCTGAGGAAAGAAGGTGCTCTGCAGTCTGGTGGTATGGCAGCGGATACTTACATACAATACAGGTCAAAAATCCAAATCAGTCATGTAAACGTTGCCCCTGATCTTCTGGAGGTTGAGGAGTTCAGGAGGAGTGAAAAGAGAAAGATAAATTTATAATCTGAATAGACTGAAGTCAGACCTCTGCTTACAGCAGTCTTATACTAGTTTATGCAAAGTTTTTTTTCAAAGAGTTTTGGGAAATTCCCAAATGAAGGCAATTATCAGGTACTAACATTCACTTTAAAATAACACATCTCCAAAAATCTAATTCTGTGCTTTGCTGGGCCATATCAGTAAGATACGATTTGGCACCATTTTTCATTTGAATCAAGAGGACACGTTTAATAAGTCAGCAAACAGGCAGCAGATAATTAAATATGATTAGATCTACAGAGGAAATGGGTGATGAGTCTGAGAGACAGAATGCAACTGAAGGCAAAAAAGCACAAGCAACGTCTATTAAATCTATTAAACACACCACTAACTGTGGCCTTGTTGTGTTCATATGTATTGACAAAAAGGAAAATAGAAACTGTCTATTGCATGTTGTATACTGCAATTATTTGTCCTCCAGCACAAATGCCAAAGTTTGCTTCAGTCTGCTTCTGGCTGAAAGGAAAGAAAGCATCTTTATACACCAACAACTCTAAGAGAGACAGTGAGAGAGAGAGTTTGGTTAGGGAAAATATATCACCTTGACCATAGACCTGGCAGTTCAACAGCATGTTTGTAGAATTAATTAGTATTACTGCTATCTGATGGTAACCCTGGATTATCTGTTTCTTAGAAACACAGAAAAATATGAGGGGCCATCAGGGACATTATTCAGGATTATCATTCACACACACATATGAAACTAAACATATTCACACATTATAGTAAAAACCTCACACACTTACAACTGAAATGCTCTCACACACTTACAACTGAAATGCTCTCACACACACTTCTGAAATGTTACGCTCTCATACACACTACCGAGATTTCAGTGTAACCGGAAGGCATTTCAGGGTAAACGGAAGGTGGCCCGTAAGAGGAAGTGGAGCATCCTTGGAGCGCAAATGTCACGTCAGGAGCTCTTGGGTGGTCCAACAGAAGCTGACGCGTTACCTAGCAACATTTTGGCATCAGTGGAGACAACTCAAACATTGTCTAATGTAACAACAGGCAGGCAACAGTCTCACGCTGCCTCAGGGGCCAACACAGTGCAAAGTCAACTCATTACACTATTCCCATCTCGCGGCCGCATACGGATGCATTTTTACAAGTAATCACAGTTCACAGAAGTTGCTGGATGTCTACAATGGTGTTGTGCACCAACCAATTAAATAATGTTATATCCTTTCAAAATTTTCCTCAAGACCACTGGACAATAAAGAAACATTTTGTGTATTTGCTTAGGCAATAGTTCCAGTTATGAGACAAAAGTCTTGATGGATTCTTTCTACCATGCTAACCAAGGTTCCAAGATGATTGGATGAAGATCTATCCAAAGAAGCTTTGATATGATAAACAATATTAAAAGCTAAGTTTAATTAATTTAACTATAGATTAGTCCACATAGAAAACAAGTATTAGCTAGCATGCATGCTATAGAAAAATTCTTCAATAATGCCTTTAAAGGCCTTCAATAATGTAAACTTATTGAATGAAAACAACTGCAGAGATGTAATTGGAATGTAGCTGCCAAAGCGTCAAATAGAAGTTTGAATGATTCAGTGTGATTTCATCTTAGGAAGGTTAAAAAAAAAATAGTCACACATAGCCTGGTCATACGTGAAGTTAGAACAATGAAATTAGGTAGTAAATTTACTGTGTTGCACTGATTTGCTCGCACAGGGTGAAGGAAACCTGTGTGAATCGATAACAATAGATTAAACATCGGTTAACTTTGACACACAATCTTGTTTGGACTGATACCAAAGGTCTTGACTTTACTGATATTTGAGGGGACAGAGAGATGGAGAGTCCAAAAATGATGGAAGCTACTGTTGCTCATTTAGTGTGTTTTAAAAATCATTTCTTCAAATAGACTGTCAATTTATCTTTCATTCATCCGGCAAGCTGTTGTGAGTGACGTTCCCAGCTGGCTAGCATTTTAGTGATTGGTTTACCAGTTAGCCTGTTTCACTTGGACTATGCTGTTCCATTTTCTAGTGTGATCAGGGATCAACTCATTATGCTTAATAGAAACAGCTAGGACTACTTATGTATTAACAGACAGCAAGATACACCAATATGCTTACATGAAGACCTTAAACAGTGGCTGGAAGTTAAATAAATGTTGTCTGATACTAGAAAAACAAACATTTACAGTCATTAATGAATAAGAATGCAGTGTTTTGACTGTATTTTGTCTCAGGATATATTTCCATAATTTGTTCAATTATTTTGAGAGTCCATTACACCAGCTGCAAGCCCTTGCTGCATGAACAATGACATGCACATCTCTGGAAGGAAAGCATGACTGCAGCAAGAGGCCTCTGGGCAATGAGAGCAGCAAACATGTGATGTTGCACGGTGGCAGTCAGTGATTAACTGATTACAACTACACCAGATAATCTGACTGATGCCATGCTAGGCCACTAGCCCCTTTGGCATTAACTAACCTCCAAAGTGTGGCAGAGGCATAGATCGATTAACCCTTGCACAAACAATCACACTGATTACAAGAAAAGACTAAAAGAGAAAGAATGTTTGACATTTTATATGGGTTTAGTCAAACTGACTCATTCCAGTTCTACCAATCTCAGCATCATGCTCTGTATGTGTGTGTGTGTGTGTAGGGTGGCGCATGCTAACTGTGTGTAGGGGGAGATGTATGCTGTATTCCCTAAGGCACTGGAGGGGTGAACCATCAATCTATCAATTACAGCTTGGCGCAGCCCCTTTTCTCCCCCCTGAGGGCATGGCGAGGCACACTTTAGTGAGATCAACACCCATTTCCCATAGATCTGAGGTGGAGATGCCATGAGGGGCATGTTGCCTTAAATTGTCTTTGAATGAGCAGCGGTTGGAGCCTTCTGCTGCAGCTACAGCACATCAATATGTAAAGCACAAGCAGCTGCTTAACACCAATTACAAAGATATTAGCCCTGTAGCTACAACATAAAGCACACCTTGTTCATTCTCTCCTCCTTCTGAACACCCATATGTCTTTTGCAGTGGACGATCTTGTTTTAATAAGCTGATACAATGCAAGGTTCAGTGGCTCCTTACATCATCTTCTTGGATGTCAGGTAGAGCCTCACTAATATCCCAAAATGATGTGAGGGGCCATCGTCAGACAGCCTCAGAGAAGTAATTCTCAGTTTTAGGGTTCCTCATGTTTTTTTAATTTAAGAACATTACACCCAACTGCCAGGCAGTGGCGCCCTCTTCACTCAGGACTGGTCAGGCATGGGGCTCCATGTGACTGACACCGAAAGATGTGCTGGCTGCTTCCCAGTCATTCTCCAGCTGTCTCTCATCCCCCATCATCCACTACCACACATGGCCAAAGAAAGACACACTGTCCCTTCAACCACGGCTGCCTCTGAGCAGAGAGGAGCTGAGGGGCAGAATCTTCATCCTGTGAGGGAGTGTGGGTAAAATCCAGCCATCATGTTAAGTGGCTACAAGCATAGATGGTGAGTAAGCAAGGGAGAGAGGACAAATGGCATTCTTCCAGGTCCAGAAAGTTACATAACATGCAGAGAAATAGATTTGCTATTGTACAACATCAGGGTAAATCCCTGCCTATGGTAATCGCTTTCATTTTTATAAAGCAGAAAGGACTCAGGGTTTATATTTGCAAAGAAATTACTTCTTTCATCATCCGGTGTGAGGTTGTGCCTCGCACAAGAAAGTCACAAAGGTGGCCGCAAAGTGGTAATTAGAACTGCTGAGCAAGTGCCAAATGTTTCTGTTCTTTAAGCACCGTGCAATATAAAGGACTGTATATAATCCAGGGGGCTTAAATGGAAGAGACTTTGCATTAGCAGCAGCCTGTAAGGACGACAGGCAGAAAGGGCAGAGTACAGAAGGTCAGAGGCTTTGTAAACTACAACTGTTCCAGCAACCAGAAGACAAAAATTATGCTCAAAGGCAGAGGTGGATAAAATCGTTTGGCCTTGCCGAAAAGGTCATTTTTGGCAGTCATCGGGTCTAATGTCAGATTTCATATTCAGAATCTTGTTCTTGGAAAGAGAAAGAGAACTGGTTGCTTTACTTTAATTCACAATGTGCCACGATGTGTTAAATTGCTCCCATGTCAGAAAATAACAGCCCTTCACACTGCAACACACGCCCTTGTCTTTAGGGGAGGCTGGTACTGAACCCAGGCGCCTTCCGTCAACAGGAGAGGCTTGTGTGTGTTTGTGTGTACAGCTGTGTGTGTGCGTGTTTGTGTGAGGGGGCAGGGGCGGGGTTGGGGTTGGGAGTTAAGCTGTTTCAGGAACTATTGCACCCGTCCCTCCCTCTGATAAACAATCCTTCAGTAATTACTTATGACACAAAGCAGACAAAAGCAACGACATGGATATGATTAAACTCACTGAGACAAAAGTGCAACTGAAGCTGAGAGAGACTTGTGCTCATCTGACTTCAGTACAGTGTCTGCATACTGCTGCAGCCAGCCAAGCATTACTTGTAAGTGTTTTAATAGCTTGAAGCTGACCTTTGTCACACAGGGCAGACAGCAGAGCAGCATCAGTAATACCATTAACCCTAGATTAACCCTGTTTTTAAATAATCAATGTATTTATAGAGTGTGGTCCTGACATGCTCTATATGTAAAGTGTCTTGAGACAACTTTGCTGTGAATTGACGCAATATAAATAAAATTGAATTGAATTGAACTGAATTGCTGTTTCCTTCGGCTGCTCTAAGGGCACCAATCAAGCTTTTATTTGAACATGCACTGGTTCTCTAGAACACCTGCTGCCACATTAGAGTATCTGCTTTCTGATGTGCACTTTCTTTTGTCTGGGCCAAACAAAACAGGAAGTGCAGAGTTTTTTCTTTTAACTACATAAAATATGCCCATGACTAATTTTTAGTCATATGCATTTGTACCCTCATAGGCACATTATTATGCAATAGAGTGCAAAGTCTAGATTAACCTAGTCTAGATTACAAATTAATTACATTTTTATACAGCATGTATTACTTTACAGTAAAAGGACACTTTTCAATACATATTATCTCTACTTATGAACTTTTCTTTAGGCAGCGTGTATGTTTGATTTCATCCAACACTGAAATGATACAGTAACCATGGCAATCAGTGGTGTAACCCAGTTTTTATTCGCCAATGATAGACCTATAAGACCTCAACCTCTGGTTGTCATTTAAAATGATTGTTGCTGATAAAGTAGTCAATTAATTAGCTGACAACAGTTTTAGTTGATCAAGGACAGAAAACAGGAAAAATCCTTAATGTTTGCTTCATTTAATTCCTTAAATGTGCTCATTTCATTACTATTATTATTATTATTATTTTAATTGAATAAAGTTTGAAATATAGAAAACAAACTGATGTTTGTCTTTAATCAGACAGTATGGGAATAGGCACTTTCCACATATTAACAACACCTGGGAGTGTTTCCAGTTGATTTTGTAGGAATCTTAATGACAAAGCAAAATGATATCTGGGGCCACGATTGCATTGAAGACAGCCTGCAACTTTCTCAATCAAATATCGTGTAGGTACTGTGTAGTCTCGGTACAGACTGTACTGCTCTGTTCGTTTCTGTGATCAGATTGAGAATCTAGAAAAAAATATTATTCCCTTGTCTGCTGTCACACCCCCCCTGTCACATTTTTTAAAATGTAAAATACTTAAAATTATTGTTGTGTGCACTGCTTTGTATAAAACATTTTAAGGCTCTTAACTAACCTCATGAGACTGAGCTACTTGAAGATGAACAGCAGTGAACATGTATATATATATATATTTACATATTTACAATATCACTACCATTAATAGGAACCAAGTGTTATCATAATGGATGCTAAGATAATCCACAGAGTAATTTTGACATTCAGTGCTTGATTGTTTTCTGAGAAATTCTCTTTTCACAAACCTTTAAGGTTTTATTACAGATGTTGGACTTTTGTTGTTACATTTGCTCCTTTTTTGACGTTCTAGCAGCAAGCTTCCAAAGACTATGCTGGATACCCAGTATGTTTCTGAAAATGTCTTGCAAACTATCTGATGAATGGCTTGACTTCAGGAAAACCCTGATAAGATATGCTTTTTCTTCATGAATCTATCTACTTTACTTGCATAGCTTTTTAATAAACTGGGTGGATGGGTTCTTAAGCCACACATATGCCCTGTTGGAATATTTGTTCTTTTAAGTACTAATGTTAATGTTGTGGCTGTCTATTTTCATATGCTGCCTGCTGTGATCTGACTCTTTTGTCATTTGTCACTGCGACCAAATTAGTTTCCCCTACGGCCATCAATTAAATGATCTAATTTGATCTAATCAACTAAAATCAGATAATTACGATAATAATGTTGTCATGTCATGCTTTAATGCCACTGTTAAAAAAAAAAAAACAGTGTAAATAAGTTGTTGTTTGTCTGCAAATTAAACAAACAAAAAAAGAAAATCCAATCCATAGTACTCTACCTCAGTGGCACAAAAGCTGTTTTCTTGGCAATAGTCTTGTTTGTTTACAATAATTACACTAATGAGTCCAAATTAACATGGTAATGATTTGTTGATGCTGAAATGCATCATGCTGCACCTTAATGAGTGTCTTAAATTGAAGCAGCCACAGCTGATGTTGTCATTTACACACAGGTGCCATAGTGAAAACAAGTTGGGTACTGTCTAGCTTTATTATTTATAATGTTAAAGTGGGTATAGTTTTCGCACCACATGTGACGTTGTCATTCATGTCAAGTGTCATTCCAGGTAGAGCAACTGACTGCTTCAAACAAGCTCCTTCACATTCATTAATTTTCAAACTTTTTCCTCCAAAAAGTTCAGGATCACTTGATCTCCAACCAACAACTCTCTTGTGATGACAAAGTTTCAAATCAGTGCAACAATATTGTTGAAGTTCAATCTAGGTAAAGCAGAGTGAAGAAAAGAGACATTAGAAGAGACTTGCTTCTCTATATCAAGCTGACCATTGCCTCATTGAGTGCTTATTGATGTTATAAATTATACAGGAGGACAGGGGCTCTGTTGTTGATGCTAACCACATTCAACAAGAGCAAATGCCACCATGCAATTGGGACAATCTCTGGCGGTCCCCCAGCAACACAGAAAATAACACACCATGCCTGCAGAAAAATCCAATATGTTGTTCTGTTCCGAAAGCTGTGCTGAAACTGAGTAAGTAAATACTCTAGGATTACATTTTCCCTTCTACACTCCCAGATGGCCCCTAATCTCAAATTACAAACTGCTTCCAGACAGCTTGAGAAATAAAATGTCTTGGACGTTGAACCAAAGCCAATGGTAGCTCCATTTACCATCATTAAACATAGCATTGCCATAAGATAATGATAAAATGAAAAAATAAAGTAGACCTCATCAGTAAAAGACTGTTCAGGACAGTTGTGTAAAAAAAAAATTCCAATTACAAAAAGAGTAAAAAGAATCAAAGAGAAGAAAAGAGAAAATTGCTTTTCAATTGAATCCACAGAAAAAAAACAGAAAAAGAAACAGAGCAAAAGTTCACAAGAAGGTGAACAGTCCCATCACATAATCCCTTGAGGTAGTTAGTGCCTTCATTGTCAAGCTTTGGAGGTCGTAACTCTACAAAGTCTTGCAATCTGCAGCACTGTAGTGGAAAAAATACCCATTTTTGAATTCTTCACTCTTTTAATGTGATTAAAAGTGACTGTAGTAGGTGACAACTAATTTAGTGTGGGTGGTGAACATATTCTGTCAGTGACACCAACTGAGCAGTTGTTGAAAGTCCAGCAAGCGACACATTGTGGCGTTTGATTTCATGGTGCTCTTTTATGAGGAGCTGTTTCTATGTCATCTGGTTGGGTCTAATGAAGAGGAAGTAGGGGGATCAATGTCGCTGCTGCTGCTGCTGGCCAGCAGTGCAGCTCACTCTGCAAACACTCTCACATTTCTCAGCAGTGCCAAGCGCCAGCCCAAAGACTCTATTTCAACACAGAGAACTCCCTAGAGCAGTGCAGAAAAACTATCCGGTGGAGCCAAATTCACGATCGATTGGCTTCTGCACATCACAGAGCGAGAAGGAAGAGGGGAGGAGGCCAGAGGACTCGGGAGCTGCAGGGTGGGCTTCACTGAAAAAATATGATCACAATGATGAAGTGAAAAGGACTGATTCCATTCAGCACATATCTGCACAGACAGGAGGGTTACTTAAGGTGAAAAACACACTCAGACCTTATCTCTCCACTCACCCACATCTCCTCTGAGTGCGCTTGTGAAGTTTAAGTGATGGCTATTATCAAATGAGCCATTCATCGGAGCGTATAAATCTCTGAACCATGCAACAATACTTCAATCAAGATGTGTGGTGATAGTAAACTGTACAGGAAATCTGACTCAGCTGGGGTGAATTTGGAAAATGACAAAAGGGCAGGACTTATAAGTGAGTCCAAACATACAATGTTGTTCACAAGGGAGTTTATTTAACCTACAAAATCACATGTTGAGCCTGCATGAAAACATTACAGCTGAGTTCACCAAAAAGGTTTAAACAAGGTGACAAGATTTCACGAACTTCATTGACTAATGAGACATGTGCAGCTGCTGTTCACAGGAGCTTCTTAAATGTGCTACTGGAAGAAAAAAAATTAAAAGTTAGGAGAACAGCATCTGCTGCACAGCAACATATGCACAGCAAGCAATGAGAACTCAGACTGACATTGCACCCCTTTTATTAATCCCAGACTTTGCTTTAAAGGTTGCAAGATCAACCCACAAGAATGCATTATGAATGGTTACAACTCAGCCTTGTCCACAAATTTGATATGTAGCAAATGCCCTATGTGAATGTCACCTGAAGTTGAGCTGAGGTTGTTTTCAGAGTAAGCTACAGAAAATTTCTGTGCCGGTAAAAAGTTGCATGGTCAAAGAAAAGTTACTGTAGTAGGTTACACACTGTCATGTGCTAACTGGTTTTACTGGTTTTATCAGTAGATTATGTTTCATTGATTTTATTGGTGATTGTTTTGATGACGTCTTTTGGAGAAATAGGTTTAGTGTTCAGGATGAGACAACAGGATCTGTCTGTCATTACACTGTGTTTGTGACTTCTACTCATTTCAGCAGCTAATAACTTTACTTTTAGGAAGGAAGAAGAAGACAGAAGGATAACCAGAAAGCTGGAGAGGATGCATGAAAACACAGGATGCCACACTGCAGACACTGTTGGGGACAAAAGAGACTTACATCCACCACCTCAACATCATGCAGCGATGCTTAGTGAAGGAACAGTGTGATGTTAGCCAACTGTATTCACCTACAGTCCTGCGTGTGAAACTTTCTTCAGTACAAATCTGTGTTTTTCAGGAGGCACAACAAGTACTTCATCATGTAACTGATGTCTTTGTTAAAAATGTGACAGATTTGGCTGAGAACGATCTGGGTATTGTTGCTAGAAGCTGCCTCGTGTTCTGGATTTTGTCGCAAGTCGCAACTGTACAAAAGTGATGCAAGCTGCAGCCCTGTAAGGATAAAACCAGCCTTTCTTGTATCTATTTTTAACATTTACATAACTGAACTCAACATTTTTTTTGTAAATGTGTAACAATAAAAGCAAACCATAGAACAAGAGAATATGCCTTTTAGTCCACTTGTGCATCACAAAAATATGCTTAAAAGGTCAAAAAAGGTAAAAAAATTGCCTTCCAATTTGTAAGCCTGTTTCAGAAAGAGGCCTACTTCTGTCTACTTTTGAGAAAAAATACAGAATACAGCCTTTTCTAAAAAAAAAAAAAAAATTATGAATGCGCAATCAAGAGTCACATTCTTTTACACAAAGATAAACACTACATATTCAATCAGCTGCATATACTAAAGTGCAGTGAAAAAACTGCCTGCGTGGTGAAATCTGAGTGCAAAGTCTTGAGAAGTTTGGATGTGAAACAAATGGGAACACAGCCTTTTCATCCTCTGCAAAACTTCAGTTTTTAAAGCCCCAGAAGTAGGCACAGAAGGAAGCTGAAGGAACCATTATGTAAATAATCTGGGCATTTATCTGTGTGAATCCAGCTCTAAACTGGTAGAGAAGCAATATGTCCTTAAGAAAATCCCAGTGTGGTACCTGACGGTGACGATTAAACTTCATACACCCATGCTCCGCAGGATGCATCATGGGGCTGTCGACGAGCTCACACATACTCATGCGGTTTCTCATAGCCGATGGAAAGTTAATTAACTGGCTTTTGGAGGCGGCAGGCTTGTGATGGCCCGGCCATTGGCGCAGCCCTATTACCCAGCCTTTTACAGTGATGAATTAACGCTCCTTCCCTGCTGCCTGCCTGCCGTCATTGCTGGCTTTAGCCCAAGGGAAAGAGTGATGTAGTCTGCTTAGTCTCTGTATATGGACATGAACTCCCATACATGCAGGAGAATACAGTTTCAGGAGATGGAAAGAAAATAAACAGGGGCTACAAATTAAAATAATACAAATAAGCCCAGTGGTGTAAATCAAGGGTGCTCATTAGTTCCTCTTCGTTTAAAATGAGAGAAAATAAATGCAGGGCAATATAAGTGAACTGGCCTGTTGTTGTGCTGGTACAGTAACCCTCCATAATGTGGAGGTCGAAACTGACTGTTAAGATATTGTCTCAGTCCAATGGATGTTTTTGATCAAGACTTAGATGGGCAAACTCACTGAGTTTACCGCACAGCCTTTGGCATGAACACACCTGAATGTCCTATGAAGCATCTAACATTTATTACAGTCAAAAATAACCAAACAACAAATGACTTCAAGGAGCATTTTTAGAATTTAACCAGCTACAAAACCACAGGATCATAACGGACGGTTTAAAAAGGGTGAAAAATCTAATTTGGAACAGCAGACACTGAGATATCCTGAATTTGACTCTGAAAATAGTTCCTGTTTATGAAAAACCTAAGTTTGCGTAGAATTCCCCATGACTGATGTCAAATCAATGGACTGACTCTTTAAATTAATTTGTTCTTTTCAAACTGCTCAGATGAGAAAACAGTAGCTGTGGCTACTCTACTTTTCATTCTGATTGAAATTATGCCATTAGAAGATTATGCGTCCAACATTTACGAGGGATGGGCTCTGATGTGGTCTGATGATGAATACATTATGTGTTTATTTTTCTTAACAGACACTACTCAGCACCAATCTTTACAGATATGTCTTTGGCTTGAGTTAAATCAGCTCGATAAAGATGGATATCTGTTATCTGTTCAGTGCAGTTCTTTCTGTTATTGCATAGAAGGTTTGTGTATGTATGTGAGTATTAGGAGTTTTGTGTCAAAAACAAACTCTTTGCAGAGGTCCACTTCAACCTGAATGCTGCCATATTTTGCACGTCCATTCAGTGACCCTGAATGGCCATAAACTTACATTGAGACAGAGAACATGCACAGGAAGAATGAAGTCAAATCTTCTAAATTTTCTTTTAAAGATTAATGTTAAGGGTTTAACTACCCCCTCTGAACCCAGTTTGGGTCTATTTGTTGGAACTGAGTGGTTTATGTAGAGCATTTTATTCTGTCTGTGCTTTCAAACTGATTATTAAGAGATAATAGAGTCCATGTAAACAAAGCAATTATTACAACTTGAAACCCTTTAGATCTGTAGAGAGTACTAAGAAAATCACAGTGGGAAACAAAGCACATGATGTAATTTAATAGTGCTAATATGTGTTCATTTGAGGCCACCCACTCAGGTGAAAGAATGTGATTCTGCCAACGCCTGCTTTTGTTGAATACCGCCGTGGCTATAAATATTCCCCCAGCTCCAATGACAGCCGTTTTGGTCATTTATAAATCCCATCCAGCTGAATCTGCCGGATGCTGTGTCACAATCCCAAACAATCACACAGATGCAAGAAACAATCTGCAGATTTTTTTCCTGCTCCAGCACCACAGAGAAAATTGCAAATGATTTTAATTATAAACAAAACAATAGCTGCCTCCAAGATGGAAAGGAGACAGTGGCTTCATAATCGGGAGCTGTGGGTGCACAGACAACTGAAATCCAAGTCACATTCGGTTCTATTCTAAATCTCAGAGAAGGCCATTAATGACAAGATGTTTAAAAACCGGAATGACAACTGTTGGTGCAACAGAGATGGAGAAAGTACAGAATGGAAACATAAGCCACTGACAAGCTTAATGATGTAGGGATACGATTTGGGAGGGGGCGGATACATCAGTGAACCAGTTGACATCAAAGTGTGCCTAGATGAAATGAAGGCACAGTCGACTGAGTGGTGTGGGGCTAACTTTGCCCCAACACAGCCTGCATGCTGATCACATGCACACACAGACACACACACACACACACACACACACACACACACACACACACACACACACACACACACACACACACA
>JAQNCA010000014.1:25842573-25853377 GCA_029783725.1 Acanthurus tractus
ATGTAAAGTGTCTTGAGACAACCTTGTTGTGAATTGACGCTATATAAATAAAATTGAATTGAATTGAATTGAATAGATACTGCAGGAGAAACTGTAAGATTCAACTACTCCTGGAGGAAAACAATCATCTTATCTAGATAGGGTGGAAGTGACAAGTGAAGATGCAATGCAGTGACGAGTTCACAGAAAGCCAGGGACAGTTGTTTTTTTTTTAATTTGTTTGGTGACGTGACGGAGAGATGTGTGGAAAAAAACTACAATGCCGTATGTTTACAGGCAGAAAAATTATAAATTATGTGGAGAAATTACAAGCAGCACATACCTGACACCTATCAAACTTTCACTTTCAGATCTGTAAATGACAAACACAATAACCAGCAGACTTAGGAAACTAAAGATAGTATGCTGACCTACTTAAAAAAGGTTTACATCTGTTTTGTAGCACATTTTTTCCCTGATGGTAGGAACCAAAGTCCAGCTGCAGCGGAAAGTGAAAAGCATGATGTTGCACTTTAGAACACGTCAAAATGAGACATGAAACTGCACAGACGGCACAGGATTACATTTGGCTAAATAACTGTCTCATACATAACTGAGGGAAGTTCAGTGCATAGCTAAGCTGCCAATTAAACTACTGAAAATGCCTTCTTTGCTTTTCCAGACCAGCAGGTCTAGGACAGTTAAATCCCAGCGGCCAGCAGATAGAAAATCCAACCATCAGAGGCAGACCTCTAGAAATTTAACGCACAAGCTTCAGTATGCACACACACACACACACAAAAACACTTTCTTTATAAAACTGCTTAAAATCATTTAAAAGTAATTAAAATTGAGCACAGTGTTTACTTAAGCTGTTCATTGGCACTGTCAAAATGTGCCTTTGATTGATACCTTTCAGCTGTTTTAACCTTCATCAAACCAAAATGTTAACAGGAACCTGTGTCTCCACGTTTTACTCTAATCCCGATCATGCTGGAGGGATTTATATGAAAGTCAAAAAGAATTTACAGATGCCTTTTTTCTGCATTTTTGTCCCAGTAAAGCTGATTTTGTGGGTAACAGAAGAATAAACCTCTACTTAAAACACAGGATCTTACAAGCTGAATGGAGCAAAATGACCTATTTGGTTCTTTAACCTTGAGCATATGTGCAGCCGGGCGTGTTTGTAATGACAGATGCCAGCATGACTGTGGGTCACCACAGTTAAGGAATGTAATGTCAGAGCCCGGCAGTCACATAACAGCAGAGATCTCTTCAATTCACTGGAAAGTTGAAGGTGGAAAATTCCATTCTTGAAAGAGTTCTGCTGAAACACATGGCGGGCAAACGGTCTGTGGCGTCTGTCAACTCCACAAAGAAGAGACTCTTCTCAGTTTATCTGCTGTTGGACCATGTTTGACCAAGAGTGTGACCAGTCAGCCTTAATAGGCTTTACAGAGTCCTTAATTTTGTACAGGTTGCCTTCTGTAACCAACCACACTGGCCTTTCTTCACTCTGCCTTCAACAGAATAGTGTTGGCTTTTTGGTATCTGGGTTCTAAATACTAAGCAGATAGTGACCAACAGCTGCACTGAATTCCACTCTGCTCCATTCCACTCCAGAGGTGGGAGAAATGAACGCTGGCAAAGGTGGTGCTGTGACACCTTCATCCTTGCTGTGTTTTTCCAGACAAAGCTAACTAGTGTAACAAATCTGGTACTAATGCTACAATGGTGCCCCACCTTTACAAAGCAGCTCTGATGCAACACTTCTGAACTTCAGATGTTCTACTAGGTCACTTCTGTTTTCAAATGACATGCAGAGCAAGTGCTGTGGAGAAGATGCTTTTAGAGAGTTGGGGGCATTAGAAAAGGAAGGTAAGATAAACAAGAACTGATTGAAAACAAGACATCATGTCAAAAGGCAGACATAAACTGTCAGGGTGAGACCATACAGATGAACCTGTCCTGTGTCAAAAGCAAAATCAATTGCACATCTTAAACAACAAGACTGCAGCGGGGGAAGCTCTGACTGGAAGTCTGTGGCCCTGTCAGCAGTGATGAGAGAGAGGAGGAACATGAGATTCCCCTTTAAACTAACTGAAAACTGGCTGAGATGAGATAATCAGAGGCACAGTTACAGAGATTAAGATCACTGGCCTGATAAAACCCGGTTAATGATATAATCTGAGGATGCAAGATAGCTGAGTTTTCCACCAGAATTTGCCTCTAGTTACCAATGAGGCCACATTAGGACTGAAGTGCTGAGCTAGGGTTATCAGTGGTGGGCTATAATGCAATAGCACTGGATGCATTATGCTGTGAGTGGGAGAGATCGCTGGACTTAGTTCCTGTATATCATGGATGCCGCCGTCTCTAGAGAGGTTCTCTATAATTATGAATTTATCAATATCAGTATGTACTGGCTGGATATTTACTCTCCAGTTGTGGCTGTGTAGAGTGTATTTCAATTATTGTCCAGCTTTAATGGAATATATTTGCAGTGATGGAAAAGTTACTCTTGAAACGCAATGAGAGACAGATCAGCTATCCTGTTGAAACTAAGGAAAGAGAATATTTAAATTATTTATGAAAGTAACATAATATAACTCTACACATTCAATTACTTTGTAATTACTTTTCTAACTAATGTTTAAACTTAGTCTTAAAACAATTTGACAAGTCTATAACTGCCTGATTGAGGGGCCTTACATACCATCTATAACAGTACCATTGTAGCTTTTTGTGACACAGTCTCCGAATTAACTAAATGCTAACTTCCCAGAGTGCCACCATGGCTACCTTATACCATGCAAATCCAAAAGCTCTGAAAGATCTGAGTTTATGTCTAAGTGGCATTTGGCATTCCCATTTGTGATAACCTCCATTAACAAGCACAGCACATCAAGTATGTATCTCATTAACTTTTTCAAGGAAGTTGTTGGTCTATGTGAATGTGTGGTTAAAAAGTAAGTGTATCTCTGCCTTAAGCCAATGACATAGTCAG
The DNA here is from genome assembly GCA_029783725.1 of Acanthurus tractus. Lineage (NCBI taxonomy): Eukaryota > Metazoa > Chordata > Actinopteri > Acanthuriformes > Acanthuridae > Acanthurus > Acanthurus tractus. The sequence continues at coordinate 25,845,560 of JAQNCA010000014.1, forward strand.
TGTAATTTTGGAATTCAACAACATTGTCTGACATTTAGACATTTAAAGATAACAGAAAGGAGGACATATGGGAGCAGTGGACATAGCTTTTTTTCTTCTCTGGATTTTCAGACTGTCTTAAATAGGAGAGCTGCGTACTAGCGTGTCTGCAACAAGTTGTTTACACGTTACCCTTGACATTTAAACATTTAAACAATTACATCCAGTAACATAAATAGTCCACCACACACTGTAATTTCCATTTAAACTCAAGAACTTATATTGGGGCTGCCACTGCTGTTGCTGATGATTTATTTCCAATCTTCATGTTACTATCTGTAAACTTTGAAACTTTGACTACAACATAATTCTAAAGAGCTATATGATCTGTCACAATCAACATTTACAAGTAAGTATAAACTGTGGAACTATGCAATGTATTTATGCCACTTTAATAATATATCCTAGCAATATTTAAATAAACTGAGTGTTATGTTTGTACATATGTCATACAAATATCTGTTTTGTGCAGGACACAAGCAGCATCTGAGCTATACAGACCACCTTAACAAAAAAAAAACAAAATTCAAATGACTTTTGATAAAAGAACAAAACTAGCATTGATACTATAAAAGGTGATTTTGAAAATGGGTTTTTGTCGTGTGGGTGACCAGTCTTTCAAGCACACGGGTAAAGGCCACAAAAAAATATTAATAATTCTTATTATTAACATTTCTGTATTGACTGTAATTGCTCTCCCATTACAGTTTTTAAAACAACAACAACAGCCAGTGGCCCTTCTGAGAGAAAATCAACCCTGTGTCGTCAACAGGAACCTTCTTGCTGTATCCTCCCTAGACTGTATCATCCTAGACTCCAATCACATGACCCTTTTTATTAAAAGCATAAGGGCAACTGTGAGAGAGCATGAAAGCATGGGAAGTGACAGACAGCACCCACAACGCCTAACTAATTAAAGGGAAAGTGAGGAATCGAGCCATGTTGCCAGAGCAGATGCTTTTTAATAGGAGCAAATCAAACAGTTATAGTGTTGTTTGATGTGGTATATTAACAAAGTGAATGTTAGCTACTATCAGATGTGCTGTCAACTTGGTTATATGTGGTTTGAATTGCATAATGTTGCTAAATAGTAACAGAATACTATTCCTGGATATTTAAGCAGAACAAGGTAAAGATCAATGCAGATGCATGACTTAAAGCTGCATTAGTTGACTTCTTTTTGGCCGCTTGGGTGCTGCAACTCTATGAACACAAGCTCATTATTAGTTAGTTAGTTAAGATGTATGTTATTGAGGCCTCAGTTGATTATTAAGGCTCCTTATTGCTTTAATTTGAGTCTTATTTTGATAGCATTGTCCATCATTTCATGAGAGATAACATTGCTTTCACATAAGTAATTCAGATATGGGATCATGGCTACTTAGCTAGATAGAACTAGACAAGAGTGAACAGTCAATAAATGAGCAATTTAATAGATTACAATATTACAGTTTACAAGTTAATCAAAACCACATTATATTAAGGTTAAACTGTAAATGTACACTGAATGCTGGTAACAGAAGTCCATCATCTTCAGTAGCCAAAGTCAAAGAGTATATGGTAAAGCTAGAACAGGAAAACAGTCTGTAAACCGTAAGAGATGTTCACCATGGACCAATCACCTTGATCTTGAGCTTCTGAATTAGCATGGCTAACTGGAGGGTTTGTTTTGAAAGAGACAGTCTAACTACTTGTCTTTCCTGTGCCATTGGACATTTTTTAGTAATGTCGGTGTGATCCCAAATCTCAGTAATTGGTTTGGTGAGAAAAGTAGTACTTTTACCATCAAGGATGATAGTAAAAATTAAAAAGATAAAATTAAAATTGTAATAAAATCCATTGTGGTGTGCATATCAGATTTTCTGGGTAATATTCTATAATTATTAAATGTTTTTTTTGCCCCAGGGAGAAAAATTAAGAACTAGTATTAAAAAATCCACGAGAAAACATTTGTTCACTTCCATTAGAGTAATATGCTGCAGATAAAGGTTAAATCACTGAAGAAACTATTTCACAGTGACAAAAATATCACTGTGCTTTTTGTTAGATTTCTGCCTTTTACTTTATCTCATGAATCAATACACTCAGTCCTAATGAACCAAAATAACCTGATGAGGAATGAAATGTCTGCTTGCTGTACCAGTATATTATGGCAGATGTGCCTCGCTGACAATCAACTGAGTTCCTGCAGCTGTCAGTCCAATCACAGAAGGATTAGTATAATTAACATTTTCTAGACCCACAGAGTTTTTCAATCAAGTACAAAGTTTTAATGATCACAGATGAATGGGGCTGCAGGGAATTATGTGTCACACTTGTTCAAGCACTTCTCCATTGCGCCTTAACCTTCCATTTGGACACACACTTCATCTGAGTGAAAAAAACTTACAGCTTATTTTCTGTTAGTTAGAGGCTACAACAAAATAGAGCTCACACCAAAAAGCAACATACAGTATTGACTTGACTCGATTCTTAGCCATGCCACCTGAGTCTCACACTCGGAGCAAATGTGTAGAATTCCCAGTAGCTGCAAAGGACATGGCAAGAATCTTGGGTAGTGATGTGGGCAAACACAATTCAGGCATGCTGTAATGAACTGGCAGGGGGCTGCAGCCAAAGCAATTAAATGATATGAGTCTGACAATAAGTGGTTTTCATTACATGACCTCAAGAAATCTACTACCACCAAGTATAATCATCTCACAAGGCAGTTAGAAGAAAGCTTCATGCCTGGACACTTTTAAAGCAGACTAGAATTCCATTGTAAGTTTTGGCTTGCAATTTGTAAGATTTTATGTGGTCCAAGGTTAGAAGGTACTAGAGCATCTTTTTTTAAGTGCCAAATAGCCATCTTAGTTTGTGCTGTTAAAGTTAGGACTAAGACAATGCAGTTTAGCTTTAAAAGTGTTAAAAGCCAATAAATGTGACTTGTTTCATCTTTCATTCCTGCTAAAGTGTTGCTGCTTCTGTATGGTGCAAATCCACATGGGGGAAGAGTGGAAGAGTGGATGCTTCCACCAGCTGCTGTGTAAAGCAGGTTGGCTCGAGCCAAGTTTTAAGTTTCCTCGCTGTTCTTCTGTCAATTATATCTGTAGTTGTTTAACCAAATGGTGTAATGAAATTAACCTTTCCACCCAATGAGCAATACATCACAGCCAAAGAGACAAGTACAGTGGGAAGAAGAGCAGGAGTCAGCTCTCTGCAGCAGCCCCCCACACCTGTAAGGCATTGAAAAGCAAACAAAACCTCCAGACACACTATTTCTAAAAACAATAGAATACATGAACATAGGGGAAAGAAAAGTTGACATGTTAGATGCTAATTTAAACATGTAATGACAAAGGATTGAGAAAATGACTATGACACCTCCTTTTGGAGTTGAAAGGATGGCTGATCGGTGGCGATAAATCAAATACTTGAATGGGCACTCAGAGTTGAAGCCTTTTAAAACGACTCTCCTGTGAACTCTGTGTTGCACAAACCTGTCCTTCTAATTGAAGTTTTAAAACTAACTAAGACAGCTTCACAAGTCATTTTAACTCCAAAGATAATGAAGCCTCGTTCTGAGACCAAGCAGGGTGACAATAAAGCAGGGGGTTGTATGCCCCTAATAGGTTCATCAATGTAACTGTTCTATTAAAGGCACTGTAAACTACCCAACCAACCTGCTCACATTGCTGTGATTACTACTGGTTGTCAACAGCAATTACTGAAAGTCTGGGGTAGCAATACACTGTGATACTAATGATTGATTCAGTAATTCAGTTATTACAAAGTTCAGTTATTACAATGTGTTATTCATCCCAGTGATGCTAGGTTAGTTGGTACTTGTGGAGAGTTGGCTTTATAATGTCTTTTTTAAGGATAGAAAATACAAAACTAACATCCTCCTTGCCAAACTTACCTAAAAGTACTACTGTAATCATATTATCATCATATCGTAACCAGAGTCATCTTGTACTGAGGCTGATACAGTAATAATCCCATCTTTAAATAACTTGCAAAACATTGGGTCTAGAGTAATTACAGTACCAAACCTTGGAAGAACTCCTCACTTTCATATTTTAGCCGTAGGTGGTTTAGATATTTTAGAGGTCATAGTCACTAACTTAACCATTTCAAATAATGTTAAAACAAAAAACACACTATCTTGGCATTAGCTCATCATGTGACTTGACTAATACATTTTTTTCCTAGCTGCTGCTTTGCTACTGCCAGTATTATTTTGCCAGTATATTATTGTAACCATCGGTAGGTACAAGCACACCTTGCCTAACTGGTTTCCCACTCACAAGCAATTGCTAATTGCTCTTAACAAAGCATTTTGTCAAGGTGGAGGAGTCTGCAAATGGGCTAACAGTGGTGCAATCAGTGTAAGCATCATGCTCATAACCCACAGGGAATGGACTCTTACTTATACAGTCTGTGTATGATACTTCACAAATTATAAAAAATTTCAAATAGTGCTGAAATATTTGGTATATAACCTGGTTACATACACACGCACAGGCAACAATTTTCTTACATATGATATAAATATGAAACACTGGCTTTTTATAAATTTAATGTAAATCCTGTAGTGTCTATTATTTAATAATATCTCTTATAGAGAGAGAAGACATACCAAATTCTTAACCATGATATATTGTTTTATTCCTTTTTATATTTTTAAAAAATTACTCATGATATTAACCTAAAATTAAATCACTTGTAAGAGAAAGTGACTGCTGGTGGAGATGGACTGATGGAGAGTGAAAGTAAATAAAGCATTTGTTGGCAAGTAATGCACAATATTAGCCCCACACTGGCCTCTATTTGCTATCTGCATGATGGAATAAAAATTAATCCTCAGTCTTACTGGAAGATACTATCATTACCCATGTGAGTAGAGTACAAAACAGTAATATGGGAAGTCTGCCAGCAGGTAGTGAAGGCCTGTGTATGTGCAAGAGTGGAGTTGAGGCAGTACAAGTCAGAATTGTTGAGAAAGTTACAAGTAGAGGTTGCACTCAAACTGAACTCTGTGGGCCTGAGCCAGACAAGCATGATCACAGAGTGGATGACTTATGCACTCTGGTCCTCTTGTGTAAAGCAGAAACCTCTCGAGGTGCTCTCCTGCAGGCGTGATTGGCTCTCTTAGCCACATCTCTCTGTGAATGTATAGCTGGAGCTCAACGGCTTTTCACAGAAGCTAAGTTCCAAAATGACACACTGGCATTGAAAATTAAGGACAGATCATGAAAAAATTGCATGAAATTAGCAGTAGGGCATTATTTCATTCTGACATAGTTAAGATTCAGTGAGACATTGCAACAATAGATCCTTACCTGAGTGTGTCCCTGACTTAATGGCAGCTGTCACAACGACCCACAGCAGCCTTTCTCTAATGTTAAGTGGTTTTCTATTGATTCTTTGGCATATGACCTTAGCATGTGACAAAGGGCTGAGAGAGGAATTTCAATCTACATTTTAATACTTCACATAGTATAGATCACAAAGTATCATATTTCCAGAATATTTGCCAATCTTCATTCATTGTTTTTTACTGATTTTACTATCTTTTTTATAAGTATTCACTTTTTACATTTTCATCATATTTTTTCATTTACTTTGAGGAGTTTTGATCCCAAAGAAGGTTTTGGTTTACTTGTTCAGCTTGTGAGATACTGTATTCATCTGTGAAATTTCTGTTACCAGAAAAACACTGTGGAGGTACATGGGACTCAAGTGGTGCACTTAATAACACTGTAATTAATTACATAGCAAATCATGTTCCATTCACCCCCATTGTCATGGGACAGCAGAAACCTTAGAGACTGAGGCCTCAAACCTTTGACTGATGAAACCAAATGAACCATCTGAATAACTTTAATAATAAAAGAAAAGAATGAAATTTCCTTTAAGGTCCACTTACTAGCATTTTCTAGAGCTTTCAAACACATCTTGACACTCAGCAAGACTGTAAGAACTGAAGCTGCCTTGCATTGCCAGCAATGTCTCCACAATCTTGGTGCAATGACTATCCTTCTGCTACAGGAAAAAAAAGTATTCTGGCATGTTATGATTTATCACTATCTTGTCTTCAGTAGCTCTATATCCAGATTATAGGGACTAGCATTTTGAAAACAGTAACACGAAAACAGGGTATTTTTATCTGAAAGGGTTTTGCCTGGAGCTCTTTAAGCTTTCATTGCTAATTTTATTGTTTTTAATATAAAGGAAGTGTGAGTTAAATAAGTATAAGCACCCTTATCTGGTCTGTAGTCCAACAGAAATTGGTTGATATCACATTCCCCCTAACATTTGGAATGCAAACTGCATTATCCCTACACACTGTGAAAACTGCTTCTGCTAGAGGAATGTAAGTTTATCATTTCAGCTTTGCATTGTCGGATGCCTGGACCAGCTCAGCTGCACAGCATCATCATGATAAAACAAGACACAAGCTGTAATCAGTAATTCTCCCTTACAGCTGAGTGCTGCGAGTATAACCGCTCTTTCTGGTGCTTAAGATATTCCTTGAACCCAACAGTGTAACACTGAGCAGGCTAGCAGCTGTCTGCAAATAATAAAGATGCATGTTGTGGTTAACCAGGGATGTGCTAACCTGGACTTTTTAGACAGCCCACTGTTTGCTAAGATAACAATATAGTAACACAGCTCGTGTACTATTAAAAAAACATTTTTGCAGGATCAGGCTATGAATTTTGCAGCACTTTTAAACAAGAATGGACAGTTAAAATTGGATGAAGCAAAGAGGAAGTAAAAACTAAAATTTGAAAATCCAAATGGCAGCAATTAGTGGATGAATCTGCAGGGATGAAGTAAATCATAAATTTGCATTGAGTTCAACGTGAGTGAACTTTTAAGTTATGCTTTGACCAATAGCAAGACATGCTGACAGGAGCGGACAAAGAGCCAGAGAGTAGAGAGAGGAGAAACCTTTCGTAGCGTCTTTGCTGTGTTGATCCATGAAGCTTTTTTGACTTTCAGTTGGACTGTAACTTTCAGTTGGACTCCAAGAAAGGGCAACTGTTAATAGACAGTTATGAAACAGATGTCTTTGGTATGTGTCATTAAATGTCCTGTATGACATTACTCTCGAGTTGGTGATTAAGTTAAGCTGCAGATTTTTCCCACTGACTTTCAGTGAATTTGTCATACTGCCTCTTCAATAACTTACTATACAAAAGTTGTAGAGTTGTAAACAAAATTTAGAAGTAGACAGAACAAGGGAATAGAGATTTGGTTGGTTGTAACTGAGTAGCACTAACTAGTGGTTAACTTCACAGTAATAGCAGTTCACCTACCTATGTCACTGAGCCACAAGATATTCTAGACAGTGCATTATTATAAAAGTACCACTTTTGGGTGTGCTCATACCTTTGTGCTGTAAAAATATGCAGATGTTGAGAAACGGAGTTGGCAATTCAGGAAAAAATATGATGCAAACCATGTGTAGTCACAAGTGCCTGTCGCACCAAATAACTTCAAGAAAACGAGGAACAGTGTAACAATAAGGAAACATCTCACAATCTACCAGCAAGCTTCTTCAAATAAATGGAACGATCATTAAATTGTCAACATTTGTTAAGCAAAGGTGAATGAGCACTCAACTGGCTTGTTTATTGAGGTAAATCACATTTTATCTGCCACCATCTGCATTTTTCTTGTAAGGATGGAGACTGAGGTCTTTCTGCTAAGCCTATCTATCTATCTATCTATCTATCTATCTATCTATCTATCTATCTATCTATCTATCTATCTATCTATCTATCT
>JAQNCA010000014.1:25860634-25871134 GCA_029783725.1 Acanthurus tractus
ATTATTCTAATATATTTGTTTAAAAACTAGGGCTGGGACTTGATCGCATTAATTACGATTAATTAATTACAGAAAAAATAGCGTAGCATTAACATAACGGATTTAATTGCAATTTATTTTTGCACTGGAAATAGCGCGAAACATTTCTCGTTGCACGGGCTCCCAGCGTAGCTCAGTTGGTAGGGCAGGCGTCCCGTGTGCAGAAGCCTCATTCCCCATGCGATTTGGACTCCGGCCCCGGTCATTTGCTGCATGTACCACTACCGGTTGGAAATCTGGACGTGTGCACGAATTGTCCAAGAAAGAATTTACCTATCCGGAGATCTTCCGACCTCCGCTACCACCTCAATGCCGAACATGTTGCAGCTAGCACAGACAACAAAATGACAAAAAATGTTGCTTCTCATGTCAAATATTAATTAATCCATGGTACTGTGCATCATAAAATATATTTACATTTCAGGGGTGCTTTGTAACACCTTGCAGAAAGGATAAAAAAACAAGACAAAATATATAACAAAAAAAAAAGAAACGCTTCAGTGAGTCAATCTAGAGCTTGCTCACAAACCACACACTGTTATTTAGTTTGGAGGACCTGTTGCATAAATTCATTACAACTGAAGCATATCTTTTCTATCTGAGGTTTCTTAATTTTATTCACCTGCTCAGTTTACTCAATATTTAGTAGTAAATTAAGCTTTTGGAAATTTAGCCGGCAGATAGCCATTGTAGCTTAGCAGAGAGTAATTTCAAACACTGCATAGTCATTAAAGCAATTGCTTATATAAAGCATATTGACTGGCAGAGGTTATTTTCCTACTTGCAGTCGTATGAAGGAAACTTTCAATGGAAATATTAAGCTTATATTTCTCTGCCTGGAAGCCTTTAGAAAGAATGTAGTGCTATCCATGGGGTCCAAGTAAATTGGCTTGCTTTTGTGTTAGGGGTTACGCATGTGTGTTCAAATGAATGTGTGTGTTTGTGCACCAAGGTTGTGCTCACTGGCGCTCTGACTGCTGTGTGGTTGGCCTGTGTCAGGGGGAGGGGAGCTGTGCACCGTCATTAGCAGGTATTCCAAGCAAACAGACAGTCCCAGCTTGAAGCTTTCCCTGGAAGCTTCAGATGAAATGGCACAAATAATGAGGCACATTATCAATCACAGGCAGGGGGCAGCTGGTTCAGTGTATATGTGCTGCACACACATTCTCTCCTTTTTCTATTTGTCACACTCACATATGCACACGCACACCCAAACACACACAAACCCACACAGAGCCTGCAGTGAAGAGAGTAAAGCAGAGGAAGGCACAGTAGCCTCGGAGCGGAGCCCAGAGATCATTACCCAAGCAGTGCTTTTATTTAGCTCATGGCTGCTCTGGCAGATTGAAGTACTGCAACCACAGTTTTTTCACCTGATGAATAGACAGGTATAGAAGCTCAGAAGAGAAGAAAAGAAGGTCAATGTTACCTGGAATAAATACAGGTGTCCCCCACCATCACAAAAATGAAACAAAGCAAATATCAAACATCAAAATGTCTTGAGCTTCATAAAAAGCCTGTTTGTGTGTTGTACTTTTTGAAGATGCAATAATTTATACATAAACATTTATTTATTGGTGATTGTGTAAATTCCATAGACAAAGATGAACAGAATACTGTGTCAAAATATTCCTGCATTTTCCTCTTTCAAAGTTACCAGTGTGTGTTTGTCTAAGATGTCTGTCGGTCGTCCGTTGTCAGTATCTGAGATGAAGCAGAAATGAGAAAGGCAGGAGGGCTGATGTTGCTTGTAATTGACTAAATTTTTAAAGATATAATGTCCCTTCATACATCTGCTTCAATAACATACAGAGGTCCAACCAGTCTCAGGAAAGAAGTCATGGTCTTATCTTTGTGCCTACATAAGACAGCCGGCTGTCTGTTTGGTTTCAATATTTGAGCAGCTGGCTCAAGATTTTCTTCTGCCAAAGTTATCTATATTTTGCTGCTGCACACTCATCAGTCAAAGCCAGAGTGCCAGAGAACTGTCATGCTATGTTAAGGCAACTGACTGTAGATCTTTGTCTTACCCTGTCATTATTGGAATGGACATAGATAAATAGTGGTGTGCCATTTAGAATGTCCTTCTAGTTCGAAGTAAAAGCTTACAGTAAGTAATTTAAAAATGTAAGAGTAATGAAAAGCAACTGTCATTTCTGAGCTGTTCTTGGCATTAAGACAACAACCATACAGTATTATGTAACTGTAGCCGTAGGTACTGCCATAATCCCTTCCCTCTGACAGCAAGTGCCTAAATCTAGAGCAGCAGCCTGGACTTATAAGTTCACAGCAGTTCAGAACAGCCAGAGCAGGCTGTGTGCTGTCTGGCATGGGAACCGGTGGAATAGGTTGACAGAAATGCAGGAGATTGAATAACAAGCCTAAATCTGACATCAGCACATGTCAAGACATCATCAAATTCCATTATTTCCTCTGCAGTGTCAAGCTCATGGATTTCCATCACCAGTCTGTGGCTGTATTATAAAAGACATGCAAGCTTTGCACAGTGTCATTAGCAGTGATTTAGCAGAGTTATAAAATAAAATGCAAAGACTGGTGTCTTTGCTTACTGATTTATTTCTTTCACAAATCTCTGCCACAATTTTAAAAGGCTTTTACCATTAAGGAAGAAAGTATTAGATACAGGACCAGATGATGGAAATCTTGACAGATGAATGGCATTGACATGTAGCACACCTGCAGCCATGTATCTCATTGGTTGTGTAATATAGATAAAAAATGTATGTTGAACCATAAAATGTAAAATAAAAAATTGACCAAACCCTCCATGTAATGTGAAAGGGGTCCTTCGCAGTGGCAAACCCACCGAGAATTATCACAGCCTTTTCAGCCCCCATGAGCTCTGCTCTCTCAGTGCAAACGAGGGTGTGACAGTCAGTTTCAGGATAAAAAAAAGAGAGAATTAAAAACCTTCAATTTCATTCTTTAAGGAGCTCTAGTTTCCTGTTATTCTATCTGAACAACATATCTGAAGATACAAATCAGGAATGTCTGTGTGCTCATTTGGTGGTGTAGCATTAGAACAAACAAGCAGCCGAAACAAAATGAACTGCTATGTAATAATGCATCAGTGTAAAATGGTTACAGTATTATTTACAGATGAGAGGCACAAAGCTGATTAACAAGAGAGCAGAGGAGTGACAAAACAATTTAAATAACTGATAAAATAAATTGAAGCACCATCATCTAAGGACTGAACACAATCTCTACTGTTTTAAATCAAACAGATAGTGAACAAGCAGTAAAGGGGTAATAATCCTGCAATCCCAGACCATTACATCTCCCTTTCAGTCCAGTAAAAATAGCCAAGTGGAGATCTACATCAGTCTGACCTGTAAATCCAAATCACACTAACTAATCAAAGTCTAATTACCACAACAGCATGACCAGACTGTTTTTAGAGAGCAGTTAAAACAGGAGCACATTCAGTTTTGTATTTGTACATAAGTATTTACTTTATTAAATACTTTATTGCTAATATCAATCTTACTTTGACATTAAAGAGATTCTGAGAAAACTACATTCTAACTGTATGGGGCCCTCCTACTTGGTGGTTTTGTGTTGATGTTAAAATCTGTCTATGAAGACAATGCTGAAATATTATTTTTTAGCATCAATTAATTAAAAATGTTGGAGGAAAAAAGTTAGAAGGTGATGGCAGATGTCCTATGTATGAGAAGATACAGTACCATTGTAATCAACCTTTGTTACCATTCCAATGCAGTTTCTTAGTGTATGAAAATGTACTTGAGTTGTGGTGCAAATATTCACCCTCAAATAGAAAAACTGTCCCAGACTACAGACCACCACTATTTCAGTAATAATATTTGTCAGAAATTCAGGAATAAAGGCAGGTATTAAAAGACTGATCTTTGGAGTTTAGGAATAAATATTAGATGGATCAAATTAATCAATCTCATCCATCAATTAGTAAATTTGAACTGTTTTTTTTTTTCAAATCTAGCCCTATTTAGAAAACATAAACACATAAACCAGCAGCCACAATAAAAAGTACTACTGGTTCTCATTAACCAAAACTCAAACTTATGACAAAGGATAGACAATACTTACTTGATCACTATGTGTTTGTCCAATCAGATCTTCTAACTAGAGTCTTTCACTCACAAGGGGTCTGCACATGCAACAGACCTTTCAGTAGCTCAGGATCTCTGAGAAAGGATGAACCACATAAGAATCCCCAAAGGGAGAAAACCTGAGAGTTAAGACTTGATGTACGGTGGCAACAAACTGTGAACATCAGACCAAAACCATTGCAGTGTCTGGTAGGGAGGAATCAAAGTCATCCACCAATACTCTGCAGACAGGTGGAGAAAGATCAAAGGGGGCATGTACATTTAAAACCAGAGAGATATTTAAGCCTAGACAGAGGTTACAACATCCCACCCAGAATCCACACACAGGTCACAGATGTTAATTTAGACAGCCATTAGCAAGTGAACCTGTGCACTTCTGGTACCGGGTTATTTAAAGCACATAGCGTTTCTCAGGAGACATGCTATATCAATGTTATAGCATTATATCACTACCAATATAGAGAAGAAACTATGTTTTAGTGTAAAAGGATTAAGACTCTTTAATTTTACGGGACATTGAAAAAATAAGTCTTATTTCTTTCCCATGTGTGTACAAATAGCACAGGCCTGCTGATGAAGCCCTCTCTGAGAGGACACGAGGCACAAAAGCTCCTCCTTTAAAAATTCATTCATGTCAGTATGGCTCATTAAAGACTAAAGTGCACCCATTACAGTTACAGGTAATACAGCTTTTTATCACTGAGATTTAATTGGAAGCGAGGCGACTGAACAGCTAAGAGGAGATGAGTCACACAACCTGGCAGCCAGAGAAAAAAACAGTAGCATATCTGTTACAGAAAACTGTGAGGAGCTTCTCACCAATATGTGGCATTCATTATCTTGAGAACACATTCAAGATCTCTTCACCTACAAAGAAGCTGGAAAAGAAATCTGGGCTCTTGACACTCTGGAAGGTAAGGATGCAGCTGGCAAAGTCAGGATGGCAGAAGCAAGCAAATAGGTGGAGTTTATATCGCAGATGCTTGCTATAATAAAGTCTTCATCAGAGACTTCTTTAGAAGATGCCAATTATAACTCTCTAGATGATTAAACAAGCATTGTGCCGACAGTAGCTATTTAGCATTTGACTGAAGAATTTTTGGAAAGAGCTATAAATGCATTCCCTTGTGACTCGACTATGTTAAAAAAATAGATACTGCTTGATCTATTTCAGATAAATCTAAGGCGAAACTCTGTTAATGGGCAGCTTGGACAGACTTGGGAGGGAAAAAGACAATCCAGGGATCGTTAATCAATAAGAGAGTCCTTGGACTTGTGCAGAGTGCTTGAAATGGTCAGCTGCCTGCCTGCATGTTTCAGTGGTATAGATGGCTATTACCTTCATGCAGGGCAAGAGCAGGTCAGTTTTCTACCTAATTAGACTGCAGAGAAGCTTTTCCTATTAGCCCAACTACCACATTCTGCATCTTGAGGCCTTACAATGACTCATAATGAATGTGGTGCCACACATCCAGGAAGACAAGTATAATGCCTGGATACACACACATTTGGAGGACATGGACACACAAAGACATTTAAATTGGGATTTGGACAATAACAGGGCATTAATGGAACAGGCAAATGCATCACTTTTCTTGATCATGCAGGTTTTGTGGTCCACCGTAGTTTAAATAAGCACCTGTACACGGTTGGCTAAATAGTTTACATCTCTTATTAGCCATAAGAAAGTGAAAATCATCCAGGCACAGATTTAGAGCAACTTCTTCTACACTACCTCACTTAATCTACGAAATCTATGCTAACGGTCTCCTTTTGAGTATGACTTCAAATTTCCTAGAGCTGCTTCACAATGACAGCTGTGATCACTGTCACTTGATGGAATTAACTAACAAACAGCTGCAAAATGTTCCGATCAAATTGAGAGTATTGCCCTATTTGCATTAGAAATGTCACCAGAGGACCTCATAATTTTGAAATCACACCCTATGTCTGAGTTGTGGTGCTGCATTTGCTCAGGACAAGTGAAGACTATATTACTCAAAGCTTCCTAAACATAATTCTGTGGGTGATACGATGCCAAGGCTTTGAAACACATTAAGTTTAAGAGGGAGGGAACCTGTTCAGCAGCAGTCACATTAATAATACAGCATAGTTATTTTGCCCACTTTCCGTATGTAAATACATACATAAATACACATGCAAACTACTCTAGACAGAGGATGCTTTCTGGCTTTACTTCAACGTGACACTGTTAAGTAGCTCCAAACCTCATCTATCATCACTCATTTTTTAATACAGTTACACCAATTTCACAGTGCAGCTTCTATTCAACATATTATGAACAACAATCAAATTTGCTTCTTGTTTAGGTGTCTCACAACAGAAAACAGCTGTTTAAAATGTTTACTGATTGATAATTAACCAATTCATGAAATAATGTGAACCTTAAAAAAATGTTTTTACATTCTTTCAAAGTATGTATAGAAACTGAGATGCATCAACATGCAATTTAATGATCAAAAAGGTTTCGTATACATCAAAAAGTTCACTGAATTAGAGGTGAATTGAAACATGAGCCTTGAGTCAGCCACACATGGACTAACTCTAGAAGTAACCACTAGTTATTTGTGACAGAAATTTTCATTTACAGATTGCAGACAGATTTGCCCAGGATTAAGATAAAAAAAAAGACCTCTACATTAATTACATCTCCGTTTTTTCCTGAGTCGTAGGGTTTTAAGTTAATTGTAGTCCTGGGCATTAGGACTAAAATGATGTTTGCTAGACAGCAGCAACTGTGGCTAAAAATTTTATATACAAGACTGGTTCTATTTTTATATGCTTTCAATCTGATTTAACTATTATGGGACGTTAACAAGCTTTGTGACTGTTTTTTTAAATTTACTGTCATGTCATAATGGGGAAAATTTTTTTTTTCATCATCATCGTATATTCCATGTTTTTAGATTTATTGTAGCTTTAAAGCATATAAGACACTAAGAAAATGAGCTTTTCTTTTTTTTACAAAGGTGACAGATGGGATAATTTGAGAGTGCAATGCAAGAAAAACATCACAGATGAAGACAAGGCAACTCAGTACTTGATGATGTGCTGCTGCGCATGTTTGCATTTGGCTATAGAAGAAAAAAAAATATGAACAGTTGAGTCCAAAGTTTAGGGCAAGACACTTATTTAATATAATATTACCTAATTATCATGGACAGAAAATTCAGATTTACCTCAGTAAAGGAGCACAGACTCACATCCTGTGCATTCCTTTAGAGGAAAACCTCCTTCTTTTATAGGAGCCTTTTTATTCTGAGAATCTCTTGTCCTCAACAGGCCCAACACAAAAGTAGTGCTTGGTTACTCAAACCAAGTGTAAAAGAAAGGGGTTCTGAAAAATTCCAATACTGATTCAGACTGTCAAATGATCCAACCCATGTCCATGTGTCCATGTCCAATGATTTTATTGGTTTACAGCACCAAGAAGCTCAATTTCTGCTGCACCCACAGCACGAAATAACTACATCACATATGAGGGGAGCTGATAGGGTTGCTGATCAATGCCACTGACTCAACAATTAACCCCCACATGTCAATGACAGCTGGGCAGCAAAGGTTCTAAAACATTTCAGCTACAAAGCTAAAAAGCCTTTTTCTAAAGTCATAAGGTATTTTTGATAGTTATATTCTCACTTATTTCTATTTGCTCCTTAAATTTCTAATGGTCTTGTGTTACTTTGAACACCCTAAAATATACAAAGCCAAAAAAATGCTTTCAGCTGCATCCAGAAGTGTGTTTGTAACCGAAAATAGAGCTTGCTGGCAGGAGGGAAGATCATGTAAATACCCCTGAGAGGCTTTTCAGAGTGGAAGGCAGTGGAGCTGAGATCTCGGCTCTCTGCAGGTATGTCTGCATCTCCTCTGCCGGACCAGCAGTCAGAGACCCACAGGGCTTTTGTTTACTGACCTACTACAAGCCCGGCAGGCGGAGGCTGGGCCGGCAGCTTAAGGAGCCATTCTACAGCATCACAGAGCCAAGACCAACTCCACTCGAGGACATCCCAAACAAATTTACAACAAGGTTACAATCAAAATTGCCTCACGGCAAAGATACAAATGTTAGCATACAGCAAGTGTACATTCACATACACACAATACACAATCTTATCTTTCCTTTTTTTACTATATGTCAGGGGTCACCAAGGATATTTGTCAGGGGGCCAGAATTTTACAGTCACCTTGTGGGCCGGACCATTACATTACTATACCAATAACATTATTATTTGATGTTTATTGTTCAGATTTTTTTCATTTAATTACAAAACTGAAGGCATTTTTAGCCTTTATGAGTCAGGCTTCTATCACCTGTACCACAGTCAACCACCGGGAGTGATAGAGATATTTTGCCCAGACTCAATTCAAGTTAACTTTATTAATAGAGTACTTGAAAAACAAACATCGCAGAAGTGAAAGGAAAATGCCTCTTAACACAGGTAAAATGGCACTCTCAAAGGTCATGAAAGGAAAAGTTGATGTGGAAAAGAGATCCCTAGTGATGACTGGACTGAAAAGTACGCATTTACCATGCCAACCTTCCGAAATGCATCACCTGTATGCCTCATATGCAACGAAAGTGTTGCTGCTGTAAAAGAATATAATCTGCGCCATCACCACAACACTAATCATACATATTTCACATTTATCATGCCAACCTTCCGAAATGCGTCACCTGTATGCCTCATTTGCAACAAAACTGTCGCTGTTGTAAAAAAAAATTATCTGCGCCATCACCACAACACTAATCATACAAATTCAAGGAGGGGGTGGGAATTAATGATAGTTAAGAGTCTCGGTTGTTGCTGTTTTCAGTTGCTTAAATAGTGTGGACCACATGATATTTTCTCTTTGATCCTCACAATTTTGGAATCCAGTCGCCGGCCGGATTGGATGGTTCGGCAGGCTGTATGACAGAGATGCAAATTGGGCTGCAACTAAGGATTATCTCCTTCATCAACCAATCTGTTTATTATTTTTCTGATTCACCATGTGTTTCACAAAACATCACGAAAATGGAGACAATGGTTGTCTTTGAGGAACATGTTTTGTCAAGAACAATTACAAAGCTTCAAAACTCAAACTGACACCAGATAAGATAAGCATTTATTGATTTGGCTGTTGCAGCAGCCCAAGGCCAGAAGTAGGTACAGATTAATTTTTAACAAAAAAAATGAATCCTAAGAGGTAAATAATAATCTATTAAAGTAGAGAAAGAAAGAAACTAGGGAAGAGAAACTAAAGAAGAGGAATCAAAAACAGTGCTACAATGTAAAGTAGCTGTGGTGTGTTAATATTAGCATAATAATCGCTCATGTATGTATTCTATGTAGTAGATATGACAAAGAGTGCTGACAAATGCCTCAATGCCTTAAGTTACTTATTGTTTTGTAGGTATTTTTACTATTTGTAGGTGTCAGAGAAGGGGGGTGGGGGTAGACCTGGACAATTCTGCATGGATTCACAATGTTAACTGTCCAGCACACACCGCAGCATTAAAGAGTTTAATTCAGTTAAATTAAATTTTACTTATATAGCGTCAAATTGCAACAAGGTTGTCTCAAGACACTTTACATATGGAGCAGGTCTAGACCAGACTCTATAAATGCATTTATAATTCAAATTAATAGGAACCCAACAATTGAAAGCAATTCCCACATAAGCAAGCACTTGGCGACAGTGGGGAGGAAAAACTTCCTTTTAACAGGTAGAAGCCTCGGACAGCCTCTGGGTTGAGAGAGAGAAGGGGGGGTCAAGAGGGGGAGGTGAAAGAGATAGATAGAAAGGGAAGAGAGAGCCAAAGCGAGCCAAGGCCAAAAGCTAAGATAAATCTATATGTTAAACTATGTGAAAGCTATATGTAAATGTTTTAATAATGATACTATTAATAAGACTAACAACAATACCAATAGTAGTAATGCTTGTAATAATAATAATAAAATCAATAATAATAATAATAATAATAATAATAATAATAATAATAATAATAAAATCAATAAATAAATAAAATAACAAAAAAAAAAATGCTCTGAGTGTCAAGCAGAGCCACAGCAGAAAGCACAGCTTGGATCAGCAATCATGGCGCAACCTTAGTACATGGGTGTCTGCAGAACATACAGTGGGAGATGAAAAAGAGGAGCTCAGTGTGTCATGGAGTCCCCCAGCAGCCTAAGCCTATTTAGCAGCATAACAAGGGGCTGGTCCAAGGTGAGCCTGAGCCAGGCCTAACTATAAGCTTTATCAAAAAGGAAGGTTTTCAGCCTACTCTTAAATGTGGGGAGGGTGTCTGCCTCCCGGACTGAAATTGGAAGATTGTTCCACAGGA
>JAQNCA010000014.1:25907719-25921917 GCA_029783725.1 Acanthurus tractus
CGATCTACATAAATTTTCTATTTGCTATTTTAAATTATAAATTTATTTAAAGAATGTGGTCCTGACATGCTCTATATGTAAAGTGTCTTGAGACAACTTTGTTGTGTTTTGACGCTATATAAATAAAATTGAATTCATTTCAATTGAATTTCGATACTGCAATCTCTTGTTTTTTTGGGGGGCCGAGACATTTGTATTTACTAAATAGTTTATTAATGATAAGCTAAAATAACAGTGACCATGCTTATGCGATGAGCTCCGGGCCTGCTACCTATTCAGTGACTGCATCAAAATAAGCTCGATTCAGCAGTGAAATTTAATTTCAAACTGAAGACACTGAATAGTTGCCTATTTCAAATTCCATCTAACAGACTGGCTGTACCTGTTAGTTGTTAGTTCTTGTCCTATTAGGAAGTTAGAATTGAGTTTTCCACCTTTTGAAATGCAACTTTAATGTAATGAAAATTATTTCAGAGAAAAGAAGGTTTATGTTACGTATTTTTATGTAAAAACAGCATCACATTTTCATGTATTTATTCTTAAGCCACTTTGACTGCATTTGCGATTTTTATGTTGTTTTAGAGGAGCACTTCATCACCGATGGGAGCATCGTGGAAGCCCGAGAAGCAACTGAAGAGGATCTATTGGTGGTTCACACCAAACGCTACCTCAACAGATTAAAGGTTGCTTTGCTTGCCCTCATCACTGCCAACTTTTACTGCATCTGTCTTTATGACAGCACATCTTGTTTTTCTTTTACATGCCCTCTGTGTTTTACATGCATCTCCCAGTAGTGCAGAGGACCTGAGGAATCCATCAGGGTTTTTTAATTAATTTATTATAATTTCCAAATATTACAGTGTATTCACATTTAATTTAAGGAGTAATGAGATTAATCCAAAACAACTTAACATCTGTAAATTTCTCTGCTAAATGTTCTCCCCCCACCTGTCATTTTCCTTCTTTTGTTGTAATACACAAGGTGACAACTCAGAGCAGAGAATGCTCATCAACATGCAGTGGATTATCCTGCGAAGGAACTGTACAGTCATGTCAAGCATTTTCAAAAGATAAAACCTCTCTGAGTCTTTTAAGTTCCAATGAGTTTTTGCACTTTGAAGGAGCTAATTTAGATCCATGTTAGTTTTTCCTTCCAGAGTGAAGTTGGAATGCTGCATGCTGCAGTTCACTTGTTGTTAACATTTTAAACAGTCAGTGATATGGAAATAGTAAGATGTGGTTATAAATGTCCCATAAAGGAGTTTATGCTAAAGTGTAAGTACAACTAATAACAGTAGCTCTGTTATTTTCAAAGTATTTATTCTCTATCTCCTGCATACACAGAGCAAAAATGTGGAGGGCTCAGAATTATCTTTATTCTGTACTGTCATTTTTTTGTTGTGAGAGTTGAGGCTCAAGCCTTAGCCTTTTGAAGCATTATTATGTCTTTCTTTCGTCAGCTTTTTTGCACTTTTGTATCCAGGCCCTGGTGGGCACACTGGTAGAATATAATGTGCATTTTGTACCTGTTTGGCTTCCTTTTAGTAAAGTGAGATCCCTCTATGATTTTGTTTGCTGATAGACACAGCACTGAAAAAGATCTCTGTACACTGTGTGTAATTGTGTTCTCTTTCGCTTCAGTGGTCTCTGGTGGTGGCAACAATCACAGAAATCCCTCCTCTTCTGTTTTTGCCTAATTTCCTGGTGCAGCGGAGGGTGCTGAGGCCCTTGCGGACACAGACTGGAGGAACAATAATGGTAGATATAATTTCTTCTGTGTATGTCTTTGTGTTTGTCTCTGATAAATTAACACATTTTATTCATCTTTCTCCTATCCCCCCTCATTTGTCAAAGGAAGGTATAGAAACTATGTTTGCCTTGGTCCAAACCTTTGAATCTGTTCTTTTAACCAAGTTCAGTTTACTGATTTGTCAGAGTCTGGCATCATTAAATGAAACAGCAGTTTCTGGTAAAGCAGGCGGTCCTGTGGGCACTGCAGGGACTAATGCTGTTGTCACACTGCTGTTAAGTAGTTGTCAAGAGTTGTCAAGCTTTAGACCTGGCCAAAAATTTTTTTTAGGATGGCAAGGCATAATTAGAAGTAGACCTGGGTGGGTTCCGCCCTGTTCATCATAGGAAAAAAAAACATGTATGGCAGAACCAAAGCTGAGCACCACCCTACTCAAAGTATGTCACTCACCATCCAGAGTTCACATGGGTGCCGTGTGTCCACAGAGGTTGTCCAAGAGAAAAAATACTTCCTCCCTCAAGGGAACAGCTCAGAGTGGAGACCCTGTCAGAGTGAAATTGGAAACAGAGTGAAGCAGGTTGACAGTTCTGTCTAAAAGTGGAAGTTCTGGAGATGATCACTACCACAATGATATGAACCGCTTCTGTCTCTGCTACTTTCATTAGCTCTGCATGGACATCACATTGAAGCCCCTTGCATCATTCATATGATAATGTAACGAAATGTTGCAGGAGTAAAAATAATCTTGGTAGAAATGATATTCCAAGACACACTGTAGGGTTGGTGGAAATTAAAATGCTTTTATTTAAATGGCAATTTCTTTTGTAAAAACAACCAATGCATTTAAATGAGCAGAGCACATCTAAGCAGCTGTATGTGGTCTTTTAGAAGACCCAGCAGCGCTACCACTTTATTGTCTCCATGAACAGTATCTAAAGGTTACTGTTTTAACAAAAATGCTCTCTAATTTCATTGGATATGTAGTTATTAACAATAACTCAGTATGTCATTATACTTTTAAACTTTAGTCCAGGAATTCTACCATCCACAAAATGACTATTTCTAATGACTAAAAATATGTTTCCTTACCCCTTATTTAAAATAAATCTTTTTTATTATTTCATGGCATTATAGCATTCCCTTTCACAGCGTGAACAAATGTATTAATCATTACTTTGAAAGTAAGATAAAGAAAAGCAGCTTTGTGGACTCTCTCCACATTGATCTTGGTCTGAATATATAAAAAACACAGTTATTCTCTTGTTTCATCCAGCTGGATCATTGCTCAGCAGAATGGGCCAGGTGTTCAGGATCACTGCACATCTGCACAATACAGCACATAGATCACTACCTGCGCTGACAGTGAAGTGAGAGGCTCCATACAGTTTACTGGACTGTTGCCCGCTGTACATTGCTTTATCTCTCAGGAAAATAGCTTTGAAGACAGGCACAATCCATTATGTTGCTCGTATGTAGAGATTACATTCAGAGCTGATTAAAGTACAGGGGATGTTTTTCTTGTTCCGAAACTGAGCATCACCTACAAGCTTTGTGTTTAGTAATAAGGAATTAGCAACAAGATTTTGTTGAAAAAACAGTACTGAATTTAATTTGATGTGGGTTGTAAATTTATTTAGTTAGTTATTTAGTGATAAATTAATCATTAATCAAACCCCAAGAGTTTTTTTTTAATGAATCACTTTGTAAGAGGAGAGAAAAGGATTATCAAGCCACACATTGTGTGTTTTGCAGTCAGAAAAAAGTTCTGTGTTTCAGTAAGTTGAGTCAAGAGAAGATCTATGGGTTAAAAAGGCTGAAATAAAAATGGGCCCAGAACTGGGTGCTTAATTATACAAGATACATTAAAGCAATGAAGCCCTCACTGTGCAACATGGCAGCTGTGGTCTTGATGAAGGAAAGCCTCAACGAGAGATTGTACATGTCACAGTATCAGAAACCACTGCACAGTTATTGGAGCCTGAAATATTTACCATGAGATGTTATTGCAATATCTATAAAATTTTCATAAAAATGTGAATGTTCAAACCGATCTTTTAAGTTATTGTTTGTTTTGTCTTTTAATGCCAAATTATTTAAACTCAGAATATGAATGTAGAAATGAGAGAGAGTCCATGACTATAACTGGTCAACAGCATGCCAAAAAGGCAATTGGACCTCATAATTTTTTTGGTTTTATGGCAAGTGGCATCCAGAATTATGGTGTATTATCCCCAGTAATAATGACAAATTTAAAATGAGAAAAAACAAAAATGATTTAAGAGTCTCTCTTTTACTTAAACAGTGTGATTATGTGTGTATTAGATAATTGTATTTAATTTTTACATATCACTATTATTGCCAACAGTGATTATTGTCAACAACTCAACGAGAGGTGAAAAGGAGATGGCAGTGGTTGAAACTTGGCTGCTCAGATTCCAGCACGTTGTTCTGTGATGGATTAGAAACCACAGAGTCTGTAGAAAAGCAGATATTTCTAAGCCCCCTAGTTTAAAACAAAGTTAAATCTTATCTGCAGTGGATTTGATTCTTGTAATCCTGTCAAATAGTAGCAATTATAATTTTAATTTAGTATATCTCCTCTGGAAAACTGAAAATGATACGTCGTGTTCATTTGCACGATCAGTTCCTTTCTTTATTAAATGATCTGAGTTGAGCTTTTGTTGAGAAAAGTATGTGTTTCCTTCTGCTAAAACACTTGATTGATCATGTCCAGTTTATGCAGTTTTCACTGTTTTCAGTGGAACATGAGGAGAAACTAGGAGCCATCTGTATTCTTCTTGTTATGCAGAGAGGAAGAATAAAGAATCAGACTGGAATGTGCAAACAGTGAACTGATCAGTGTTATGAACAGGCACATTGTATTGTTTCCAGTGCATACAGTTGATACAATTACATATGAGATCAGACCTAGCGTCATGCCAGAGGTCATTCTAGAGCTTTGTAGGGTCTGATGGTTGTTGGAGCCATGCAGAACAAGCAGAAGGCTAATATGTGCTTGTTGTTTTCCACAGACAGAGTGGGATGTCAAAGCCATGGCCAGAGTGTGTGCATACATGCTAATGTATGTTATTACTCATCCATCAGAGAGCAATAATGGCGTTTACACACAGTCTCCCCAGCTCATATCTCTCCCCTTAGGCGTCCCACATGCTGAGCCCCTTCTGCATCAGAGAGAATTCTTGACCTGCCTTTGAAAAGAGCAGTTGCCACTGTGCATGTAATAGCACCCTTTTTCATGTCACTCACGTAGCTTTGCAATTAGGATTTATCAGTTTATATTTTGGCCTTCAATCCTTTGGATCAAGGGAGTTTGAGGTTTGGAACTATATTCCCAACAATGTCCTTTATTTGTGAAGTGTACAAGAAAAGCCCTCAATGGTGTCTTAAGAGGATGAGCCAGTGGAGCGACCAGCCCAAAATAACCCCTTCCTCATGCGTACCCATGCACATCAGGATTGGGTTGATCAACATGTGAGACAAACACTTTGTCTTTCTTTCCTCATGAAATATACATGCTCTTTGAAGTAGATTTAACAGATATTAGGTGTGTAACAGAATTTCCAAAGATAAATGTAGAGCCCACAGTGGTGTCAGACACATGGTTCCAAGTGCCAAACAGGCACCATGATGCAACCTCCCAACCACATGGTCACTGAGCCCAGCTGTTATTTAGGAGAACAGTAGCAGCATGTAGCCAACTTAAATCTGTGTATGTACATTTGTGTTTATCAAGCAAGTGGAAATGTGTCACAACGATGCAATTCTATTAATCTTTTCAAAGCATTTTTGTTAAAATAAGGATTCCAAAGAATAAGTGTAAAGGTAACACAGTGAGATATGATTGTTTTAATCAGATTAGATAAGTATAAAGTTTAATGTTAATGTTTGATACAATGCATGGTAGTAAAATGTAGGAGGAGTTTACAGGCTAAAGGTCAAACAACCAGATTAAATGAAAAACATGCCTTCACATTGAAAACTGTTTAGAATTTTGCTTTTAACCATATAGTTGCTGAATGAAAACACTCAAAGACCTGTGAGACGAACTGTATGATTATTCATGTTGTCTGTATATAGATTTAAAGGCACATGCAACATGTGTCCTACTTAGCTGGAGGTCACATTTGCAAATGGAAAAAAAAACTGACAGCAGTGTAACACATACAGTATTTGACCTGTTGTTTCCAGATTGGTAGGCTGAGGTAAAAAAGCATCATTTGAATGTATTGGTTTGAAACACATTTTGATACATACATTTTTTTTTGTTCTTCAATAAACATGAGCAAGTTTGTTGCAATCTTCCTGAACATCATTGCTGCGTTTTCTGATTTATTTGAAAAAGGTTGCATTCTATAACTCAGGCAAGGTCATATTCATACCTCTTAATGCATTTGCAAAATGCAAAATTGAACTGAAATATTTTCTCCTCCACAGGCAGGAAAACTGGCTGTTGACAGAGGATGGGCTATAAA
This sequence comes from Acanthurus tractus, assembly GCA_029783725.1. Lineage (NCBI taxonomy): Eukaryota > Metazoa > Chordata > Actinopteri > Acanthuriformes > Acanthuridae > Acanthurus > Acanthurus tractus. The sequence goes on from JAQNCA010000014.1 coordinate 25,913,963, forward strand.
TGTAGGTAAGTAGGTTTCTAAAATACCAATAACTCATAGACAGACAGCCATCCTGCTGCAATGTGTATATATTTAACTCCAATATGTGAAAGTCGGCCACCAAAACTCTCTGTGTCAAGCCTGTCTCCTCAACACTCATTTTACATGCTACAGTGTTTAGGCACATATATTATATATCCCATATATTAGGAAATGTTATTGCTGCAGAGATTGGTGCCACCTGTTTTTTCCCAATCCAAAAATGTGTTCCTCTATTTGACAGTTGTTGATAACTATCTACTTGAGTGATAAGGTTTGATTCTCTGGGTTGTTTTGGCCCTGATACTGATGTCAGGTTATCAAGCTGATGACTTTGGGGATAAGAGAGCTGTGGTATCAGAATTGGTACTGAGAAGAAATGAGTCAGACCAGAACATTCCTGCTGTCATTTCACTTTAGACCCAAGAATCATTAATGTAATTGCAACTCTATTCACTGAGAACAAGAGTCAAAATCTTCTAGGCTTTTGAAGAGGAACCTTGGACTTCAGCAAAAGACCATGGGTCGTCTTCTCAAAGATGTTTTTCACAGGTTTATGGTGTTATACCAGTCTAATGGCTTTTAGTATTTATTTTTGTGAATCTGTTTAATTTGCATGAACATAAACTGACTTTTTATGTATGTATTAACTTTTGTAAAAGTAATTTAATTAACCGAAGCTGTTCTAACATAAGCAGGCAGTATACCATTTGTGTCAAACCCTATCACAGAGAGAAGCTGATTGGTTCTTTGATTAAAGAGCAGTGAGCGGGTTTTTAAGGACCACTCAACTGTTTTCTCTGTTTTTTACAGTAAAAAAAAATTATTTTTTTTATAAATGTATTTTATTGATTTTAAATAAAGTATTTCAACGAGGGACTCCCTTGCTTCTTCTTGCTCTTTATTAGTCCCATAGAGTGATAGAATCTTGTCCATGTTTTAGGCTACTTGGTTATTATTGAGTGTTTGGTATGGACACCAACCTGCATCAGTATCTCTAGCATGTGAATCGAAGACGGACTCCTGCTCCAACACCTCCACCTTTAATTTGGCAGCATCATGCTTTCTCCAGGTGCTCTCGCAGGTGGTTGTTGACAGTCCTTTTGTTTCTGATGACTTTCTGCCAGAAATCTGCTGTTTCACGTGATTCTAAAGAGTGTGAGTTTTTCATGTTCAAACTTCAGCTCAGTTTCATACTTTTAGTTTGATCTTGTTGTTAAAACGTGAACTTGGATTTTTGGTTATTTGTTATTTGAGTATCATACTTTCTTCTCATACTCATGTTGATTTGGCCCCTTCCTGCGGCTCTGCAGAGCCACTGCCATCCTGGCGAGGAGACTGTTTTCCTCTCTTTTTGCCCCCAAGCTTGGCAGGAAGTTCTTTGACCTTTTATTTCTGGTCAGCAATGTGCACTTTGGACTTGACCCCCAAACTCCTCTACTTGAAAAGCAAGTGCCTCATTCTGAGTCTCACAGTCAAGCAGCGCATGGTTTACTTGTAGTGGCTTAAACATTTCAGCTTGTTAGGACTAATTTGTTGTTGGTGTTGAGTGTAAACCGTGATTCATGGTAAGATGCTTGTGCTTTTAAACAGGCGCCTAATAGACATAACATTTGTTATCTTGATAACATTGTCATATTGTGTCATGCAGCGTGATTGGGTACTGCTACAGACATCACCATGGAGATTTAAGTTTTCAATCAACACCCACTTTCACTTGTTTTCAGTGTGTCAACAGCAGCTTTGGGGAGCTGAGAGGACAGCGTCTGGCCAAACAGACTGCATCAGGCTGACTGACACTGAACCAAAATAGATTATGTGAAAAGAAATCCACAGTGTTTGTATTTAAACAAACAAGCTCGCAGATGGCGCTAGAAGTCTTCATCAGTCCATGTTAATGTAGTTTTAAGTTTAAACCATGTATACAGGGGAAGATATGTGAGATTTGAACAGCCATCTGTGCAGATTACACTTCACTTAATGTGACAGAAATACACTCTGAACATAAAAACCAGGGATCCCTAGGTACCATGAAGCAAGCACCCAAACATGAATCAGAATTAACAGGTCTGTATTTGAAAAGTGTGCATGTAAACAGACTGAACAAATACAATGATCTCTGCATTTGTAACTAAAGTTTGAGTTGATCGGTTTTACAGAAACAAAGCAATTTGGTACAGGATGTGAGGGTTTTGAGAAGGATGGTTTTCTGTGTGAGAGGAAAAGTAAGATAACAGAGCAGAAAGAGTTAAAAAAAAACTATAAACAAATCAGTTATCACAAAAACAGAAACCTTGCTCACCTCACTATTGTGTTTTTGTTGTCATAACAACATCAACATATTAGTGAGCATGTGTAATAAAATGCATGATGGTATTCCATTCTCTTTTTAATTTGATGTGCACACAAAACACGAGCAAGAGAAATTATTAATTTTCCTTTTGTCGTTTGATGTGCAGGCAAAGCATAAGGTAGCATAGTGCACAGTGCATGATTAAAAGTCTGAACCACAGAGGTAATATTAGTTTTCAAAGATCAGAAATTGTATTATCTGTAGAAAAACACCCTTGCTCTTGTCTTTGCCACTTCTTAAATACAGCATCTCTCAATGCATTTGCAGAGGCACTGATTAGCAGTGCAATTAACCAGGCTGGATTTCGTCAGTATTCCTGACTCAATACATAAATGAACTGGTTACAGATTATTTCAAAACCGAATCTTTCTTAAAGTTCTGTGAAGTCAAACTCATACTAATGTGTTTGAAATTTATGTTGATATAATCACTGCTTGACGGGCGTTGCTCTATTTGCAATTCCTTGCTGACTGGCATCTTTTAACCCCCTCCCACACCCCACCCCTTTTTACAAAGCAAGGTGCTAAAAACTCCCACATTAGACTTTTACTTTGTACCTGCTGCTTACTCAGCTGCTTCTCACCGTCTGTTGATGAATCAGGGGGAAAGAGTGTTCTGCATGAATAAACAGCATTATAACAAAGATACAAAGGTTATTCAAATGCATCTGACGTCTGCATATTGTGGGTCTCAACACTATGAAGACATAGCGGCTTTGTATAAGACAGCTTTTGAAAGCCAGGCAATAAATGATGATCATACTTCACCCATCGCCTCGCAGGCCTTTATTAATATTCTGCTCTGCACTGTAGTTTAATGAACATGAGCAGAGCTGGGCAGAGGGGACTATAACTCTTACACTGAATGAATGCAAAAAAAAAAGGTCTCTTAACAGTCTTTCCTCTCCATTCTTGTACATTGCTGCTCTTCAGGCATTTAAGGAGCAATTGAACAGTCCCATTCTGGTGTCAATATGCCCATTGTTGTACCACAGGGGAAAAGCAGCCATTTTTATAAGCTGCAATAAACTCAATAACAGCCTTTTTTAAATCGCCAGTTATGGTCGTTAAGAATAATAGACTTTTTGGATGAGCACTCACCTGCTCGGCTTGTCTAATGGCCCTAACACTGAGCCAGTGGATTTTCTGTTTCCCAGGAGGAGGTTTCCACCACTGCTCCAGCGACAGGGGAGGGGGCTTTTGTGCATACGCAGACATCACTCTGGCCATCAAAGTAAGACTGGATTTAATTGATTGAAGTGAAACTATGTAACTGTTGAAAGAGGTGAAAACAAGTCGTCTGATTGTGATTACAGCAAATCTTGTAAATCTTTGTGTACAGTTACTATGTAGTGAATTAACAAATATAAACTCACTCAGTGTCGGTATTTAAGTCTGATCATACACAATGCATTTCTTGCTTTAGTGCTTTAAACATCCAATGTTCAATGTCCTGCCACTAATAAAGGTGCACATTATGCTCTGCTAGCTAGTGTTTATGCAGATAGTTGGAACCAAAGATGGAAATATGTTCAAAACAGTCAATGTGAACATTTCTATACTTCAGCTAAGTGTACTTTTGTCAGTGTGTATTATAAAGCTAATATATATATATTTTTTTCCATTCATCTCCCAGTTTCTGTTTAAGAGAGTTGAGGGCATCTCCAGGGCTACCATCATCGATCTGGATGCTCATCAGGTGAGCTGATACTATTACCTCTGTCTATGTCAATGTGAATCGCTACTCAGAAGCTGACATTCATGACAAGATAACCCCCTTTTAACATCACACCAAATCAATAAGGCTCCCTGCTGGCCAAATAGGCCACTGCTGTCATATTCAGTGGAATTTATCAAAGAGAACCTCCACCGGCAAACAGCTGAGAGTACACCTGCTTGGGATAATACTGGACTTTTTCTGGGTTATCTGTGGTAAAGTCAGTTCCTTGTATGTTTGTGCTTAGTCTATATGAGGCCACTGTGAAGTGTGTATTCAAGATATATTTTAGTGTCATGCCTTTAAACAGTTTACATACATTATGACTTACTGTTTTTATAGAAATCAATTTGAAATTTTTTTGAAAATTGTGCCAATTAGGGTCCCCAGTGCAAGGGTTTCAGTGACATCTATCTCTGTATCTTTGTTCTTACCCATGTGACTTTTCTTTGATTGACAGAAGCAAATTGTTGATTAAAAAAATGAAAGGTAAGGTCAAAATTCAATGCACCAATAATAAATCAAATGGTATATGGAAGAACTTCCAAAATTAATTGAATCCTTTAATAAACTTAAAACTTACTTGATCAAAACAACTTCAGACCTGTTTATTCCATCTTCAGGTAGAAAAAAATGTTTTACCCTTGTGACTCCCAATTAAGGATCTAAAAGTTTCGGTTCTGCCCTTTCTTTGAAATTAGGTAAATTAGACTATTTTCTCCCTGCATTGACAAGAGAAGCTCTGTACACTTGACTTTTCAGTGGCCTAACAGACTTAGAGTTATCTTGCAAGTTATAACCCTTGTTTTTCTCACTGTTGTCTGTTCATTGCAAAACATTTTTGAGGTTTTATTGATTTATTGTTATATAAGTCAATAATAAGTCTTGTAATAGCCAACATTAATGATGCGTGATAGAGATAGATAGTTTATTAGATAGTTTGGATTTGCATAACTTCGTACCAAGGTAACAACTATTAGCATTATATTTGCTGTCTTGTTTATGTTATGAACTGTGAATTTGATGAAACCCTGTTTTTGCTGAGTGGCACAGATTTCAAAAGATGGAAGAGGTTTGCAGAAGCCGAAGGCTTGTAATGAGATAGCACAAAGTTGCTTTCTTTGTAGTCAGGCTACGTTTATAAGGCTTTTATCAGCAACTTAGCAACAACAAGGATATGCTGTGAATGACACGGTCATTTTACATAACAGTCCAAGAGATCCGATGAGTTCTGCACAGACACAGGAGTGCCACCCTTAGTTCTGCTTCAGAACCTAGCTGAGAATCAACACATTTTTAGTTTCCTTCAGTTTCAAAGTCAACCGGTGTTGTCTGTCCGTTCACTGCCAATAGCCTATTTGATATACTTTTAAATTGTTTCTCTGTATTAGCCATCATTGCTGCTAATAAGTTTGTTTAGCTAGAAGCCTGCAGGTGCTCCTCTGGTGGTTGACAAGCCTTGTCAAGTATAGGTTACCCTTCAAGAGTGTTGCTGTGTTGGTTCAGAAACATTGTAATTTAGAGAAATATGTGATTGTTCAAAAAAATACAATGGCCATCCACGCAATGGAAAAACAGGACCAAAGTTTTGTCAGTGAATAAATATTTACCAGTTTCTCTCATTATAATACAATCAAGTTTGGTAGAAAATTGCTCAGTCTGGTGACAATTCCTTGGCATAATATTTTAGCCCTCTGTTAGTTTTAGCATGCAATGTCAGCCAGCCCTTAGAGAGAGGAATGTACTACATACATGCTGCCACTGGGTGGAGAGGAATACATCTGTCAACACACAGACGCTTGATTGTTGTCTCTTACTCACATCCTTTGTGTTGTAGTATGTGTTTCCACTTTGCTTTTTTTTTTTTTTTTATCAGGTTAGTCAATGAGACTGAGCTCAGCCTCAGCTGTGGAGAGAAAAAAAAACGAACTTATCTAGATGACTTTCATATTTTAGTCTTACTTGCATAATGACCTGTATCTACCTCTAATTAACCCTGAGAACTTTGTTAACATTAATGATGTCTCAAGGTTCCCATATTCCTAAAATAGACCTCTATTCATTTTGAGCTTTGGCTCATTGGGAATAATGCACCTTTACCTATTGACGCAAGTAGGGGATCAATACAGGCACTTGGTAAATAATTCATGAAGAACAACAAAGTAGCAAATCTGCATGAAGTCTTGGAGACTGGCCTTAAGTGCCCCTCTCAGCAGATAATTGGGCAGGAAAAAATATTGGTACATGCAGTAAAATCCTAATTACAACCCTGCAACATGACACTTAAAGTGCTCTTGTTCTTGCATAAATTGAGATTATGGCTCAGACAGCCATGTTACTTATTCACTCAGTCAACAGAAAAACAGAAATAATCCATTTTAATTTCAGTTTATAACGAGATAGAGTGAAGCCCTGCTGTGAGAACATACTACTGGCTATCTGTTGTAAGCCATGTGTATATTGTGAACCATGTGTGAGATAAACCCAGATGATGGCTTTGAGTTAAATACATGTGGACCATTTATGTTAAATGCAACACCTTTACCACATGAAAAACAAACAGTGATAGGTGACCTTTTCACTGACACTGGGTGAAGAACAAATTAATACTGGTTGTGCATTGACTTACTTCTGTGGCACATTCTGAAGTGCTATTGACATCAAGTATAACTCTACATTAATGTATAGTTTCTCATATTTGCCCACCTTATTCACAAATGGATGTCTTAAAAGTTAAAACAAAAGCTAAAAACTTAGTGGAGAGACACAGAGACTGCTTTAGTTCTGCAGAGGGCACAGGAGGTCATTGAATGCTCTGCTGAGTATGAAAATGGAATGAATCACATCCTGTGGCCTGACAGTCACCAGATCTCAACATAACACTAAGATCTTGTAGAAAAGATATAATAGAGAATTCAGTCTTAGGTTTCAGTGAACACCATCTTAACTTCAATCTTAACAGTCTCTATCACAACACAGGCTCTATTTTCATAGACCAGGCGCAGCGCACCTGCCCTGTGCCTCACCTGCGCCGTGCCAACTGGGTGTGGCCAGCGCATTTTTCAATTTTTGTGCATGGCGCAGTCTGTTGCAGCGTGGCGCACCCACACCTCCGTCCCTCCCACCGGCGCAAGTGGCAGAGAGGGAGAAGAGAAGGCGTGAGTGGATTTAACACAGCCGAGTGTAAGCTTCACCAATCAAATGAACGCCTCTCCTTGCCTTTAAATGCGCTGTGGGCAAGGCACAGTGCCAATTTCACCTCCCCACCACCACTGACAAAAACAGCAGCAGCTCCAGGCAGCCAAACTTCTCCCAGGAAGAAACTGATATGCTGGTCCGGGAGGTCCAAGCTCACAGTACCAGAATATATGGTAATGCAAACAGACCTCCACGGGCTGATGATCCAAAAACAGCCTGGGAATAAGTTGCTAATATTGTCAATCAAGTTTGTCCAGATATTCTGAGAACCGCTGCCCAATGTAAAAAATGGTTCTCCCTGCTGATACGGCACATGCAGTTTGGCCTCTCTCCGTCTTAAGTCCTGTAATGTCTCCTCCGTGAGGTCAAAGTGGCATCTACGGCGTAAGGCTATGTTGTGTAGCATGCAATATGTGACAAAGAATGCACTGACACTCTGAGGGCTGTATGATAGTGAACCACCGGTACGGTCCAGACATCTGAAACGCATTTTGAGCACTCCAAAAGTACATTCGATGACTGACCCAGCACTGCTGAAAACACTGTTAAAACACGCTGTCTTCTTGTTGTTGGTGTGATGTTATCATTTATAGATGTATTTATAGAGTGTGATCTTGACATGCTCTATATGTAAAGTGTCTTGAGACAACTTTGTTGTGAACTGACGCTA
>JAQNCA010000014.1:25956329-25977783 GCA_029783725.1 Acanthurus tractus
ATGCCTGAAATGTAATGAGATTCACACAGTAAGACTGATGTTATTATGAAGGCATCTCACAGACAGTTTGTCTGTGGCACTTCGATTTGTCTGGGTCGACAAGGGACAACTGTTCAGATTACACAGCAATAAGCTGAACACAGATGACCTATGAGTTTTGGACTCCAAACTCATACCCCATACTTCATTGGGGACTTTGTTGTTGTGCTGCCTTGAAAAAATTGATGCAACATAGTCATCACGTGCTGATGTACTAACATGACTGGATGAGAACAACGGCAGGCTATGTTATCATTCTTTCTGCAGTTCCTGCTGAATCGTCTGTGGCAGACGGAGCTGTAGTGCCTGAGGCTGGCTCATGTGGATCTGCTGACCATATGGGAAGGTATTGGTTGTCCTACCTAATACACAATCACATTTTTTGTTTGTTTTTTTTAATGGCGTTGGGGGCTGCATAAAACAATCCAGCACTGTTGACATTTGCTATGATTGTTGATTGAGTTGACATTTGCAGAGTTCAAGGGCTACTCACTTGAATAGCTGTTAAATGATAGGAGAAAATAACTTGCTAGAAAAGCAAACAGTTCTTAACAAACAAGCCAAAAGGGCACAGCTCTGTGTTTTTCAGTACAAGATAACATGAGGGCTTCAACAGCTTTACGCAAATTGATATCACTTCTCAATACAGTTTATGTGTATCATGTGCATCACCTGTAAACTGCGGATTAAAATAATTGGATGTGGTTTAAGAAAAATGTGGGGAGAAATTTAAGAAAACAAACTAGATAATACCTGACATTTGCAGAACTTGTTCAGCAGCAATGGCTGGCATCTAACTGATGTTTCTTTTAATTCATGGTAAAGGTGAGAGAAGGATATGAAGACTGCTTCAAATTGCAGCAGTGCTGTTTTTCTCAGTCAGGAAGCTTGCTAGGAGAAGGAACAGCTGACTCTACTTCAGGTGTTTCAGGTGTTTTTCCTTTCATGTTTAAAAGCTGGCTTTGTCCACTGGCTTAGCTTTGGCTTCCATTATCACAAAGGGAGATGACAACCAAGTCTGTGGATGTTCACTTTACCAGAGGGTCAACTCATCAGCTCATGACAGGAATGCCTCTTCTCGTCAAAACAGGAGGTAGAATCAGTGCAGTGCAGCAAACCTTCTGAACTACCAGGGTTAAATGGTGAAGAAGCATTTCACATAATGTGAAGCTCTTGATTTCATAGTTTCAGAGTCTGAAACTTTTAAGCTGAAATGCCATCACTGAGTTTTTTTGCAGCAAACTAGAACACTGAAGACACAGGAAGCCAATTTGGAGCAGTGCATAATTTTGATGCCTCCTTCATATCCAGCAACGTCCCCTGGAAACCAAAGCTCCCTGCCGAGTGCCTGCTGGTAGTCCATGCATATTTCATGAAATCAGAAGCTGATTAACTGAATGAGTATGAATAGTTGAACAAAACAATCACTAATACACAGAAACATCTTTTGTCTTTGTTAAAATCGATGTGGAGCTAAGTTTTAGAGAAGACCTGGTCGCACTAGGCATAGCCTCTGCTATTAAAACATGGGTGTTAAACAAACTTTATGACATTACACTGAAATACATGAGAATATAGATATTAAAGCTCTGCAAATTCGAAATAAAAGCATCTATAAACTATAAAGAAGAAAAAAATGCTACCTAACCATGTTGATTGCATCGTGCAGAACTATATCAGCTATATAAGCTAGGATGTTCCCTTTTCTATACACATGGTCATGTACGAAATGTCTTGTAGCATACACAGATCATTAAGAAAGCCATAGGACAGTTTCCCCACTTTGTTCAGTCAGTAATCTTGCCTTGACATGCCAAAAATTCCATACAAGAAGGAATTGTACAGCTAAGTGGAACTGCTGAGCTTTAAACTGGAGGTTTTGCACATAAACCTCCAGTGAATCTGAACTTAATGGTTTCTACACAATGAACATCACAAAATATCTATACTGTTTGGACTCTGCACATATGTTGCATTTCTGACCAGGTAAACCTTATCTTGAGTAAGTGTAATAATTGCCCTGATTTTGTTTTAGTTTTTGTTCAGCTCCGACAGATAAACCTAGTTGGCCAGTTTTAATCTTGCCCTAAATGCTGAATTACTTTCTCACTTGTTTATTTCTCAGCAGTCGACAACATGCTGGTTATCTCAATCAGAACACAGAAGATAAAAGCATCCTGTTGACTGGCACAGGCAGCAGTCAGAGCACGTCTGTCAGTGCCCTGCTCTTTGCTTGCCCTGCTTCGTCCAAACATACTGTGCTGCCAAACAGACAGGTCAGAGAAGCTGATACACTTACAAACAGAGCCGAACATTGTGATGCTCATTTGGCAAGTTTAATTCAGCTAAATTGGTTCAGATTCTGTGTGGTGAGTCACTGTTAATTGGTGGAAAAATGTGTATAAATTTTTGTTATTTTTTGTACAACACAAAAGCCTGCGGGGCACAAAGGTGATCAAGCATTCAGCTCTTGTTTCTCCGTCTGGAGCAAAGGTTTTAATTTAACCTGAGCCTTAATGTTGTTGCATTTGCAGCCCATTCTTGGGCAGAGATGAAATATGTGCACAGAAACAAATACAGATGGAACACAGCATGAGTTAGGTCTACACCAGGTTCAACCAAGTCTTTCAAACTCCTGATTTCATCATATTATTCTTAAAAAAAATATTTACTGACAGTGTGCCTTTCATTTGCTTTTCAAAGTACCTTTTCTCTACCTCTTCCGGTGTTAAGAGAGTCAGTGACACCAGGGAAGGGCCATTCTGTCCCCTACAGTGCCGCACTAATGGAGATTCCAGAGCACGACCCACCCACTTCACTTCCCTCTTCGGAGTTCACTTTTGTCCTGCAAATCACTGTGCTGGGGTTGTCTGATAACCCTGTAGGCTGAGGCCCATGTGGGGGTCACTCCTTCAAGCTGATGAAACAGAGCACTACAGGCAGTATTTTGTTTCTATACAAAGGTAGGTATATTTCTGTGCTGAGGGCATAAAGAATCAGCAATTTGGCATTGATGTATTGACCAGGTATTCATATCTTTTGTATATACATATCATAAATTACACAGGACTTCCAGAGTCAGTTTTCTGCTTGAAAAAAGAATTTGCCATTTGAACTGGTGCCAGAAGTTAATTGCAACATGCTGCACATATCGAAGTCATTTGCAGAGGCAGATATTTCAAAACCCTTCTGTCTGCCGGTCAGTAATTGATGGGGGAAAAAAATGAAGCAAGGCACTAAACATTTCCTCTAATACACAATACTGTATGATTATAGTAGCCTGGAGGTAATTTCATGTATTTATTCATCAAAGCATTTTTAGTTTATTTCCCTTCACAATTAAATTGTATGATTTATGGACAAACCCAATTCACAAGTGGAGACAACAATGAGCAGTACATTGTTATGTGATACAACTGCCTAACATGATGCATTATAAACAGTGTCCTGCTTTCAAAAGCACAGATCTGATACATATGTAAAGGTGGACGTGCAGCTCATTTACATGATAATCATTTCAGTTGAAGCCAAGCAGGATATTGGTGACCTGTGTGTGAATAGCTCAGTAGATGGAGGTGGTATGTTGGATGTGACTTGCCCTGTATAATTATGCACCTGCATAACTAGGGGGCTGCATTCTGCTGTTGCGTGTTGTTCTGACAAAAGTTCTGCATTTACAGGCAAACGACATCCCAAAGATTATTTATGTTGCATGGGCAGAGAACAGTGAGTCCCTTTATCATAAGAGGCACACAAACACATGCTGTTGGATCATCCCTGAAGCTTTCTGACTCCAAAATTGGGAGTCCTGTGCATCTAATGTCCCAAATTCCAAAATCAACTTTTGCAGTAATAAACATAGTGACCAACAAACATGGTTTAACATAAGTTTAACACGAGTTTACTGCATCAAACAAAGTGTAGGGCCATGCCTCAACAAGGCAATCATTATGTCTGTCAAGTCTGACCAGGACATCTTGATGCCTTCAGGACATCTCAAACTTAGCTCTGTGGATCTAATCTCTATTGAAAGGCAATAAGTACATAAAAGAATAATAAGGGACATAAAAACCTCCTGGCTCATAACCAAACATTTTTCCTGATAGTTCCAGCAATTTTATAAGACAATAAAACTATTGACCATTTGAGATCCCATTTTGTCAATCTCCCTGTGATGTTTTCTGTTGACTGAAGTTATAACACAGCTTTTGTACTTGGAAAACTGATTTTTGGACGATAACATTCATTCCAGCTGTTCAAATTATATTATGTAGATGGACATCTTCCAGAACATCTTGCACATACATAACATAATCTCACTTTTGTCAAACTCCAGCTGTTATGGAGAAGACAGTAATACTAATCTAAATTTCAAGCCAAAATTGTAAACAAAAGGTACCTTAAGAATGTTCCATTTTCCTGCAGAGTTAAATTTCTGTATAAACATACAAACTAATACTCTCCCCGATCAGTCCTCATATATATACAGTATGTCACTATTATATACTCAATATTTGATACAATACTTGCAGCAAGTTTTCAGGTGGGATTCAAAAATGGCCCCAGATATGAAGTCAAAACCTTTTGTGAGGCTCCCACCATGCATGGTTCAACAAACTGTACAAGAGCGAGTCTGGAGCCAGATGCTCCCATCTGACGCCACACATGAGCCTGACTCTTGGAGGCCTCCCCGGATATTTCAAAGCCTTGTCTTTGTCTGACGGCTTTCCCCAGAGATCACACTGGGATTCTACAAATCTCACCCATGTGCTGCCAAGTCCCACTGAGTGTTTTATTGCAGGGCTGAGCTTGATCCTGTAATGCACATGCAAAATCCAAGTTTTTTCACAACACCATGGACACCCCTCTCTGATCTTGCTATCCTACTCTGTGTCATCTGCGCAACTTCAGACAAAACTGCACTCATCTCAAGGGAGTCTTGCTGTCATGGCCAAGTCTATTTTTATATGTGATAAATAAGGCAACTGACCCACAATCCAGTAGATGAAATAAAAAATTTAGGCCTACAAGCAAGTTTTGACGTGCCTTTCCCCTGATCCAGCTTTGAACTGTCTGTATTTGAATCCTTTCCATTATTTTACCTCATCTCTCATCACTAGTTGAGAGCTGGCCCCCTCCCCTGGCAGTGGTCTTATCTGTGATCAAAGCTGATCTGTTTTTCACAGCACTGACCACCACTTCACCCCAGGACCCTACAGCTCCTCATTAGGTTCTTTATTCTGGCTGCTGGGGGGGGGGGGGGGGGTTCAGGCTGCTGATCAGTTTACTCTGCTCCAAAATGATAAGTGAGTCATTTCATGCTTGCTACATTTTCTTTCTAACAACACTTACATACACCCTACACATTCTCTGGAGGTGCTGTGTTGGGACAAATTTACAATGCCCCTCAGAGGGGCCACTCCAGATAAAGGGAGGGGTGTCGTGAAAGTGAGATACAAGATTGGTCCCAAGTTGTAAAGTTGCTTAGTCCCCTGCCATTTGCTGTTGCACCTCCAAAAGTGGAAGTTTACAAAAAAAAAACTGTGGCTGAATTGTTTTCTTGCCACATGCGGATTCAGAGGCCTGCTTGCTTGAATGACACACATATCCAACCCTCTGAGGAGTGGGGCTCAGTGTGTGATCAAACAAGTAATGAAAATAAGCCTGTATTTAAAAGAGATCTGTTCCTTTGTCAGTAGTTGAGATGGCCTTTAGCATCGTGTCATCCATGGACTGCAACTGGCAAGACACTGACAGACAGCTGCAGGAGTAATGATGGGAGCACAAGGCTCTTGTTTGGACAAGGTTAGGGCCTTTCATTTAAGAGGTACATGTGAGATCCTTAAAACACAGCAGTGGACAGCAGCTTAAATTACCCTGGAGGCCAACAACATGACTCTATAAGAAATCCAAGAGAGTGCAGCAGCTCAGTTACTCTGACTATTCAGTGTGACTATACACTACAATATGTAGTCATCAGCCAAAGATGAGTGGACAAATAGAGAGAACTAATATCCTCAAGCCAGTTTATCCTCCTTTTTGAAATGAATGAAACTTTATGTAAGTGCAGAATATTTGACCACAGTGATTTACGTGAGTTACAAGTAGAAAAATACAGATTTTTACAGATCAAAGTTTCTTGTTTCTGAAGGTTTGGTTCAACTTTTTGGGGAAAGCATTTACATTTTTTGCTGAGACTTGAATGAAAAGATGGATACCACTCTCATGTGTGTTAAGCACTGAACTGGAGCTAGGAACTTAACAGCTTAGCTTAGTATCAAGGCTGAAAGCCAGGGTAACAGGCAGCCTGGCTTTGTCAAAGTTAAAAAATACGGCAACTCTAAAAATGACAATTAAAAAACATCTCAGTCTTTTAATGCATTTATACAAACAGAGATGCAAAAATGTTTGCAAGATGTGTCAAAAAACTGCTGCCACATTTTATTTATTTTCTGCCACATGTTCACGTGGTTCATATACATGTACTCTGCTTAGTTCCAACAGATCTGCTCTGTGATTTTGTCTGAATAGTTTCTGGCAGGACAGACTTTAACAGCAACTGTGTTTTTATCATTTTTTCAATAAATAGTAATGAATAAAGTATACTGATTCATATTCATAATAATACAACTTTTCTGGGGAGGACTGTTGAAGGGGAGAATCACATTTACAGTATTTACATGTTTCTTGTGCTTCTGTGGTCCCAATCACACAGGGTGTAGTTACATTCAAAAATCTTTTTGGTCAACCAACAAGAAATCCTTGATGTTTTTTTTTTTTATTATCATATATTTTATTTTTTATTTTGATTGGGTTTTATATCCAGAGAGAGAGGAGGGGAGATATGTTTTATTACTTGAATAGAGAGTCCTCAAAGAAAGTCATTTTGCCACCCACATGGGAAAGACATATGTCAAAAAGAAGACCAGGAATGATGCAGGTGTTTAAAATATTCATTCTTTGATTAGCTGCTTTTGTGGCAAGTTTCTTTTCATGACATACTATGTTATTAGAAAAGACCAGCACTAAAACCTGGTCATGGATGAAGTTCTTGGATTTCAATCCTGCAGCTGAGCACTCAAGAGCAATCAGTTCCCCTGCCTGTGGTCTTCCACTGCTGTTGTTGGTAGAGTTAGATCTGGGCCTTCTTGATATGATAGCTGCACAAACAAACTAAGAATGAATACACACATCATTATAGTTGCTGAAATATAGAATATTCAGTACTCTTGCTTACCCAGTAGAACAGGACATTGTTTCAAAATTAGGATTCCAGTATTAATACCTTTAAATGATACAGATACGGATAGAGACCCCATTTAAAATTACCATGTGAAATACAGAATAAGCTTTATCATGTAACTGATATCCCAGTTTCCCCTGAAATAATCTTTCCACATGCTGCAAGCTTGATGTCACCACCCTAAACCCCTCACTGTAGGAGTTTTAGCTGCTGTACAAGAGGGCTATTTCGCATTAAATCTGAGAATGCTTACAATGAAAACCATATATATATATATATATTTTTTTTTTCCTTCTTTGTTAGAAGTTTCAGTGGGCCTACTTCTTGTTATAATGAGTTACTTCAGTTAAACTGTGAAACTCATTTCGTCATATTTCAACTGAACATCAATAACCATAAAGAATTTGAGGTAAATGTTGGCTAATTAGCAATTACCACTATTTAAGGTGAGCAAAACACTTTCTCTGATCTTATTCGTGGAAGGTCATCAAATACACCACATATCCAGTCATTTCATTACTTACCTACGTGAGTGGTAAACTGCATGGGAAACATTTGAAACCAATGGGTTTCATTACTGTATCAGTATTTGGAGCTATCGGTTGCCCGATGACAAGTGCTGGCTCTTCTTTGTCTGATTACACCTGCAGTGTTGCAACTCTCTGTCAGGTTTGGCTGAAACTACGGGTAAATCACAGCAAAGCAAGGCAAGATGCTGCCAGGAAACCTGCGGTGACCCCACAGTTCGGTTACAACACATAACTGCCTGCAAACCACAGTATGACATGTTATGTTTCTTTTTGTGAGGGGACAAAACAACTAAGACAGACAGTTTGTGAGTTCGTCAGCCTGAAGGGTGCTGGTGGGTAGAACTCTGAGCAGATTCAGGCTAGCTACTCTGAACTAAGCTAGTCACTTCTTGGCTCCATGGGCCTGAGTGGGAGACATATTTTACTGAACAATAAACTGCTGTCATAAAATTATGGTCCACTCTGCTTTTTTAAAAACAAAATTACAAAATCCATGAATGATGAAAATTAATGTGAATGATATTGAAATTGTTGCCTGTCTTGAAATCCACTGAGACGTACCCCAAGAACATTGCTGTGTTTTGTAAAACCGTTTTGCGATCATTTTTTTTCATTTTGGTTATGTAATGGAATTTGGATGCTATTAAGTCTATTTGTTTAAAATCTGTCTTTGAGCAAAAACGACTGAAAAGTAACACAAACTGCTGTGAGTACCTGTTGCTCTGTGGGCCGGCCTTGCCAGCAGAAGGGATCTTCTCCTGAGTCTCCGGCAGGGAAACTTTCCGTCCCTCCCCCTCCGCCTCCCTCCCTGCTCGCCTGGTCCCAACAGCGCTTCGCTGGTCAAAAGGTTCTTCTCTTAGGCGCTCGCAGAACCGGCAGCCGGCGACTCTCCAGCCCAGTCGGCTCTCGACAAGGTTACACAAACCGGTGACTATCAACTGATTCATTCCGAGTCCGCAAGTTTTACCGAGACGGTGCTCGCAAACCTCGTAACATTCAGTTTGATCCCTGGATTCTGTGGTAAGAACTTTTTAGTCGTTCAATACGGTAACTTTTTAAACTCAACTTCCACTTGGGATTCATTGTGCCTCATACTTTTGAAAGCAAACTTGCAAACAGTGGTTAAGATGGATATTTTCTCCAATTATCAGGTGGAAAGAGACAACAAGTTGCATTGGTCACTGACTGACCACAGAATATACAAAGTCTTTGTGTGCTGTTTTTTGTCGAATCAGTTGGAAATTGTTCTAATGAGTTGCTTATAGAATGAATCTCTCATGCTCCTTGTTTTATACATGTATGACAAATGCGCGACAAAATTAAAGAAGCTGTAACAGATTCATATTTTTTTTGCAGTATTTGTTTTGTTAAAGGTTGTCCACAACAGATAAGAAGAAGCTTGGAGCAACTTTTGTTGTTAATTGCATCTTTAATATAACTACAGTGAAATATACTGTCGCTAATTTGATGCAAAGGTGAATAGCAACCTTTTGGGAGGGTTTTCTGTTACATTTCTTTTTGACAAGAGAAGCTTTGAAAAAATATTTTTTTGTTGGCCATGATAGCTGCTTGACATCAGGGATTGTTTAGGGATCAGCTGAGTGTGTGTGCAGGAAGAAAGAAATAGAGGCATCCCTCACTACTCTGGGAAGAAACAGGGTTCATGGACCACTCAGTTAACATTCTTGAGCAGCCTCGCCTTGCCGACTTTTAGTATGTCCAGTGAAGTGCCACTGTATGTCACGTCCACAGGCAGGACTGCTGTGATTCTCACTTGTTAGCCTAGAAATAAGCTCAGTTTAGTTACAGAGGGCCTCTGGGGTGGGTTGAGGCCAGTTATTCCCCCAGGGAGACTTTTGCAGAAACTTCAACTCCAAAAGTTTAGGGCAAGACATGCCAATTATTCAACTCCTCCTCTTTTTCTCTGCCTCATACAATGTATTAGGAGGTTCAAACTGGTTGGCCTTGACACTAAAATATATCAAAAGTTCAGTTTTATGAGAAACTGAAATTAGATGACTAATACAAAATTCTTTATTTGGTTTCCAAATAAATTCTTCAATATAATAGCTGTGACTTCATAAAAACAATTTAGCAACACGTCAGTGGTGTTACATTATTCTGTAGGGGTAAACTGTTAAATTGTTGATGTGTTTGTATTTTTTGTGTAAGTTAAGGCATGGCAAAAGCATTTTCTATATAAAATGCTTCTAAAATGTGTTAACTATTTCCAAGCTGTGGAGGTCATCATCTGGTTCCCTTCTGTAAATGTTAAGCTCATGACTAAGACCAGACATGACAATGTGAATAACTGTCCATATCAAGAGCAGATTTACTGACCGCTGACAGCAACATTTCTGACAAATCAGTATTAAATTTAACACTCCATTGATACTTTTTGAATATTAGCCCAGGAAAAAAGCACTTTGAGTTTGATTTAAAGAAATCATCTTCGCTGCAGGCTAGCCAGCATCCATTGCTGTGGGAAAATATGCTAAGTGTCTTTGATCATATACTAGATCTGCCAAAAAAACATTTTGGCAAAGAGGCTGTTAGTTTTTGGAATTTCCTGAAATTTAGAACAGAACAATGTAGATCAAGAAGGGATTTTTATCAGATTTGAAGCTTTCATTCTTTTGTTGACTTTATTTTACAAAGTTAAGAAAGAGTGCAAAGGGATTTTGCTTGTGAATAATTATCTTTGATCTGTACATGTCACTGAGAGCACTGACATAGAATGGAGCTGTGTGGAACGAGTTACTCGGAGTCAAAAAGAACAAAAGTTGTTAGTCAAAAAAGGCTTTGCACTTTTATGTGTACTCCACTAAATGCATAAGAGAATGTACTCTCTATGAAGTGTAATCGATTTTTAAAAACACCTAACTGGTAAAACATAATGAGATCGTTATGTTCAGCAGTTTGACTTAAGTGTTGATTGCAACTTAAGATTGCCAGGGCAATTTCTCCTATAGAGATAATCAGGGACTGAAGAGAAATGTAAGACTTGGGCAGATTCCAAGTTTTACTGTGACAGGCTGCATAATGATTGAAAGCACTGTACTGCAGCTGATGGTAATGAGGAGGACATAGCTTCGATATTAGGACGACGCAGGCTGTAAAATTGAACTCTCATGATCTCAACTATGAAGCCAGATGTTGGTCTGCTTTCATTTTGAGAAATAATTCTCTGTCTGCCTGTCTGACTCTTTCCCCTCTTTCTTGCAGAGTAGAATTTGGCTGCATGTGCAGAATGTGCCAGAATCCTTGAAGTGGCTCTCAAGGCTGAGAAAATACCTGATCTCCAATGTTTGCTGAATATACACCCGGTACCATGGCTGGTCTTATAACAGATAAAGTAACATTGCTGAGATGTACATTGCTCTTTCTCTGCATGAGTGTGTGCTTGTGCCAGCGTGACTGCACCGGTGTGGACTGTCCCCAGCTGGACAACTGTATCGAAGAAGTGCTGCAGAGTGGCGCCTGCTGTGCCTCATGCCTGCAGAAAGGGTGCACATGTGAGGGTTACCAATACTATGACTGCATCAATGCTGGATTCAAAAATGGCAAGGTGCCTGAAGAAAACTCTTACTTTGTTGACTATGGCAGCACAGAATGCTCTTGCCCTGTAGGAGGCGGCCGTATCAGCTGTCACTTCATCAGTTGTCCTGATATACCACAAAACTGCATTGAGGTTTCAGAGCCTGTAGATGGCTGCATGCAGTGTGAACGTGTCGGTTGTGTTCATGACGGGCAAAAGTATGAAGCTGGACACTCCTTCCATATCGACTCCTGCCAGGTCTGCCACTGCCCTAATGAAGGGGGGAAACTAATGTGCTACCCTGTGCCAGACTGTGATCCACACAAGGTCCAGCCACCAATGTTAGCTGCGCCGACAGAAGGGGACAACAGAGGCCGTAGTTTCCCAGATGAGTTTGACAGACAAGGGCGCATGGATCAGTCCACACTGCGTCGCCCTCCTCCCAATGGCAATCTTCCTCTCTTTAAATTGCCACTTTTCGATAAGGAGGAGCCAGAATATTATGATTACAGTCCTACAGACTTTCCAGAGACCCACCCTCAGTCTCTGGCCTTCCCATCTCAGTCCTCCTCCTCAAACAAGGTCATCTCAGTGTCCCAAGACTCTGACAGACCTGATAAAACCTCTGCTCTTCAGAGCAGACAAAGCAAACTGGAGCTTAGAGAGCAATACGGAGTTCATGACCATCCTGTAGACAGAGAGGAAATGACAGAAAGTCCCCTGAGAGAAGAACAAAGCACTGTCAGGCCACATATGCACAAGGACACCACTACTTCTTGGCAGCCCTTGCAAAGTCTAACAAGTGTGCAAAGTTTGACATCCAGTGATTCGACTATACAGAGATATTTTGAGAATCCATTGCATGCACTCAAAAGTTTAGATAGTGTCATATTTCCACTAAACCAAGGATTGGGGAGTGAAAAACACCCAGAGTATCCACATAGGATTCCTGAAAGTGCTGTTCATCATCAGAGAGGAACTGAGTATACGACACATCGCCAAAATGCATCAGATAGTGTGACACCCAGAGGTTCAATGAGTCAGACTGACGTTAGCGATCCACTTAGAGGTACAGACAGTCAAACTCATCGGCAGGGACAATCAGACAAATTGAACTCTTCACAGTACAGGCCTAGAAGCTCAGAGAGCCCAATCCATCCTCACACAAGTTCAAATAATCAGAACGATTTACAGGGAACAGACACACCAGACATTGAAGGAAAAGTGGATGAAGAGGAAATGGTGGAGGAGGAGGAGGAAATAGTCAAATTTCATAGTGTCATCGGGCCTGAAGGAGGGGATGTGCCCTACCACACAAACTCAGCACAACAGGAGAGAAGCCAAGAAGAGCCTGAGAGCGGAGATCCAACCAGCAGCTACAAAATGACCACACCCGAGCCCAGCACCAGCTTTCCTTGGGGGCCCGAGTTCCTGACAACCTCTGTGGTTCATTTCATTACCACCACTCAGCCACCGGAAAGGTTCATGCCAGATGAAAGTGAGCCCAGCAGAAAGTCAGGTCAGGAGCTGTTTAACCTTCACAGCGAGGACCAGAGAGAGGTGGAAGAAGAGGTGGAAGAAGAGGAGGAGATAAAAGATGGCTCTGTTTTGCTCATCAAATCTGATGAAGGTAAGTCAAAAGATGCTTTCACACAACAGACATCATGCTCCGAATCATTTTTCATGTATTTTCCTTCTGAAGATATAGATTTTTTTTCAGAGCATAAGCTGCCCCACTTACTATCACTAGCTGATTATAAATCAGTGCAAGGATTGTCAGTTTGTAGGTTTAATGAAAAATTATATATTTATATGGATAAATATTTATGTTTGGCCAGGTGGTAAAAATATAAAAAAGAGAAAGCCTTGAAAACACTTAGGGACTAATGCCTGAAATAAATATAAAAATCAAGAGGGCAGAGGGTCAACAGTAGGAAACTCAACAGAAAACTCAACAGACTAAAAAGAGGATAAAGTGCATCACTGGTGCATATATATTGAACACAGTGCCTGTTCAGATTGGCCAAGTTGTGTGCAAAGTACGAGAAATTAAAAATTCTTATGGCCATTTGAAGAAAGGACATCCCAAAGTGGTCTGGGTCATACAAAATATGAAAAAACCCAGGGATCCCTAACATGATCAGTGTTTTTTTTAATATATTTGTATTGTCATATTAGCCAACATGTTTTCATCTGGTTCGTTAAATTCCCTAATATTGATATTGGTCTTGTTTCTTCATGCATTTACTTCCATCACAAGTTGTAGGGCTGATGTGGCTGTGATGCTGGAATCTTAAAATGATTAACAAGGAGTCCCTGTTGCTGTCAGCCCCCTTTCAGTCAGTATTGTGTTGTTCTCTTGGTGGGAAGCAGCAATGAAACACCATGAGGTTTTAGAGTAACTGCTTTTTCATAAAAAAAAAAAAAAGAAGTTTTGCTCACCTTCTTTTGGATGTATTTTTAATAGAATGAGAGCATTTTCAAACATAGGAGTTGATTGACTAAGAGCTGCTGCTGGATACTCAGTCAATAAAATTTGGGAGACCAAAACCAAAAAGATACACTTTAAGTGTCTTTGTCTACCACTTCGTAAATCCTAATTCTGCTACTGAAGTTCTGAGAATTTTTCTGCAGCCCAGCATTTAGCGCCCCATTTTGGATCTAACATAAATCATTTTAAACTTCTGCTTCCTAATGTTAAGTTTTAAAACATTATTCTCCAAGAACAAGGCTCCCTTTCATTGTCCTGTGTTAAAAACCAAGCCGAGCCATATGTCATGAGCATATGGAAAGAGTGGAGACAATCGCTGTTCCCCCAGGTAGCTGAACTGGAACATAAATAATGAGACCAGGGTCTGTCTGCTGGACATCTTTTCAATGCAGTCTCATACCAGTCACACCCTTCATCACCCAGCACACCAGGCCTTGCCACTGTTTTAGTGCACGCTGCCTCACTTCTCCCACCGGAGACACACAGGAGCTTAAGAATCTGGTTTTGGTAGTAAATTCTCTGTGGCCTTCAGCCTTCAGATGTTTTTTGCTTCAGAGGTGTGTCTTAAATTTAAATGTTTTCATTTAAAGGATATAGAAACAATGTATTTGGAGGTGTATTTTTTCTAGACTCTCAACAATGGTTGGTTGAAAAGAATCTTTTAGACCTGCAGTGTAGCAGCAATCACTTTCTATGCCATATTTACAGCTCTCCTTTTAGCTTAAAGTGAAATCAAACCCATCTGTGCCTGTCCATTTTCCTGACCTCACATTTCTTGTGAAATGGCTGTAGATTGAAGAGTAGGGTGGGTATTAAACTGATGGTATAATGGAATATAAATGACATTTATTAACCTGAAATCATCATGGACTACTATTTAAACATTCGTTTTAGTAATTTCGTAGGCCTTTGCACTTTATGTGGGGTAACCGAGTTATTTGATCTTTTGCTGATGTATATGAAAAGGCTTTTGAAGGGCGCTGCATAAGGGAACAGCAGCACTAGATCCAGATGTTGGTGCTCTTGTGGGATTAGATATACATTTAGTTTCTACACTGCAGCTATACTAATGTAATGCATGACAGTAATCATTCAGTAAGCACTGCCAGTGGAATACTCTTGTATGCATTCATCAAAATTCAGCCAAACTCAAGTAGTGTATTAGGACATTTTACTACAGGTTGTTCCATAGTGGAAATTATAAGTTGTTTTATTATTTGAAAGTCAACAGAAACATCATTTTTAATGTTTTTAAAATACATTATTGCTTCAGTTTTTTAGTCTGTAAAAATCCTAAACATTTGTTTAGTTTGATCTAACAGTTTTTAAGCTTAAAGATTTATGCTTTTCTCTTTTTACGTTTCATTTGACTGGCACCTCTCTGACTAGGAACGAAGCAGTGATCTTTATTTTGCCAGTTGATTTGCTGATATTGGCCCAAGTAAACAGTTAATCATTTTGACCAGAAAATTTCAAATGCTTTAGTTTAGTTTCATAAACTTTAAATCTACCAAATCTACTGTTGTTGTTAACTAGACCGTAAAAGAGTTTCTTTACTGTATGTAAAACAGTACTACAAAAAAGTAATCATGTGAGACACTCAACACATTTAATCAAAGTGCTCTTTAAATAGACCATGTAGATGATAAAATGACACAGTTTTAGATCAACGAGGAGGCTGCTCTTAATCAATTAATCTTTTGGTGAAATAATGTAATTACATAACCACGGTGTGCTACATTTGATTTATTCCCAGTTCATTTACACATGGATTCATGGTAATAAGTAGGGACTCGTGCAGTGAACTGGCTGATGACTTACAACCTGATCCTAAAGTTTCTTCCTACAAATGACACATTGCTGTGTCCTCTGTGGAATATGCAGGAGAATAAGCTGAGGAGGTGTTATCTGTCAAGGTGGCACAGCTCTCTTAGTCCTGATAAACTGCTTCCTTCAGATAGGAACGGTCCTGACCAAAGACAGGTGTCTGCTCACAATCTCATAGTGAAGATAGTGGAGAGGTCCAGGCAGGGCCCCTCTCCAGGCTGCTGATAATGAAGTTTATCACGTCACAATTGCACCGGCAGAGTGTGCACGATTTGGCAACATCTGACACAAGAGGCCTGATTTTCTTGAAAAATACTCTTTTTAGTGTTTTTGTGTGTTTGTTTTAATGTTGTATGTAACATGCTAAAGCACCAAGTACGATGCAATTTTTGCATAGAGGAAGTATAAAAGTGTATGGCAGGGCCATGAATGTTGATAAGGAGGCATGAAACTGTTTCCATATCTGGAGTTGAACCCAGGCAACCAGCGTAGAAGAGAAATCCTATGACGTGCAATCAAAAACTTCAAAGAGTATTTCCTAGAACACTAGCAGAGCAGTGCACAGTAATATGCATGTAGCAGGTGCAAGCAATAACTTTCATGAGCAAGTAATCCAAGTTTATCACTTGATCATCAACACCTGATTTTCACCTGAGGGAGAACATTCAGGGCAAACAACCTGGACTGTGGTGAGCTGGCAACTTTGCTCTCTATCATGACAATGTGCCCTCTCAGAGCCTTTTGAAAACACAAGTTTACTTGCCTGCAACCACACATTCATAGTTCCACAACTTCCCTTCTCTTTGGATTTTTGCTTCTTGCAACTTCTTTCTGTTAATAGAAATGAAGTTTGGTGAGATGGCACATCTGAGCTGGTTGCAACTCCCAGCAACCTTAAGTGTATAAGGTTTGGTGAATGGGAAAAGCAGCAACCTCAATAGCCCACCTGGGCAGTGTATTATGCAGCCAGATAATCGGGTAGGTTAGGTGCAAAGCTAGAGTTTTCAGTGTCTCTTGGTTCCACCTGGTTCCACCTCTGTGACTTATATTAACCTGCTCCTGACCGTTAATGTTCAGGGTTTGGCTTTTTTTGGGTACCTCTGAGAGCTTTTAACACTGTCAAGAAGTGAGTAATATGGGACCTTTAGTTTTTGGATGCTGTCCTCCTTCCGGTGACTAGTTGTCTTGGTTTTCTTAGTCTCTTTACACATAAATGACTAATGATTCTGTGGCAATTTCTAAAGTCCTCAGCAGAGTGGCGCAGCGGAAGTGTGCTGGGCCCATAACTCAGAGGTCGATGAACCAAAACAATCCTCTGCTATTTTGAAGTACTGGCTTGGTCACATGGTGAACGTGGCTACTAGGGCTGCAACGATTAGTGGATGTAATCGATTACGTCGACTACAAAAATTCGTCAACACGAAAAATTAAGCGTCGATGCGTCGTGTTATTGTTGTTGTAAAATGCTGTATGATAAAATCACACACTGACCTTTTTATGCTCATCTGTAACTGCAGTGCACTACAGGAAGTGCTGGGGGCAGTATCACTTGCTGTTTTCATCCCGCAAGGAAACAGAGAAGAAGAACGCACAAACTATTTAAGTTCGCAGTATTCTAAGTTTGGGAACATTTGAAAATATATCAACTATGTTACAGATAAATGTTTTATATGTCATTATTCTAATATATTTATTTAAAATCTAGGGCTGGGACTTGATCGCATTAATTAAGATTAATTAATTACAGAAAAAATAAAGCAGCATTAAAATAACGGATTTAATTGCAATCTATTTTTGCACTGGAAGTAGCGCGGAACATTTCTCATTGCACGGGCTCCCAGCGTAACCGACTGAGCTACGCAGGGAGAGGAACGTAGCAGGCGTCCCATGTGCAGAAGCCTCATTCTCCACGCGAGTTTGACTCCGGCTCCGATCATTTGCTGCATGTACCATTACCGGTTGGATATCTGGATGTGTGCACAAATTGTCCAAGAAAGAATTTTCCTATCTGGAGATCTTCCGACCTCCGTTACCACCTCAATGCCATGGCCTCAATTAAACTCATGTGGATATCTGGACATTTTTATTAACTTGCCATAAAGATTCTTAAAGTATTATAAAGTATTACTTCAAAAACTTCAAGGGTTTTATTAACAATGGGGGCTTTAAGATTGGCAATGTTTAGCTTTGTCATTTTATTTTTGCAGCAGTACATTTTAGACTGGAAGGTCTCAAATACAAGATGCCCTTATTGGGTAGTGTGGCCAAGTGGTCCAAGGCACTCCAGTCTCTGAGGAGGCACGGGTTCCAATCCAACCACTGCCATTTGGTGCTGTTACTGGTACAAGACATGGCTTGCATGTCATCCCAATTGGTTCCTAGCTGAAAGAAGTGAAGCCTTGTATGACTTCAGGGTCATCTGCTGAAATTTTCTAGAAGTGTTGTCTTGATTCATTGAAAATATTAAAGATACCAACATGATAGAGTTTGGAGGCATAAGATCCCTTAAGCTCATATCATCCTACAAATTGTTTAGGACTAATCTGGTGAGGTATCTTCTGTCCTAGCGTACTTGTAATGGCTTTGTAATTTTTACGGATATTTTCTCTCTGGGTTTGTTTGTTGAATCTTTTTCTTTTTCTTTTTCCTTTTTGCTTCCTTTTCTTTTTCCTTTTCTATTGGTTTAACTGTTTTAGCGATTTTGATCAGATTTTCATTTGGCCTGTTGGCTCTCCATTGTTATTTTTCTACTCTGAAACACTGCTGCAGGTTGTACGTGGTGGCATAACCTGAAACTGAAGTCACAACATCTGGATTGTCCCCCTACTGGCTGCTTTTTGACTCAAGAAGTGCTCAGTTTGATATTCAGATGAGTTTTCTAACAGAACACATATTTTAAATGCCATTATTTCACATATTTTTCCCACCAAAAGAAAGTACATTTTTGTTCTAGAACAAAAAATCTCAATGTATTGTACTTGACCTCTGTTAAATTAAGTTAGTCAAATGGGATTTTTTTTCAATGCAGTAGTTCACCTGCCAACAGTGAGTTATATAACTGACACTCAGCCAGTCATTCATCCTGAACAGTCCGTCAGGGTAACAGAGTGGCTGGTCAATCAAACGAAAATGATTTATTTGTCAGGAAACTGCTTCACAGTTGCTGTCCCTGGACTCAGGTGAGTCAGTCCTGAAGTGGCTCTTCAAAGGTTACTGTCATGATACATCAGGCGCAATGACAATAACTGCCTGAGATGGCTTACGTTTTTGTTTGTTAAATCCCCCTACTTTTGACATTTTGACAGACATTTAGAATGCACTGTTTGTGGTGCTCTTGTGTAGGTGCATTTCAATATTGGAGATATCAAATTAATCTTATAATAATCTTATAATTGATCAAAAATAGTGTTTTCAGGAGCATCTAATTATCTGATAATAAGAAATCTTGTTTTTGTTTCCGATGCCCACCCTAACCATCATTTCATTTTCATGCAAATTCATTTTATTTCCACTGCTGCCTCTTACACACTCAAACAGTCAGCGCTGTTGCTCACGCTACATATGTATGTAACTGAATGTAACTATGTAATGGCAGCCAAAGGCCAGGCAGTGTTTATCTGCAAGGAAGTTGGATGCTACAAAGACCTGTTACTCTGTAAAATATAAAAGAAGTTCCAAATAATATTGAAGCGAGCTACCCAAAACATGAACCATTACTGCTGTTACTTCCCAGCAAATTAGGTAGACCACTGCTTCTCTTGTCATAAAATGTTGAAAATAGACGTGACTTGGAGTTGAAAAGTTAAATAAGTTGACTTGCCTGTTTTGCAAAGCATGTAGGGCACACCCACCTAGACACAGCTATGTCTAATAACGACTTTGTTAACAAAAGCAAACAGATACTTGGGTGCAGGAAACTCGATACATTACAAAGAGCTGAGACAAAGCAGTTAGAAGACATAAGAAGCAAAACCAGAAGCAATTTTTCCTCTGCTGTAGTTACAATATACAGAAACTATGATTAGAGCACTGAGTCAGTGATACAGAGCCACCATTCATCTTATTAGAGATCAGTGTATCATCAATCTGTTATTTTTAGCTAGAATAGTCACAGAATTTTGTGTCAGCATATTTCAATTTATTGCTAAGACACAAGATGACGTTGGTCAGTGTTTATTGTGTCCTTCTTAAGCTACATCAGTTTTTTTTTTTAAATTAATCCCTCCCAACATTTTAGTGCTTTTTCCAATGTCTATCCATTATTGTGTAGCTCCTCTTTTGTCAGACCGATAATTTTAAATCTCAATTTTCTGGAACAGAAATATTCCAAGACTCAGTAAAGCCTTGGTAAACAGAACCAAACCTTTCAGGGGTCTAGCCTTGCCAAATTTTTATATTTTACTTGAGAGCAGTTCAGTTTAAGCTTCATCTGGAGGACTCATTCTCTGCACCATGGATAATAATCAGGTCCTCTTTTTCAAGACCAGCCTCCGTGTCTGCTCTTGTTCATGCTCTCGTGAAGCTCTCTCTCTCTCTCTCTTCCTTTTCAAAAAACGTAATAGTAAATCAAAGCTAAGTGTAAGATCCTCTCTTGAGGATCTTACGCTTAGCTCTCATACAATGTTCTCATCTTTCTTACAATTCTCAGGGAAGTTTAATCTTTCTAAACATGCCCTATAGGTACTTATAGGTTTGCAATTTAAGGTAAAGTAAAGTAGTCAAAGTATGAAGAATGTTTGAGAATGTTGATTTTGTCTCTGATACATGTTGTTTGTCTCCCACATTTGGTTGGAAATAATCAGTACAATCAATTCAGAGTATTAAATTATAAAACAACTTTATTGCTTTTGTTACTCTAATGGCTGGCCACCTGATTCCTCTAC
The DNA here is from genome assembly GCA_029783725.1 of Acanthurus tractus. NCBI lineage: Eukaryota > Metazoa > Chordata > Actinopteri > Acanthuriformes > Acanthuridae > Acanthurus > Acanthurus tractus. The sequence goes on from JAQNCA010000014.1 coordinate 25,976,881, forward strand.
ATATGAATTCCCCTCCCCACCATGACTCTCTTTGTCTCTTTGTGCCACTGGTAATGCTTCACGTTTAGAATGTATGTATGCACACATTTTGATCAGCAACAATTCTGTTTGTCTTTTTTTTGTTTATTTTTCTTCCCCTGATTTTTTAGGTATGTCATAACTTATGAGCCTTATCTGAATCAGTATACTGCTGTTATCTGTTAGCTGTGTAGTGACCCATTTATTTACTTTGGAAAAAAAGTGTGGAATAGATACAGAATGGAATGGAGAAAGTGTCATAGACCCTTTTGGAAATTAGATATGAGCTGTAGTGTGCAGTTGTGCGGGACTGTTATTGAAAACATCAAAAAATACCTGTCCCCATACATGATTTGATACAACTAAACTGGATTTTTGGTCTTTGCTTGCAACTCAGGGTTGAATTGGAAGTTTCTGTTTAACGTACAGTTCCATAGGCTTTGTAAAAACTTCCAGAGCTGCTAACTTTATACTTTATATGGTGGCATCCAGGACTTCTTCGAACACACTGGAGAATGCTATGCAGTGAATGTCCACCTCCCAAACACAGCTTTGATAACATATGACATGATGACATGGTATATGATGCAGTTGAAAGTACCACACCAGGTTCTGAAGTGAACATATCATACAGTGTTTTCATCTTACATTCTAGCTAAAAAGACACAGTTTAGATTCAGTCCCTTAAACTTATGCTGCTGTGTTTTTCAAAAAAAGGCACAAACAAAACTTCCATACTGTGTGTAGAACATACATTGCCATTGACAGGCCTGCTGTGTCGAGCTACAGTGGCCAAGCTTGATTCATTTTAAAAGGGGGGGGGGAGTCACAGCCAAGATTGAAACATGCGTTTATATCACCATAATAAACAGTGGAATAACAACA
>JAQNCA010000014.1:25988205-25999654 GCA_029783725.1 Acanthurus tractus
CTGTCCATGGGTATCTGCGAGACAAGAAAGCACAAAGACTCCGGGGAAGGTGGCAAGTTAGTAAAGACATGAATTGAATATATGTAGACCTTATCAGGTATCAAAATATATAGCTCATATTTGGAACACTGACTTTTGCTGAAGCAGTCATGCTGTTCATATTTTGAGGAAACAGCAGCAGACATTTCTCATGAGGCAGCTGGAGCTGGGCCCAGGGTGCCCCTGTAGACAGGCTGCTGTTGACGGGTGTCTGAGGCTGATAGATTGCCAGACAAGAAAAGGGCTGACTGGTAGTGGGAGGCCGGATGGACATGCTGGGCATTGCATGGGATTAGAATTCCCAGGCAAAGAGGAATTACTGGTGAGAGCAACAACAAGCCACTAGCTCTGATGTTTTATAAACAAAAGACAAAGGGATGATTGAAAAAAAGTGTATTTCTAGTTTTGACCCTGAGTAAGTGTGAAACAAAGAGAAAGCACTTCTTTACTGGACTGGCCGTTGGTTTTCTATTTTAGTGACACCATATATTTCAGGGACAGCCCTGACTCAGTGTAAGGACAGTCCTTTCAAGCCTACAGCCCATTATATTCCCTTCTGCTTTACAGATGAGACCCTGGGGGGGCTAAGTGAGAAGAAAGGCAGAAAAGAAATGGATATGATAGCTGTGGTCATGTTAAAACCTCAATTGGATTTGTGAAATTTAACAACCCTTGGGCTGACCTTAAAAAGTTTGACTAAAATAAAAAGGTGACATTGATGAGATACAGAAACTTAGTCTGAGACAATGATAGGCTGATTGAATGTCTGTTTGCACAAAGAGCTGCTATTTTTAAAGCAATGCTACAAGCAATCTTTTATGTAAAAATACACCTGTCTTTGCTGCCTAATTTAAAAGTGGCCTGTCTGCCAGATTGAGATTGTTTTAATGGGTGTGATCTCTGGCATGGAATGTTTTCCTCTCACAGGAAACAGAAAATTAAAATGTAGTGAGTGAAATACCCTCTGTGTGAACACACAGAGCAGCTGAACCCAGTGGCAAATTAAGACCTGAACACAAAGCTATACTTCTACTTATTGTATCTATTACTGACTGTTCTCCAGGCTAATGCGGCACTTTCACTATATTGTCTATTTCCCTGCTTCCCATGGGAATTTCATATCTACTTCCAACACATGACATGAACAGACTATTGATGCAGTCAAGATACAGAGAGAGAGTAATTTTAAAGTCCAATAAGTATGTTTTCAGCCAAACCCAGCCTAGTCTGCTTCATCAGGACTCTTGTGTTGTGATGTAGTTTGATCAGACCAGATCTGACTGAAAGTGGTCAGCCAGTGTAAGCAAACAGGCAATGTGAAATAAGAGCAGTTAGATGAACATATTTAATCAGCTGCCACAGAGGAAACAAACTGAGTGATGTTTCAAATTATGCGTTACACCTATATACAGTACCTCATTGGTTGGACTAAGACCAGGTGTGAGACCTGTGGCCAGCAGTGACTTCACCACTTCAGTATCATTATTACAGTCATTACCAGGGATGATGCAGTGTCTGAATGTCCTGCTCTCTAACACAGTGTTTATTTTTTTAGAGTCAGATCTGCATTCATCTTCATTGTAGCAGCCTGAGTGTCAGGACATGGCCACTGGGAACTCTCCCAGCAGGTAGTCACTGTCATCACTGTTGTCAGATTGAACTGATAAGTAGCCCAATCAGAGCCTCAAATCCATCCAATCATCATAAAAGAAGCCCATTTTTTATTTTCAAACTGGAAAGGCTTTTAGTCTTTGACAAGTCTGCTATCACAGATCTGTGACAGGACAACCATGATTAAAGGAAACAAGCTTCAACTGAGATGTAATAGACTGAAATGACATTTGGCTTTGATGATCACCATCAGTGAGTGCATGTTGAGCCGAGCCATTAAACTCTGCCAAGCTCAATCATTCTACTCAAACAAGAAGGGGGCAGATAAAGCCTGTCTTTGTATTGCTGACTGTCTGATTGGTACGACACAAATACAAACCAACCCGATTAGGCAAAAATCATCAAATTGAGATTCACTAAAACAAATGTCACGTGTGATCAACAGTGAAGACTTTGCACTTTTCTACCAGCAAATAAGAAATATAACAGAACATATGGCATCCCCTATTTAGTAAGACAGGCATTCAAGACTTAGGAGGAGACAGCTTGCTGGATTTCATGTTTTGTATATATTTCTTTCCCTCCTCACCAGAACTCATTCCAATGCAGTCATATGGAGAAGGTTAGAGGAACAATTCTCAGATTTTTTTTTCTTTTTATCTGTCACAAAAACTCTGTACTGAAGCAAAATGACAGCTAATATACCACTAATTACTGCAGAATATTCCTGCCAATGCTCTACAGTGAAGAATAAAAAGACCCTCTCATATTGTTGAGGAGCAAGAGCGAGTAATTGAGCTCCTCTCCGTCTGACAACACTTATGAATGGTCATGATGGTGTGTTCCACAGTGAGGAAACCTTGTGACTGTGACAGAGCAGTGGGAGCCAAGACTGTTTGCATCCTCGCATTGTTCTAAGCCATTAGCCACTCAGGCCTGCTTGTATAACTATCGTAAAAACGATGCTCCTTAACTGCCTCGAGTGCCTCATCAGTCCATTCATACTGGTTGCACAAATAAACACACTGAAACAGAAAGCACTCAAAGGTGGAAAGAGTGAGAAAATCAACAAATTATTATATTGTAAACCTCATTAGCACCAAGAGCGGCCATACTTTAGACACATTAGTGGCTGCCAACATTAATTACATTACATGCTTCAGTTGGTGTCTGGGGGTTGTCATACATTCTCAGGTGGTGCAGATGTGTCTGGCATGTGTCTCAGTGTAAAGTGAGAAAGCTCTATGTTTGGCCAGACAGAGTAATGATGGGAGAACAGTGTGAGGCTGAGCCAATCAGTCCAGACAAACCCCACGGGAGCTTCGACAGTGAGCGGGTGTCTTTTTTATTGGTTTATCTGCTGCATAACAGGTCAGCTCACTGAACTATAGGATGAGTGCTGCCACCCGAGCTACCATGTTTACTTTTTTTAACAATGGCCATTACAAAAGTATTGTTTTCAAGCTATAAATACATGTGCTTGTTTCTATTGTATCTCTGGTAATTAGGAGGCCATTCCTGAGTGGTTAGCTGCATGTGAATCACCGGTTGAACCTCATGTTTGGCCTCTGGCAAGCACTTCTGGAATATGCTTCACATAACAAGGGGAAAGGAAATGACTCTGCTTCCAACTTTCCCATTTAGTGTCACATGTAGTTGTGACTTTGAATATAGTCTTACATTTTCTCAAGTCTCTGAACAAGATCAGACCAGGAGGATGTTTGTTGTTTCTTGAAAACATGCAGAAGATCTGTGACAAGCAAACCAGTGTGTGAGCAATTTTTTCTTGTTGTTTTTTCTCTTCTGTCCCCGAAGCTGCTGTAGCAATGAAAGGAAACATACCTTAGACCTTACCATGTTCCTTGTTGGGATTAAAAACAGATCTCTCAGACTGTGTTGAGATTTATTGATAAAACATAGATGCGTCAGCCCCAGACATTACTGTGTTTGAGATAAAATGCTTTTTTAAAGTAGGTTTCCTAACAAGGGCACAGATGCTACAATAAAAATGTTTACATAAACACAAATGTTTTTGGGGGGTCAAATAAAAAGTTGCTTTAACTTTTAAGCGTCTCCCTCTCTCAACACTATTTTCTAAAGACAGTGCTTATAAATTATGCACAGTAAGCTGCAGACAGCCTTTGCTTGAAATGATTGTTTATTGAGCTTTAAAGGACTGAGATGAAACTGAGTGCAGCGAAGGGAAACAAAAAGAAGTTTCAAAGTGAAGCTCAAAGCAGAGCTATTTAAAGCATTCCTGGCTCTCTGGTTTTTCTGAATGTACACTTTACAGTATAGGATTAGCATAGTTTAGATGTATTATACTTGGAGGTAAAAACAATAGTTACTACATCAAGGGAATGATGCATGCAGGAAACTACTAAATCTGATCACAGTGCTTTGTTTGACACTCAGAGCAACAAATTCTCTGAAGTAGCTGTTTTTAATCACAAGAAATAAGCTGTATGTTTCAACTGGAATTCTCGCAATGAAGTGTAATGAACTTTGCAATTGAACTTTGAAGCAGAAGCAGCGGTAGCAGCTTGCCTCATAGTGTGTTCATCTACCAACTGAGCTCCACGCAGAGCAGCTGGGCTCACTGCTACACCAAGCAGTATGGGGGCATTTCAGTCTCTCTGGGACCCACAGTGTTGCAAAGAATTTCAGTGATCACTGCAATGGCTGTCACGTCAGCAGCTTCATGACTTTGGTTTGCTAGAAATTAGCTAATTGAAAGTTAAAATGTGGGGCTGATTTTTATGCACCGACACAAGAGTGAGGTTTAGAAATTTGAAATGAATTCATTCAATTATGGGGGTTTCATGGGTTCCTGGTTTTACACATGTTTTATGCTCATTTCTTTCAGTTGATGATATTGAAATGATGCCACTTTTCCTCTGACTAAGCTGATGGTGAAATGGAGATGGTTTTGAAGAGGAACCATTGCTGTAATTTTATTCACCGCATGACTTCAATGGCCAGTTGATAATCACAACTGATTTACTTCACAGAGCCATTCATAAATCCATCTAATGACAGCTCTTAACTAATATTACTCTCATAAGTGATGCATTGTCAGTGGGTTCCGTGAATAAAATAATGTCACAGGCCTGCATTTTTCAAACATCTTTTAACTCATTGACTTGTGAAATGGAAAGTGCCTCTGGTTCTGAAGGGACTTCTTTCCATTATAAATTCCTATTTAAAGCTCTCTTTCTTTGATTAAATTGTCAATGTTTCTCAGCATAGTACTGAAGTAGGTTTCTGCCATGGCTCTCAGTTTTTACTGTTTGTAGTTGTGTTTCAGGGAAACAGTTTGTTCCATCAGTTCATATGGCAAAAGCATGACTGTTGGAGTTCTATCATGCTTATCAATAGTGTGGACATCAGTTTCTTCTTGCCATTAGTGTTGTACACATTTTGTAGGATGAGTTGCACAGGGATGGCAGTGTTTGTCAGTCACTGAATCATCTAGTCTGGACATTCACATGATCATTTACTTTTCTCAAGTGCCACCATGAGCTTGACATTTTTGGTTAAGAAAGCACTGTGGTGGTTGAGCTAAATGAGCGAGACCTCATAGAGCTGTTAGTATGGCTGTAGAGTCTCAAACCAAATACTTTATAAAGAGGTTGTTCATCATTTAAACTGATGATTCTACCAGGAGAGTTTTGTGTCCATTTGATACTTGGAGGTGCTCCAGCTGCCTGCTACCAGACATTGTCTGTGCAGAAAATGAATGGGATCTCATTCCACGTTGCTGCTCCATTGTGACTTGTGGCAGCTTATTTATTCACAAATGGTGATTCTTTTTCAGTCTGCCAGGTTTCTTTTTGACAACCTATCTGTGGACTGCCATTCTACTTATGAAAACTATTTATAGAAAGAACCGTAACTTTCCACACACTGGAGTCAAAAAGTTTCGATTCATAAATTGGCTACTGTATTCTGTTAATGTGACTGCACCACTTCAGTCAGCTGTAGAAATCTTAAAGACGCCTTGGAGACCTGGTGCAGTCTACCATATGTTTCTGTCTGAATGCTTAACCTACTGTATTTGCTGCACTCTTCAGGTTTCTGTCTGTTCCATACTGTACAGCAAAGCAAGCATTGTGGATTTACTGCAGAACCGTTTCTTATTCTATCAGTCTTGTGTTCTGATGTATGCATACCTGCATGTGTCTGGGCTGCAGGTCCAGGTGTCTCCGCTGAAGACCTTCTGCAGAGCTGCTGTGCTGCTGGTCAAAAATGGGCCTCAGAAAATCACCACTGTAACCACATGCCACTGCTGAGCACTGAGAAGCACTCCATATGCAGGTATGTGATCAGAGGCCTGTTGTGCAAATCGAGCAAACTGGTAACTTCAGGAGTATTTTTAAAAATATCAGGTGTGACTTTCTGATTAACTTTTATGACAACAGCTTAATGAATTTTACACAAAGAGTGTTGACAATTTAGGCTGCATTTCTTGACTGTTCCAAGCGGTTTGTCTATGTGGTTAACTTAATGTAACCTTTAATAAGCACTGCCCCTCCACTCAAAAACCTCTACAGAAAATGCCAGCACATCTGGATGACTCACAGGGATTGAGAGCCTCACACCACATCTGTTCTCAGTGTTTTAAGACGAGAGACCCATTAATAGACACCACCTGACTGAATGTTTGTAGATTTCAGCCTGACTTTCCACTGGAGTTGCTGCTGAAATGGTTCTGGAGTGAAGTTATTCTCAACTTAATAGCATTGCATATTACAGTCATACAGGCAGGCCTGCAGACCTGTGCTTCAGAGAGTAAATCTTAATTCATTAATGGGTCAGCCTCTAAAAATCAAGTTCATGCACGTTATTTAAAAAGCCTGACTGTTTTTCTGTAATACTTGTCCTTAAAATGGCACCTCAGGGCCATTAAAAGTTACACCGAAAAAAAAGGAGGAACGGGAGTGGGTTCATAGTCTGAGAAAAAAACTTGATTCTGAGAAAAAAGTAATAAATTTACAAGAAAAATTTAAAGTCATTACACAAATATGAGAGCAATTATGTGTGTAACATGAAAAAATGTGGGCTACCCAGTCAGGATTTTCCATCATTATTTGAGTTCGGATATTGGCACATTTCACTCTGTGATAAAAAGAACATTATCTGTAGCTTATTCTTTTTTATGACCGAAGTTTCTAACCAGCTAAACTATCAGATTTTATTTGGAATCCACCATATGTGAATTACCCAGCCAAATATGTTACTAGTTGTCAACAATAAAATTTAATTAGTGTTGAATGTGGCATGAGCTGAATTGTTTGTCCTTGAAATTGATACCAGGCAAAATTTTACATTCCACTGGTGTGATATTCATCAAAGTCTGGTGATGTGTGTTGCAACTCTTTAAGGAACCGTTTATTCAAAAATGTCAATTCTGTTATTGTCTACTCATGTCCATGTCCATGGAGAGTTTAAAAAAAGAGAAGAAAGAAAGAAAGAAAAAAATAAAAAAATAATATTAAATGGCTTCATACAGCTCATTTAATCATATCTATAGAAAGAAAGAACTCAATTATACACATTCAATTTATAAAGGTGCTATGAATTGAAATTAACATGGTCCATTTATTTTTTTGTGATGGCTGTAGCATAATTTATTGAACAAATTAAGTCTACCTTAAGTCTTACCTTTTATCTCAGATCGCTTTCTTGAAATTTTTCCCCTGCAGAGCTCCTCTTCTGCAAAATTTTGGATTAGCTCCACCTCTACGTTTTAGTCCACCACTCTGCTCTGTCTGCAGGACCAAAAATTTCTCACCTGTTCTGCCATTTTGTGTGCATTGTTTTATATCAGCGTGATTGAAGTTCAGTGCAGTGTGCATGTGTTTGTGTCAGTGTTGCACAGAGTCAGTGCTGCCTCAGCTCTGTGAAGGAGAGCCGGTGTGAATCGGGGATGATATCAGCCAGAGGAGGGAGCACCTGTGAAATGAGAGAGGAGAAGCAGTGCACAGAAGGCTCCTACCAGGTACCTTACTGTCACAACACCATTAGAACTCTATAGCCACGTTGTTCTGGTAAGCTTAAGGCATCCCCTCCTTTGTGAGATAACAAGCAGTGGAGATTCTTGAGTCCTGTCTGAAAAACATAATGTCAAGGGTGAGTGGTGCACACATTTTCTAGCTGAGTTTTCCTTAAAACAAACACTCAGTTGATTAAAGGAAGTTACATCTACTTAAATTGTCCTCAATTAAAGTTTAATTTAAGACAATTAAACTTGAATTTTTTTGGAAGTCAGGTAGGGTATAACTGACCAATTTAAAATGTTAAAGGTGACTGAAGTAAACACTTTGAACAGTGCAATCAAGTATTGTGAGTCCTCGGAACCATCACAGAAACATGGTGAAACCTGAGTTGGTGAGGGAATTTTAGACTTTAAAGTGTTTAAACTTCCATGGAATGCATTATTGTTTTGGCTAGAGTGAGATTTAATTTCAGATCCTTATGCCAGCCGAGAAGTTTCTGTAAAAGCCAGACAGTTTATTTTTGTTTAATAGCAAACAGGTTGAAGTACATTGGAGAAGTGCCAAAGTCTTCTCTTCCTGCATGCATCCTTCAGACCTGCGAACACTTTCATAGGGAAATAGAAATCATGCCTTTGCTCGGAGTCAGCTCAAATAGCATTGCTTGTTTCTTCAAGAGGAAACCCGGTGGTTTGGCCCTTCGGCCAACTGTTCCCGTGTTGAGGCAGCCGAGCCAAACCATTGTGCCAGATCCATGTTTTTGAGAAAAGTAAAAAAAAATTTTAAAAATTAAAGTCTGGATTTCTTTGCATGACATGTGGTTCAGCTTGAGGTGGCAGCTGAAATCCTTTGCAGTGCGTTCACAGAGATGAACAGGCCTGCTTGGCTGTTTTGCTGTTATGTCTCCCCCTACTCTGCTGTTTACTAAACAGGGCTAAAAGTATAGGGCCATAAAGACAGGTGGTGATAGACATTAAAGGGCACTCTAGTGACACACTCCTGATAGGCTCTGCTGTTTTGTCTGGATGGGCAGGTGTGCTGCAGCTGCTGTGCTCTTGGCTTATGGCTGCGCAGTGAAGGACGAGGCTGCGACGCTCACCAGTACCTGGGCTACCCCTGCGGCCATGTCTTCCTCACCTGTTGCGAAGAAGGGGAAAATCCAAGCCAGATCTCTTTGAGGAGAAAGCTGATGCCAAGACCGACTTCTGTGCCGAGGAAAGGTATCTGTTACCCACTGCACAATGTTTCACTGCCCTGGAGCCTTCAGCATGGAAAAGACATTCATCATGCTTATAGGTAGAGTCAGGTTATACCAGAACAGCTTTTATGAAAAAAGCAAGAGATGAGACACGTAAGCCATATTTGCTGACAAAAAGGATAGAACTTCATTCATCAAGCACTCTTGAAGGTGGTAGCCGTCCCTCCCATTAAGACTTCAGTACATTTTGGGTCTATTGAGGTGAGAATAGGGAAATATAGAAGTACAGTCTGACATGGGAAAAACAGCCCTGCTGTCATGAAAGTAGCAGGGAGCTCTGGATTCATAGACAATAGAGGGAAGCTTAACTCGTTCATTTCATTTACACACACTGGCAAAAGGGACATCATGCAAATCTGTTTAAAAAACAATAAAGATTCCTTCAAAACTAAATAAACTGTTATGCTGCTGTCAAGGAAAACCAGTCTGAACTTGTTGTACACACTTAACAGTGAGCTTGGACACAAAATATGTGCTAAATTCTTGTCCTCAACAGCTCCCTCCACACAATAACTTACTGTAATCACCTTTAACAAACTTTGCACAGTACTGAAATTGGGCATTGTTCTGAGCTGGGCCTTTGCAATTATGTTCTTATTGAGGTTTGTGTTGGAGCTACAGGCCGGGTTTGGTCTTTTAACACAGATGCTTCAGGTTGATTGGTCAGGAGTCACGTTAGCTCTAAGAGTAATGGAAAAGGATGCGTGCAAGCTGTGATAAATCAGAAACAGATGGCAGCTCGGGCTGCTGTCTCTTTACTTGTGCCAACAGTTTCCCTCCGTCTCTGATCCATCAAGTACCTACTGCCGGTGACATTTACATCAATGAGCTTTTAAGCAGAGATGCAGAATAAACATGCCTCAATGCTAAAGCTTTCCAAAATCCATTTGTATCTAGTCATCGCTAAAAAAACCTGCTTGAACCACTTCTGCTTCTGTTCAGTGCACCGGCCTCTGAATATGACCTATATATCTTGTTTGCAGCTGTAGGTTCCATGAGAAAGGATATGCATGTTTTTCATCAGACATCAGATGTGTTATTGGTGGAATAAGACTTAAAAAGATTAGGGTATGACACAGCATTTGTTGGTGTTTTAGTCTCTATGTACTCTCCTGTGCAATTAGAGCATTAAATTCCTCTTATAAAAGCCCAAGCATGGGCCTAACTCAGAAGTTAAGAAGTTTTCCCCAAATCATTTATCAAGGTCTTAGTTGACTTCACTTTAACTTTCTTTGAGAACACTCACGCAGCATGGAACTGCTGTTCATTATTAGTCAGCCTTCGTGGTTGTCCTTTAATGGGGGTAGTTGTGTCCAAGTATGACGGTGAGGTAAGGTCATTCTCCTCACTGCCTCTCTCAGCCTGTTATTTCATTCACAACATCAGAGGAATTCCTCAAATCCCGCCCTTTAATAGGCTTTGTTCTAACCATAGACTGCAGCTCATTTCCTTCAGCTTTAAAGGGGAAATTTGAATGATGTCATTTCTGAAGTGGGAATCAGTTAACCTGCTGAAAGCTGTGAAAGGTTAGAAACTGCAAAAACTGTTCAAGCTCTCAGCTGGTGTGTGAATAATTCACAAACACACGCACATTCCTTCACAGGATGCATAAAAAGGTGCCTTCACTTTGTGAGTGTTTTATGGATGAAAATATGAATGAGATACACTGTAATTATTTTCATGGGGGATATGTTTTCAGTCTTATGACTCACCGCCTTTTAATTAAAACGGAAAACATTTAATCGCCTTGCTCTCTGTGAAGTAAAACCCCAGGTAATGACTGTGAGAAATATCTACTTAAGACTGGACGCATCACCCTTTGATGTGTGTATAAGGCTGTCTCTAATGAACTGACATGTATACACAGCGCTGTGTGTGTTTTTGGTGCGGTATGGATTAGGCAACAGTCCCAGAAACACAAACCCTTGAAAGTATCTTATGAGTTTGTTGCCTTTTTGGTTCTTGTTAATGCTGGAAAGTTGCCATAGAGATTAACAGAACAGCCCATCAATATGACACATGAAAATAATTTTATTAGACACCATGCCTTTCTCACTACCATGTTAAAACAGCTGTATTATATCTTCAGCAGCTCTGCAGGGAGCTTGTGGAGTCTGAGGAAAATAAATAAGAAATCCCACTTGAGTTACTCGGTCTTGGGCTAAGAGACTATAAGTTTTTGAGAGTAACATTGCTCTCCCAACTGTGGACACCAAGTCTGATATATGTGAGCAAACACCGGTCAGACAAGGTTTTTAGTAAGGCACATGTAAGACACAAATAAGATGTCATGTTATGGAGCATGATGCATACAAGAGACTGCAATTGAGATATCTTATCTTCAGCTCTTTCAGTTTTGACTCTTTAATAGAGTTTTGGGGCCCTATCTTACACCCCGCGCAAACGTCATTTTTGCCACTAGTGTAAGATAGGAAATCTACTTGCGCTGGTTCAGTGCGCCTAGGGGCGGAGGTCTGAGAATGAAGGCGGAATGGAGGCGTGTCCTGGCGAGTTTGCTATCTTACGCCCGGCGCAAAGAGTTTAG
>JAQNCA010000014.1:26000415-26026567 GCA_029783725.1 Acanthurus tractus
ACTCCCCTGAATTAATTTTTAACTTTCCACGCCCAATGCGCCGCTGGCGAGCGGCGCAAAGTGTACGATAGGGCCCTTGATGTTTCTTCTTATTCGCCTTTGTGGAAGTGCAATACTATTGACTGGGTATCCATTTTAGATGTTGACAATATATTTAGCAAAACCATTGGCTTTAATCTGGCCAAATTTCCATTTTGTAGTACCTGGTTAATACCCCAACAAGTTATGACCTGCCTGATGGAAAACCAGAAGGATTTCTGTCCTTGTCAGAAATGTTGGTTGCTATGTGAATTTCTTGGCTCATACAGTCTTTACTGACACTGTGCTGTGACATGAATACTGCTAAGCTTCGATGCAAAACAAATATTTTCCGCATCACCACAGGCATCTGCAGAACAACATTTTTTACTTTTCTTGTTTTTCTGTGCAGAGTGCTCATTGGCCTTTGCGCTTAATTATTATCTACTGTTCTATTTTGCATGCTGGCATTGATATATATAAATGGCTGCTTGAAATTTGAAGAAATGTTAGAAACGGTGGAACTATAATTTTCCATCAAGTAAAACAAAGCAGGCATTATCAAGATGATAAGAACAACAACAGTTCAGGAGGTAGAAGACAAAAAAAGCCAGATTTATTGAAAACATGCAGATTTAAGAACACAAAAAAGCAGGGAGCAGAAGCAGATAAACTGACAAGCCAAAGAGGGAGAAACACAGATTTCAGGTTAAAGTAATTATTAATCAAAAAGGGATGGAAAACACACACAGACAGGAAGGGGACCAAAACATGTGACAAGAGAAGAGAAACCAGAAAATAAATCAGGAAATATCTCCGCTAAGCTGCCTGACTATGACAGGAATTTCTCTTCCTCCGCACAAGCCTGGATTTTGTAATTTAAAATGGGTGTTGTTGGCAGATTGGAGCCAGCAAACTTAAGCCAATGCCAGTATTTAAACTGTATGAGATGGATGACACTTCCATCTTCTGTTGTCTTTTTTCAAGTAGATTTATTTGAAGCAAAAGTTAACCCCAAAATGGAAATTCAGTCATTATCTATTCAACCCCATGCTGATTGTTAGTTGGGAGAAGTTTTTTAGTTCATTAAAAAAAAGTGGAGCTTCACAGCAAAACAGTAATGTAGCATTCCCCAAGGCATCAGAGGAAGAGTTTGTTTTAAAACATCAGAAAATACCCCAAAAATCTCATAATTTTTCACACGGCTTTTCCAGTCTAATCCATGACCCTGAGAGCCCAACTTGACATGACATTGAAAATGTCATGATTATGAGAAAAGGCATGGTTTTACTCCCTTTCTTATATTAACATCTCACTCTAGTTGCCTGGCTAAAAGCACACAATCTGAACACAATCTAGCTTGTCACTTCAGATTGTTTTAGCTTAGAGGCTACAGTGAAGATTTCTGCTTCAAAAAGGGTGTCAAATGTCTTTTTAAATAAATCCAGGATCCACAGGCCACTTTAAATCTGGATTAAGCCAAACAAGTTGTATGGAGCCATTTCATATTTCTTTAAAGCATTTTTATGTTTAAAACAAGTCCCCAGATTGCTGCAGGAATGCTGCAATGTGATTCAATGCTGATTTGTTGTGAAGCTTCAGAAATGTTTCTTGGTGTAAGAAACTTCCCTTGACTTTCCATTAGCATGGAGGAAGTATGACAGAGTCATTGAACATCTGGTGGAGGGTAATACAACACACAGGTAAGAAAGTATTTGGTATCAGTCCAGAAGTAAATAGAAGCAGTAAGTCAAAAAGCTTTTTTTCAGTGAGTGCCTCATGTCTTTGCTTTTCTACGAAATGATTTTCTTCTCTTCTCAGTCTCATGGCTTTTAAAAATATCTTAGTGTTTTTCATTATTTTTCCCAGCACCTCTCTTTCACATTAGTGTCCAGTGGTCATAAGGGTTCCAGTGCTGCAACCCTGACCTTTGTACTTGTTATTTGTGGTTTCTGGTAATGACAGTAATTTAGGAATTGAAGATTTACACAAAAGTATCTCTAAATGCTGTGAATGCAAAGGAGAAGCAGATGTTGTTTTGTGTCTTCAAGACAGTTCCTTGAGGTAAGTGTGCAGATGAATTGTGCAGACAATCTGGTGCTGTATCTAATTTGAGACCCCTGCCCCCTCACCCCTTTCTTTCTCTTAATACTTCCAGTCTTAGACAGCAAGTTTCCGAAGGAGGCCTTCTCCATCAGTGCTACAGATGAAGCTGCCAATGCAGTGGAGGAGCAGGAGGATGTGGATGAGTGTCAGCTCCATGTGGGCCAGCTGTGCCAGCACACATGCACCAACATCTGGGGCTCCTACCGCTGTGGCTGCCACCAGGGCTATTACCTGCAGCCGGATGGACACTCTTGTGCACCAGGTACTGTAACTCATTACAAAAAAGGTTGATTAGGACATTTGTGTAATGTTTTTCTTCTCTGATTACCAGGAGAGTTGTGTTTATGCTGTATGTGTAGACAGTGCTCTTTATTTTGTCTCCCATTTGACCTTGTGTTGGTTTGGTTTTGCTTTGATGCCAGTGCCTCATTGGATGTTACTGACAAGGAGATGAAGGAGTTACTAAGCAATAAAACTTAAGTATTTTGATTCCATTAGAAGCTTAAATACAGTACAATACAATATACATTTCTATCATCTGTGTTTTTATGGTCATTTTACTATTATTATTTATTTATTTAATTATTAATTTATTAGATATATTATATGATAGTAACATGTGGGTCAACCTGTCTCCTATCACCCAGAAGTATCCTCATGAACTGTTTTCCTTTTGCTGGGATGCCTCATATGTGATAGACTGTCATAGACTGACATGGTCTCTGGTATTGTTTCTTCACTGTGCAGTGAGTCCCGGTGAGGACAACAGAGTCAGAGAAGACAATCCTGCTCTGGCCCCAAAACAAACTACGACCACCACCACAACCATTACAACCACCAGCCGCCCTGCACACCGCCATCCTTGTGCAGGTAATGCCAAAACTACACTGCAATATATGCTACTTCACTGTGCACCATTATGTTCCTCTACACGTTAAAACTTTAAACATCTCTGCATTCTCATTTAAAATAGATACTTGAGTGTATTTGAAGTTTGGAAAAAAATGGAAACAGGATTTTACAGACTGTTAAAGGCAGAAAAGGGAAGAAATGCAGCCTTTTCATGCAGCAAGATAATGGACGTCCTGGAGCCTTTTTCAGGAGCAATCATACTTTATATTCTTGGATTACTCCATGAAAAATGTATTTGTCCTTTCTGGTGTTTATGCCTTTAGGGTTTGTTCCGTACAACACTGTTCTCTACATGCTGAAATATGATACTTATATGTCAGAATATGCATTATTGATTGTAATCGTCTCTTCCAGGATGTTTTTTCTGTTTGGTTCTCAGGGTCCGTACTACATGAAAAAGTCAATCCATGATGTTAAAGACCAGCTTTTGTGTAATAAAATCCAGTTCATCTAATATAGTTCTATTAATAACCTCATGAGTAGTCCACCTTTCCCAACTAGAGTAACTGTACATACTTAACTACTCTCAAATGTGTCAAGGTAATTTATTTGCTCTTGTGCAACACAGGATGTATCAAATGAAAGCTGTAGTCCTTCATTTTTGCATTTTTTAATTTGTGTTTATATGCATTGGAGCAACAGCAAGATAGTGGTGATTTTATGATGATATTTTTCAGCAAAAAGTTCAACATCTGAGAAACACTGTCCATCAACTTAGACTGTGTTTGAGCAGCAAGCATCACTGTTGTGAAACACAGTTTGCTTTCTCTCTTCCTCCTTAAGTTCTGCATTGTGTCTGCTCAGAACACAGTCAATGTGTCGATTGCAACAACCTAATCTGGGTTGTTGTAGAAAATAATAAAAACTAACAATAAGTGTTCTGAAAATGTAGCATTTGCAGAAATAGTTCAAAGCGCATAGCAGCCTCAGTCCTATTTATCATGTTGATAATGCAAAACTTTTAAATTATAGGCCCTGACATTTTGGGGGTTGTGAGAGAGCCATGAATTAAGGGGTTTCTTTTATTTGGTCATTTAATTATGCCCTCACTGCTGCACCCTGATTAAATGTGTCATTGTAAAAAAAAGTCTAAAAAAAGGAAACATAAAAAACCAGCTTACAACACAAACAAAACCAACTAAATTGCTAGCTCAGTGATCTCAGATTTTGTTTGTCCAGTTCACATTTTAAATATGTAAATATGTCTTAAATGTGTCTGAAACAGCAGGTTCACCCTGCAGCAAGAAAAACCTTAAACTGTGAATTATGGAAATGAGTGAACTACGGCCGCACCGATTGACCTCACTCAAAATTTTTGGTGACCTATTTGTAAGCAACTATGGCTTTGAGAAGATTCATTTAAACTTTATTTCCAACTTTCCAGCACTGTATAAAGGTAGAACAGAGGTTGTTAATACATCCTTCTGGACACATTACCGCATGAATATGAAATATGGTTTGTAGATTTTTGCCTCTGATATGCACATCCTGCTGTGACTCTCTTCTTTATAAATCCCTCCCTTGGCTAAAGTTATGTGTTAAAGCTTCATGTGTTAAGGGGGATGAGCGTTTGGGACTTTAGCGAGCGCTTGATATAAGGCAATGAAGTGTATGAGCAGTCGCTGGTGTTTCCAACATGGAGCCTAGTTGGCCGGACACATCTGCTCAACACATCAGCTCTGCTTTTATTGAAACAGAGCAGGTAGGAAAGGCTAGAAAGGACTCTGTGACATGATGTATCTAAGCGCTGCCTGACTGCCCTGAGGCAAATAACTCTCTCGTAAACAGAAGTAAATACCAGGACAGTTGCTTGTCTATATGAACTTTGGCTGATTAACTGTTTAGTCATGGCTGATCTGATGTGTTTACACTGCTGCAGCTTCATGAGTTCTGGTATTGTGAACCTTTTAGCTTCTAAAATCTCCAGTCCGGGCTCCGACAAAAGCTCTGCTCCCTCAAAGTGCTTCTGATTGTTATTTATGAGAATATCCCGATCAACGTATCGAGCGGTCTTCTGACACTTCACCACAGAGCTGTCATGGGAAATGTGTTGTGAGAAATTGTGGTGAAGGAGTTCCTTGCCCATGTCTCGCTGTGACACAACCATCGAGCTGGTAAGTAGAGCAAATTGATTGTGTTGTGTTGAATGTGATGACTCATGAGAGGTTCCTACCAGCAGAGAATTGTTAATCAGTGCAAAGGTGTGAAGGCAGGGTCCATAAGAGCCTATTAGGGTAGGAGAGCAGCCTGATGACTCACCAGGACAATATAGAAACAGTACAAGGGTGAGGAATTTAAGACATCATGAGTGAATGACTGCTCTGGAGGTGCAGCTGTATGGAATCCAGAAATGTAAGTAATTATACTGCTCGTATTTTGTCTCTTGCAGAAAACAACCCTTGCAGTCAGCAGTGTTTGGCGGTGGCAGGCCGGGCTCGCTGCTCCTGCTTCCCTGGATTCTCCTTGATGACAGATGGGCACACGTGTGAAGGTGAGAGCTGCTTGTTTTCCTTCTTGTTTGTGGCACCATTGACAGTAATTGGAGCAAATCACAATGCTTGTATGTATCCCTTAAGCTGTATCCCTCAAGCAGGGTTTGCACAAGGCACCAAACACCAAACACCATGAACAATAGCACTCACTGCAGTAGAAATAAACAACAATAAACACATACAGCCTTGACATCCCAACAACAGAGCAATGGAGCAGTTTGTCCAGAGATCAGGACACTTTTTAATTGGATGCAGTCACTCATGAAGGAGGAAAATGCAGGTCTTGTGATACTAAACAGTGCATCGACCGATTGGGCCTCCACTTTCTGGTGGTGGAGACTGTTGCCCCACTAGCATTAGTCAACCATAGCCAATTACTCTGTAGTAGCTATTGCTGCAATAAGGAACACTACACATAGCATCTGTTTACCTAGCTATCTTCTTTCCTCTGAGCTCTCTGTGAAAACTTAAGACAAAAACTGCACCCCTGACAGGTAAAGAAGTGAATTTACAACTGCAAACAGTGCATCAGCTTGTGTGTGTATGTATGTATGTATTTTGGATTAAGTCAAAATAATCTATGTATGTTCATGGTAATAAAGGAACATGCGGCTCAGTGGCAACAACATCATTGGTCGCTGCTGCACAACAATGGAGCTCAATGGCAGGTTTTTGTTCTGTCATGGGTTTTGTTACCGATTACAAATAGCACCAGACTTATCCCCAGCCAGTGGTGACCAAAATTCTTTTCACATGGCCCCCTTCAGTTCATGCCTCCATCTAAGTTTTTATCAGTCATTGACAATAATATAGGAAGCAAATAATAAGAAAGAATCCAAGATGAATTTCAGTGCAATAAATGTCAGCATGATCAGATAAGATAACCCTGGTTTGTATATTTTCCCAAATAAATCATACTTATTAACATAGTTTCATCCATATATTTGATCTGGTCATCCATGCCCAACCTGCAATGGCTCTATGCCCCTCTAGGGGGCCTCACTTGACAGTTGCAAATACACTGCTCTCGTCCTAAGGCATCATACTGCCACTTTGCCTCTGTCATGTTTAAAGAGAGGCAACCACAGCCTGTCACAAGATGAACATGTTGAAAGGAGTAAGTTAATTCCAGTGTTTGCATTTTTTAAAGTATATATGTGCTGCTCTGCCTTCACAGTTCAGTTCTGCCCTTGTAGTTTGGCTAATATCATGTAAGTAACTAACATTAGAAACTAACATTTGTGAATTGGTTTTAAATTTTACAATACGATGGATATTTTCCACCCAGCGTATCTGTTTCCCCCGTGCCTACTCACCAAAAGGTTGCTTCATGAGCTATAAGAGTAAATAACGGGAATTATGCAATTGTGATTGTGACGTTAAAGATCAAACATAAATATTGACTGACACATGATATAGTGATTTTTTTTTTGTATTAGGTTTTTTTTTGTAATATTGAAGATTAATGTGAATACTTTTAATTACTGTAGTTGATCATCACTTGACAGCATTAGCAAAAGAAAACTATAAAACTGTCCACAACTGCTGTACTATAAACCACTAATACCCCATGTGACCCTTAATCTCTGAAGGTCCGGTATGTGATATTATAAAATATATTATGACTAGTGGTTGATGTAACAGCACTTAACCACCCCTGTATATAAAAATGATCTCCCATCATCAGTGCCTATACATCTATGGTAAAAATTAGATATTTAACATGATGGTTTAAAAATCTCTGCCCATGAACTAATACACAAAGACAAAAAAAGCATCTGTGAACAAGTTCATATTATTCTCTGGAAAGAGTCATCAACATTAAACTCCCCCCCCAGAAGAGAATGAATCTGTTGCGTTGCCAAAAAACATTTTCCATAAGTGGCCTTGCAGTACTACATATGCTGCAATAGTAAATAAATTGATCCATGAATTTGTAACAGGGTGAAAACTTGGCAGCAATTTTGCTTTGTGAAAAAAAAACTGATGCACAATCCACCTCTAGAATTCAATATGCACTGGCTCAATAAGTGATGCTTGTGTAAATCTCTTTATACAGCCCTATACAGCCTTCTGAATGCACAGAACGTAGGTACAGATATGGACAGGTAGAAATTAAGTGAGATTAAGTTGAAAATAATTTGCTTGTTTGAATGCTTCTACATAGATCTCTTGGTGCTTCAATACTGAAGGCCTGAATGTATACATGGGAAGTGCAGTCCTGGCTGAGTTTATTTAAACTGTCATTCAGCAGATTGGATAATACCTCTGGATGCAAGAGCACTAAGACTTAGGGTTTCCCCTCCTATCACTCCATTTAGTGAACAGAGTGAGAACTTTCCCTTCAAAAATGTTCCCACATGTGGACATGTGGGTGGGCAGCTTATGGTTTAGACCAGAATGAAACTAAGCACACAGCACTCCAAGATATGAGTGTGAGGGGGTGTTTGAGGATTTGATGGAGATATAAGTGGACTGTGAAGGAAACTACAATGGACTTGTTGTAATACGCAGACTGTGAAAACACAATGAAACTCTAACACCTATGATGTTTGCAGGAGAGTATTCTGTCATTTGTTTACCAGTTTTAAACGGTTCTGTAAGAAACATGGGTGTGATTATTTTGTTTCACAGATTCACAGAGTTAAAAAAAAGCTGCCTCCATCTCTGTGGTGGTCTCTCTTCAGATGCACAATGAAAGTAAGATTTTAACAAACAGTTGTTCTCACGAGTGATGTGCTTATGTTTGTGTGTGTGAAAATGTGATGACCCTTCCAGTGAGCCAGGTAGGACAGTTTGTGTAGGCTCTACACATAATCTGAATGGTAATATGTGCATTAGACACTTAATCAGAGTTTTGACATTATCTGCTTATCACCAGACTGTGAATTGAAATTCCTGATATTTTTCCAGGCAAACACACATTTACACACGTACACACAAACACAAGGCCTCTGACAATTTAAATCCAGACATCACGGTGGTTTAACACATGTGGTTGCTAGTCTGCGACAGTCTTCTCTAAACAAACTGTTGTGGGCAGGGATGATTTTGTTTTGCACTCCTCAAATTAGCACATGGAGATCAGATTTCAGAGTTATTACATGGATTAAAACTATAAATTAGAACCTGCACTGAATAGTCATCAAAGCCCACCGCAAGATTTTTTTCCCATCATCTTTAGGTTTATCTGGCTGGGAATGCTGGAAAAGATTTTATTCAGCCCTACCAAACCTTGTGTAAGATGTCATTACTGATCAAACCACATCATTTTCAGACTCATAGACCCACCCAGGCAAACACAGAGAAGCATTTTTTCTGATTCAGTGTTAAGTTCACGTCTTTAGTTGCATCCAAAGTGGAAAATCAATAAATTTGATCTCATCTTACTATAGAGGATTCTCAAGCTGTCTCTCTCCTGGTTCTCTAATGGCAAAGAAGCATAAAGAATGCTGAAAGAAGAACTACTGCACAATAGTGTTTTCATTACCTTGAAATGCTCTGAACAGAACACCGGAGGCTAAAGTGGAACAAGTGGCACAATGAAATGGGAGTGCCATACTGATGAAGTGCATCAAGATGTGCTGTTGGTAATCAGGTAAAATTGGTTTCCTTGACAGTTCGATGGGATAGTAGGTCAATTACAAGCACAACAACAAATCCTCATCACAAGGTCCACCTCCTTATTTTCTCCTGAGCATTCTGCTGTATCTCATGACCTTCCTAAATGGATAGAGTGTTTTAGTCATAATGGTGATGGTTTTGTTGAGATCCATAGTTTTACTCAGAGGATCAGTAACTACATTTTGCTGTTCTGCTTTATTAATGAAAGGAAACAACTTCTGAAGAAATTGCAGAAAGATTTCTTCCTGCTGAAAATCTGATTAAATTAATAAAGTACAAACACTCTGCATACATCAGAGTGGTAATAACTCAGTACACCAGTAATCCTGTATACTACTGAGAAATGTCTGTAATATAGTTTTGATTGTACTGTAATGGTGTAATACAACAGAACTATGATAGCAGTAGTTCTGGTTCCATGTCATAAGGCTAAGTGAAGTAAGTGAAACCTCAGAAGTGTGCTTGGATGGTCACATCAACAGGATCATTTCAGAGAACTTAATAAAACTGTTGTCTCAGTCTCTCTTTTGACCACAGTGGTTCCATTGTCCCATGTGTACATCACTTCACCAGATCCAATTGAATTCAACCTTTTTAATCACCTCAATAAGACAAACTTATCTTTATTGCACTAACTCTATTAACCTAAAACAAAGTCAGTGCTTATATTGAAAGTTATTATATGGCTCATTGTGTTGCAAATAAAATTAAGCATCGTGTTACAGCAGTTTAAAAGATAATGGCTGAAATGACTGGCAGGAAGGGTAATAGTTATTCTCTGCCCCCTCTGGGTTATATCTCATCTCACACAGCAGTTTTACACATAGCATTCTGTCTGTCTGCCATTATGTCTATGAACAAAATATGCAGATGCACATAAGCACTTAGCAATCAGGGCCGTTGTTTGTGCTGGCATTTGGGATTTAATGGAGCCATACATCTGTTGTTAAAAAAGTAAAGCCTGAAAAAATATTGCTCATGTGTACATGTGAGTTTTTCTGCACCCTTGTGAGTCCTGTCATCCTGACTTTATTCACTGTCACTAGTGACCTGAAAGTCATGCTCACAATTTTTGATCCCCACTGTCCCTTTAGTCTGCATCCATACAACCCTAACCTTTCTGTCTCCAACCAAGTCTGCAGATAGGCCATGGCTGATTTCATCCACTTCTGCACGAACTTTCCAAAAATCTTATCATCCACAGGGTCCAACATGAAGGAACAAGAGGGTGTGTGTTTGCATGTGCACCTCACAGTGCTGCCTCTCAGACAACTCCAAGGGCTCGGCCTCCTCTGGTCTCTTGATGGAATTCTTCTGAAACTGCATTCTCCTCTCTTTGTTCGACTGCACATGTGTATTTTTAAAAAGGGGAGTCTTTGTTTCCGACTTGTGTTGGATCACTTCACTCCACACAACTGTGTAATGTGGCTGCCCCTGGGGACCAGTCAGGAATGGTAGGAACCTTAAGGCAACAAGCAACAGGCACTTTATCCCTTTATTTTTCTCTTTTTCCCTCTTTGAATGACGCACTGGAAATAAAGCTGGCCACCAGAGTGGAAGGAGAAGGCGACTTTCTGCACCACTGGCAATACGCAAACATTGGAAACAGTCCCGTCCAACCCCAGGCCTGATGGAGAGCAGGGCCCAGAGGGCGAGGCGCACCCAGCCCTCGGTGTGATTTGCCCCTGGAAATATCCTCCCTACAACGCAGACAACAGATGTCTCTCGGTGGGGGAACAAATGGGGACATTTAGGATGGCAGGCATTAAGAAAAAAAACAGTGTGTCACCACTGGGTGTGCAGATTGTTTCCTGTAGACTCTCCAGAGCGCTACACAATGTTAAAAGGGGAAATTGTTAATTTTGGTAGGTAGAGTGAATGTGTTGCTGCAGCTCCACAGAGGCTTCGTATAGTACAAAGTAATAATGTTCTGTGCTGCAAGAGGTGATGCTTGTGTAGCTCTCTGAGGTGAAAAACCTTTGGGGAGAAGAGCTGCAGGATGCTACTCACACACCAGGTAAAACCTCTGATCCGAGTTTTCCCTCCCCCCGCTCTCTGTGGGAAGGTGTTGTAAGGCACCAAGTTAATTCAAATTCCCTGAAGCAAAAGCTTTTTAAGTTGAGAAGGGCACTTCAGCAAGGGACTGCCAACAGATATGCACGCAACACAGGAGAATATGTTCCTTTTGGTCCTGCCTTTTGTTTTTCAGCCTCAGCTCCTTTGTGCAGATTTGTACAAGACCTTTTCGTCACATACCCTGTGGAATGCGCCATATTTTGGGGGTGATCTTCAAATCTGGATGGCTGCCACACTCCAGCATGCACACAGTCGTGCAGATACACACACAATAATCTCAGTCCAATGCTATCAGCACATCCAGTTAATCGGCCACGCGCTGTGATGCATGATAAGGGAATGCAGCAGTTAGATAAAGATGAGCCACAGCGGAGCAACGATCCACTGTCTCGGCATGAGCCCACCAGTGTCATGACTCAACAGCCCATGTTTACTGGCTGCAGTGCTTTTTGACTGATAGAAATTTAAAGGTTTGCAAATGTGTACTTTATCTCTTACTAACGAGCATAACAAGCAAAATATTATTTAGCTTTTGCCAAGAACTAATATTTTAAATTTGACTTGGGGTATTACAAAGCAGTCACTGTGCAAAGTCGGTAGACAAATCTTTATTTAAGCCAGAAAAAAATTAAACTACCTTTGTTTCTCTGCTCCAGGTGGGAGGGATCCCATTGCTATCAGTTCAGCTTTAATCTTAACAAACACCAAAAGAAACACTGCCTGTCCTTGGTTTGTTATGGAGTTACCACTGCTTTGTGCCCCATGTTTGCAGGCCCACCCATCTCCTTTTTCCACCCACCAAATTAGCTCTGGTTCTCAAACTGATTCCATTCAAGCCCACATTTCCACCAGTTTTAAGTGGAACCATTGTTGTCATAGGATGAGTCATCAAAGGGGTGCATCGCGCAATGTACAGTGGAAGTAAACAGCCGTGACAAGATGGGGGAGGGTAGTGATCAACTCTGTGCTTCTATTCTGTTTTCTATTTCTTCCTGTTTCTTTCTTCTTTCCTATAGACCTATGAAATATGACTCACCCACTACAGGTTGCAAATCACACCAGTTAAAAAGAAACTTTCTGAATACTTAACAAATTTGTTATTTATTTTATGTTGCAAATAGTTCAAAACTATGGAGCAGTTCTGTGCTGATGGAAAAGAGGTACCAAAGGCTTTGAGGCTCAAAAGCATTTGGATTATTTATACCTTTTTTTTTTCTTTTAGCATTAGAAAAAATGAATGGGTTTAGAAACCATTTGACAGAATTTGGATTGCATAAGTGGATGTTTATTCAGTTAAACATTTAAGCAAGTGTCTTTGTTGGAAATGATCATGACAGATTCCTAGCTAGTGATTTTCATGCCTGCAAATTTGAAACATATAATTTTGTGGTATCCCTCTAACTCCTAAATGTAAAAATGACTTCCTTTGTTAGTTTCTTCAGTTTTTTTTGCTGATTTTCATGTTCATGCTCATGTCCATGTTCATGTTTATGCTGGCTCATTGAGCTCCATCATGGTGACAGTTAGAGGGGTTGGAGGGATGGTGGGGTTACATAAAGGTTCTGTCTATCACCCACCCCTGAGACTCTGCTTAGCCTCAACCTCATAGTAACACACCTTCTGCCTGCCTCCCCCCCCCCCCCCGTTCTTCCACACTGTGTCATTTCACACATAGTCAGCCTTGTTCTTCTTCTTATGCAGATGTGGATGAGTGTGCAACCAGCACCCACAGTTGTCAGCCCAGCGAGCTCTGTGTGAACACAATCGGTTCATTTGTATGCGAGCTGCAAGTCACCTGTCCTGCAGGCTACCAGATGAAGAACAATGTTTGCAAGGGTGAGTTCATTGTTCTTTATGTATTTCATTAAGTCAATTTACCCAGCAGTCATTTCAAGAGCCCTTAAAGAGGTCAGTGGAGAGCTGATAATGTTTCCTTCAATAAGCATTTAACCTCTTTTTGGTGGAAAGAGAATAAAGAAAGACAAAAAGGACAGGAGAATAAAACCACAGCCCTGTTGCCAGACAGTAACAGAAATTTTGGAAGATCTTGCAAATTCCTGGATTGTTTTTTGTGACAGCAGTTTTTATAAATCCAAAGCCAATGTTTTTTTTTTCAATGTTTTCTTAAAAAGAAAAAATTGTGGTAACAGTTCATAAAAATAAAAGTAAATTGTGTGTCACAAGATGCACACCCACTTCATGTGCATCATTCACTGGCACTAAACGCTGGCTCTGGACTTAACCCATGAGCTGCAGATTAATCCAATTTGGACCTTCCAGCTAGTCTGTAGTACCTCCAGCTGAAACCCAAAATACTCATTCATATGTACTTACAGGCTTCATGTTGAAAAGCACTAAACATCACTTTCAGTTTATTTCCACTTCATAACACAATTTGGCTCTTATACTTGGCCGGTGCTCATTTTTGTCTTGCAGTGTGTTGCTGTGTTGCCAGTTTCTCAGCAATTTCAGGACAATCCAGCAACCAACAGCACACAAGTCCAACACCCATGGCTCAAACTGAGGCACTGCGTAATCGATGCTCATGTACACACAAGCTATTCTGGTCCCAAAGTTTATCATCACATCCCCTCTAGTGCTTTTTCTAATTGTATCACACAAAAACAAGGCTGTGCTCTTAGGGCCCCTTGAGCACCCACATATCCCTGAACAAAAGACTGTGGTGTAGTTCAGTGTCTGGCTCAGGAGGCAGAGCAGAACATCCACTTAACCAAGGGTTGGTTTTGCATGACGGAAGGTCCTTTTGGGCAAGACACTGAACCTTAAATTGCTCCCAGTGGCTATCTCATTGGTGTGTATGTGTTACTGTTGAGTGGTTGACACTCTGTGTAGAGGCCTCTGCCATTAGTCTATGAATGTGTGTGTAATTGTTGACTTGACTTGTGTTGTGCAGTGCTTTGAGTCATCAAAAGACTAGAAAATAAATACACACCATTTACCATTTTAGTGCTTCATGGACTTTAGGTTTTAGGAGTGTGCGAGCATTATTAATGGGACATAGTTGTTTTCAGAATCACTCTTTAACAAGAACAGGATATATTTATAAAGCTCAGTTCCACACTCAATTGCTCTTTATATAAGTAAAATGGACATTAGTCATAGAAACATCTACGTAAATTCTTAAAGTCATGAGTAGAAAGCAGAGGCTTAGATGGATTATTTACAGTCATTTTCATTGTGACGTTCCCTTTATCCTGTGATAATGTGCCTATGGTCAAAACTTTGACTGAGCTCAGTCAGCAAGGCTCATTAACATTAACGCTCATGTTTTTTGGTCCCAGTAGTGAAATTTGTGTTTTAGCAGATGCCCAGGTTCAGTATGTGACAAGATAATCACTCAGAGAGGCAGAGTTGCACAGGCATTGTGCTGGCATTAAAGCACTTTAAAGCTCTGTGACTCGTGTCATCAGCACTTGGCACCAGGGAGGACTAATCAATGTAGCTAGATAATCAAGGTAATATTTAGTCGACCATCTAACAGAGGAAAAACTAATTAGCTGCATGAGAGAAAGGGGAGATCTGTACTGTGGTGTCAGAAATGCATCCCTCTGATGATGACTGGTGGAGAAAAATCCAAATTAAGACCAAGGGATGAGCCTCAGAGGACCCAATAAAGTGTGAACTCCTGAGGAACGAGCTCACAGCACAAAGGAGCAAATCTTCCATGTAAACTCTATCCATTGCTCAGGGGATTCAATAACTGTCATTTAAGAAGTTATGTTCAACTTGTGTTAATTGCGGATTTGGAACAAGTGATGTTTTTGTGGGAAGGGAATTCTACCATGGGTTCAACATTTACAGAGTAAAAGTTTACATTTATTGGATGATGCTCACGTTTCCTCAGTGCTTGAGCCACAGTGCCACCTACTGTACTTTGACAAGCTGAGAGCTCAGGCAGAAGCTCAGAGGGTTGACAGCAAATTTAAACTCTTAGCCATGTAATAAAGTGTGCATTATTTGGCCATGATGACTCTTTGAATGTGTGTTTATCTGTTCTTCTTCCAGACATTGATGAATGTGTGCTGCAAACCCATGACTGTGATACAGGCTTTGTGTGTGAGAACACAATGGGCTCTTTCCTCTGTAACCCCAAACACAAATGCATTAGTGGCTTCACACAGGACTTACATGGCAACTGTATTGGTAAGAGACTGTCAGTACTGTTTTCTGGTGGTTAATGGTGGTTAAACTCTTATCACATGACCAATAAATAGCCAAATCAGATGACTTCATGGCTCCTTGTCCTGCTGCGGCACACATCTGGAGAGCAGTAAGAGTTCTATAAAGCTAAGTGCCGAGTTTAGGTTATAATTCTCTCTATTCTAGTTTTTTTCAGTAATTTAAAAGAAATGAAAAAAACTGTAGTGTAATAAGGACACATTGTGGTTTTATCAGGGGTCATGTGAAATGTTTCTTGACTGGATACAGTAACGTTTTTGTTGCCTGGTAATATCACAGTGATAAGGCAAAACAATATTCTGGAACATAACCACAAAACCACAATTTTTTGTTTTTGCAAATCAATTTTAAGTGAATTAGTGAACCATCATCATATGGTGAGGTTCACCTCTGGTTGCCCCTCATATCATGAAAATGTCTTATATATCTCAGCTGATATAAAGCCACATAGATCAAAGGGATAGTTATGTCTCCCAGTAGATGACTGCATACTTTACAGATTTATCACTGAGGGTGGAGGGTCCAGATGGAAACGTGTGTTTTGAATTCTTCTGTGTTTTGGAGTGTTCATTAATATTTTGAAGACATACTCTTGTCAAAGTTTTTCAGTTCCTGTGCCTTATACATCTGCTATTCACGTATTGTTTGGCACTTCAGTGGCTCTGTTGGTTGGTTGCTTGCTTGGTATTAAAACCACTTCAGTCTGACCACATACACATGTAATAGATCTACAGTTCATAACCCGCTTCATCAACACTGCCTCCAGCAGATTGGAACCACTGTAAATAAGGCTGACAAGATTACCACCACCAAGTAAATACACAACTGCATAATTTTTTTTTGAAAATGACTGGGTGGAAGTAGACACGGCAGGTCTGTTCATCAGGATTTAACGTCCGAACAATCATCCTCCTGTGGAAGTGTCATCGTTTCAACTGTCTCTCTGTGTGTTCTGCAGACATAAATGAGTGCAGCAGCCTGAGAGAACCATGCAGCTCAGACTTTAACTGTATCAACACTGTGGGCTCGTACACATGTCAGAAGAAGGTCATAATGTGCAGTAACGGTTACCTCGCCAGCCCTGATGGAGCCAAATGTGTCGGTGAGATTTACCTCTTAATCACAACAGCATGGACGAGGGAGGCTGACACCAATAGAAAGATTAGAATAACAGCATTGATATGTATTTGATTTGGTTAAGATACATGCTCAAATGCATGCACTGTAAAGGATTTTGCTGTAAAATAACAGTGCTGGCAGCGGAGACACCAGCACTTTACCATTATTTTACAGTATTTGTACCGTGAAATGACTTCACGGCTTATTACCGTAATAGTTATATATGGTATATATACTAAAGTTTACCTTGGATCAAACAATTGGGCTAAACACTGAGGCGACTTTTTCAGAGGAAATAAGTGTTTAACCTATAATGCATTATGTGAGGAATGCTTATGTGCTCTCAAAAGGCAGTCTAAAGTATCTACAGTATCTAAATTTACTGCAATGTACTCTCTGCTGTCTGCAAATATTTATCACTAAGGACATTTTGAATCAATGCATCAATAACAACATCTGTAAAACACACTTTTCCAAGATTTTGAAAATGTGTATTAAGACCATTGTGAAAATAGACATTTGTTAGAACTTTTTGAACATATGCATCAATTGCAACTAGGGCTGTCAGTCGATTAAAATTTTTAATCACGATTAATCGCATTAGCATCCTGAGTTAACTATTAATCGCAAATTACTTGCACTTTTTTTGTAACTTAACAAGATATTTATTGTATTTCTGATACTTTAGGAAAAATTGGAGAGGACCATAATAATTCCTTGCCCATCATGTGGTATTTAAGACTGGACGTGCTCCGGTGGTAACTTAGTTCACATTTACTATAAATACAAATTACTTTTGTTTTGACTAGAGAACCATTGGGCGAAACTTCAAAGCTAAACTTTCCATTTAAAAGTCCCTTTTCTGTATCCATATCTGCTTTCTAACCGTTTGCAGTGTTACTTTAGCGCCACTTCCTGAAACTACAGGAGCTAGCAAGGCACAGACCGTGCGTGAGTTAATTAAAAATTAGTGCCGTTAACACGTTAACTTCGCTCTACTTTGTCAACAGCCCTAATTGCAAAATTTGGGAAGAAACTGTAGGTGGGCTTGTGTTTTACCCACTTCAATCGCCCTTACTTGCCTTAACTCAATGTTTAACAAATTTCGTTCAATCTCGACAGAAAGTAAAATAAAACTCACCACAGCCATCTCTTTTAGTCATTTCACTGTTTTATCATTCATCAACTCTGCTTGTAATAATCCCTTAACTCACTCCACTAGATGTAAATATGTTCAGCTCAATGACGTGCTGGCCATCTCCTCCTGTTGGTCTTGCCTGACTGTGCGAACGTGACTGCGTAACATTAACTGAGCAGCAGTTCTTACTTGTTCGAAAATGTTGCTATCGTTATTCAAATCTTAGCCTCACTGATAAGTGGCGTTGAAAAGCACACACTCGCTTGCTAGACAACTTGCTGAGCAACAGTTCGATTTCAAACATCATTTTAGCTGTATTCTCCTAGCGAAGAAACGAAGAGAAGTTTGTTTTTAATTACCGTGTTATCTGTAGATGCACAATCCGATAGATGCAGAGGAGGCAGGGCTTCTTGTTCATGTGTAGCATTTTGTCCCCAATGGTCTGACAGGAGAACTTTCTCTCACGAGTATGGCACGTGCTAAATTTAGAAAAATATTGTAGTTTACTGTAATTTATCACATTAACATACTGTTGAAGGCATCTGCACTGTTGCTTCATGTTGAACAGTCCACAATGCATTGCAAACTACAGTACAAAACCGTATGACATTAATACAGTATACCGTAAATTAACAACAATTGCTTACAGTGTGGGTACTTAATACTGAAAGATGAGTGAAGAGCCTTAGTACCCGGCTAGGTATAGTCATGTGAACATTCCAAATTAAAATAAATATGTAAGACATTGCAAAATAAATAATCATATGAATAATCATTAATAAACAATATTTTGTATATAGGAAAATTGTAAAACAAGTTTTTTTTTAATTTACCTTATCATAATGATTTCCTCACAAAAATAATTTTTTATGCTTGTAACTTCTATTGGGTTCCAACCAGAATCCTCTTGAAAGTGTCAGGATTATTATGAGAGACTGGCGGCCAACAGGGGGTGAGCCTATAATGTAAGGGATCACTGCTTTGGTCTAAATGAGCAGACAGCCAACTGAACTATTACAAGATTGATTTTTTTTTTTTTTTTTATTGAGGTAATGTATTACAGTTTTTTTCATGTAACATTTAGTCACATTTTATGACTTCTCTCAGTCCGTGAATGGTGTTACCTCAGAAGTTAACTGGAGCAACAAAATGAGAAAAAATGAATGTATAAAAAAATAAATGTATTTAACAATGATTTTATGTTTGATATAATATCTTTACAAAAAATTAAAATATTATGCAGTAAAAGTTTGCATTATTAAAATAGTTTAGAAAACATAAAATAATCATTAACTTGTCAACCTCGGAAAAAAAACTCACTTTGTGAAATTTCTATAAAATTATATTTTACTTTCACAATAAATCCTAATCCTAATCATTTCCTTAATCATTTCAGAATTAGTTAAGTTTCTCTGATACACAATCGTCCTTTGGGGATTTAATAGCTTCAAACAAACCATTAAAGGCCAGGTGTTTTTTTTCTTATCCCGGCAGAATGAAAAACACACGGACCGTGACATAGATATGTGTACGCAATCCTGAGTGTGTGTTTGTGTTTGTACTGTGTTTGGCAGTGTAAGTAGGAGTTGCTGTGTTTAAGCTAGACCCAGTCAGGTGCAGAGTGGGTCATTGCTGAGCTGCTTTATCTTCCTCTCTGCCTGTCAAGACATTGATGAGTGTCAGATGGGGACGCACCGCTGTGAAGCGGGCCAGATCTGTCACAACCTCCCTGGCAGCTACCGCTGTGACTGTCAGACGGGCTACCAGTATGACGCCCTCCGCAAAGTCTGCACTGGTACGTATCGTTTCAGGTCTGTGAGTTGATGACAAGCAGATTGAGGTTTAGTCGTCCAAATAGTTATTTAATCCAGAACTCCTCTGGAGGCGAAAAAAACTCATTGGGTCTTTTAAATCTCAACGTGCTAAATTTCCCATCAGATTTGACTTAATGTGGCAGAGGAGGGATGCTTCATGTTAGCATTTTACTCCTAACTAGTACCAATGATGTGAGGATTTCAATTTTTTTGGGGACTGCAACTCAATGATAAAAATAGACTGACACACAGAAGAGGTTCTGAGTCTTAAGTGTTATAGTTCAAGGTGCTAGTAAACAGGCAAGGAAGTCTACCCAAACACAAAATCAGCTGTTTTTATTGCCCTCAATCCAAATAGTAGAACACCAAAATATTCAGTGCAGACCATTAAATACGTTGAGCTAACATTAATGCACATATAATATGCATCATATGTTACACTTTTTGTGGATGGATTTGCTTAGATTTGATCCGCTTTTAATTATGACATCTCCTTTTTCTTCTTTTTTTGCATACATTAATGGCACCTGACTGGTAAATTATCATCACCATCTGGTAAAAGTAACACCATCAAATACTTATTTCCACATGATCATTATCAAGCAAAACATGCATTCATTCATATATGCAGGCCGGTACAGGCAGCTACAGGCACATGTACAAGGACAAGAGCAGTAACAGGCAGGAGCAAGAACTGCAGCAGAAACAGCAGCACAGCAATTGTTGTCATTATATTGCATCATTATATCAGTGATGATGTCAATAATGATGTGCACATCTGTAATTTTTTACTGATTACTATACATTAAAATACAAAATATACAAATGTTGTAGTAAAAGTGTGGATAAGGGAGTAATTTCAGACACAGGAGACTTGGAAAGGCAGGAATATATTGAGGGCATACAGAGATGGGTTTGGAGAAGTGATAAATACAATACATATCTATATTGGTTTTAGCGTAAAATCCAGAACTGGACAGTTGGACTGAAGGCATCATGAAGGTGACAATGATTTTCATTGTGGTTGATTATTTTTTCTGCAAACAAAACATGTTAGTATTAGAGTAACTTAAAAATTCTGACATTGGTCACATGTTTACATGCTGTCGAGGTTAAACAGTGGACACAACTGTTTGTATTATTTATTTATTTATTGTCTATTTAGTCTGACATACTGGATGCGGGCTGTTGAATCGGTCTGCTACTGGGTAACTGTTTCAGTCGGCACTCTCTTTCTCTTCCATCGTCTTTTGCTGCCAGAGTTCCTTGTTACTACATTTTGGGCTTAGTTCTGCCCAAAACTTTGTGATTAGTTTAAAGAAGTACAAATATGACAGAGTGTATGTTTTTCCCTATAGGAGAATGAAAATGAAAATCAGCTAGACCTTTTTTTCAAGACTGACACAGCACTAAAGGGACAGGGCTGACTATGCAAGATTTATGTCCGCTAAAATGTCAGACATGCACTAAACTGACTTGTATCTGTATAAAGGTATTCTAATTCCTCCACTGAAGAGATAAATTAAGGTTTTCCTTCCATCCAAAAAATTTGTTTTTGTAAATGCTCACAGCACTTCTGTGAGGGGGTGTCTGCGATGTTTCCTTGAGCAGCAGGAGGCAGCAAGAATGTCACACATGCTGACCAACATGTTTTTATGATAATGTCAATGCTTATCACAGACAGACATGGATACAAATAACTTTAAAAGATTGCTTTGTTTCTCTAGTAAAAAATGAAAAAATCCACATATAAGTGATTATGGTAAGATGTTTTATAGTTTCCTCAATTGTTCTTTTAGTTTTTATATCTATATGTCCTTCTATAGGTTTGATTATTCACATTTTAGTTGCAAGAAACAACAGTGGCTTATGGTAAAGTAGCAGTGCATATAAAGAGGTATGAATACCAGTGAAAAAGTCACCCTACACATCATTGGCTGGCTGTCTGAAGGAGTCCTCTGTGGCCAGAAGCTATCTGTCTGTTGTCTAATGGCTTCTCCTCCTTCACTGACAGATGTAAATGAATGCTGGCGCTATCCTGGTAGGCTGTGTGCCCAGACCTGTGAAAACACCCAGGGCTCCTACCACTGCTCATGCACAGCTGGCTTCTCTCTGGCATTTGATAACAAGAACTGTGAAGGTAAGCTACACATTGGTTTTTCTCTGACATATTGGGAACTTAAATGCCACCTTGTTCAGATTGACTGTCTTATTTTCCTTGAAGAAAATAAGTGATAGAGGTAAGCTGTTTGGGAAAGCTGGCATCAAAAGCTAAATGCATCCTCCTCACAGACCTTGGAGATTCTATAAATTTATAGGAAACAGTTTATGAGTCTATTAGAAGTCTTTGTTAACAGCAAATACTCTACTACTTTTGTATGTGAAGGTGAAGGCATCTGATGTGCATAATGGTTCCCAGGCTCAGGTGCTGTCAGTCACTAGTGTGATGAAGACATGGTCATGCTTCAAAGAACACAGCTGACCAGGAGTTTGATTCACATTATGTTCAGCTTGTCACAGTCATTATTCAGGGAACCTAATCAAGTTGTGAAGGTCTCCTTTTATGATCCTAAGGTGAAGCTTTGCATTTATCACGTTTTTTTAAAAGAGCTTGTCTGAGCAGCATGATTAGATTTTGATTGGTGCTTTTCACATGCATTCGTTCAAGACACTTGAAGCTTGTCTTTCTTGGAAGCATTTTAATAACAAATAGCAATAGAAATTAACATGGCGCCTTTCAAACTGCTGAAGTGGTAATTACATAACCCAGAAAGGTACTTTGGCATCTAATAGTTTTTTTTAGATTCTCAGTTTGTAAACATTCACTTCCAAGACTAGAAAATAAAAATACATTAAGCTTCAACAAATTTACCCTACACAGCTTTTAACAATTTAATGACTTAAATGGAGTATGTTAAATTCCCCATTGTGGGACTAAAAACGTAATATATTATCTCATAAATAAACATAAACACACATTATATAACCTGAATACTCCAGTCCTCTTTCACCAACACCTGATCAAACCCTTTACATTCAAAACACTCATTTGTTATGCTCCGGTGGTATTTATGCTCCACCTGTCCTACATTCCAACACATAAAGGCAAGTTTTCATGAATTCAGTGCCTCTATCTTTTACTTTCTCCTGTATTATTTATTTGTTTTTTGCAATGGATGGTGTTCTTTATGTTTTTTTAAAAAAAGGAAATTAAAAAAACATTTTTTTCTTTTTTCCAGTGTAGTGTAGTAGGGTTTGTGGATTTTCAGTGTTTCAGTATTAGTCTCTTCAGTATAGTTGATGAAATGTTAATCTACCTCCCCAGATAGCACACTCTATCCTTTAACATGTCTTAAAATATACAAACTGATATGTTAAAATGAAATTCTATCCGTAAGTCCTCTAGTAGTGATTGTTATCAGATATCAAACCAAATTCTCCAAAAAAGGATGCCACCACAGATCTGGAATTTAACATTTGAAAAAGGTCACAGATATACTGATATATTTTTTGTCATGTTTATCAACATTATTTTTATGCAGTACACTCTTATTAGATTTTATTGGTCTGACAATTAATTGATGTTATCATATATACTATTATATTTATATACATATCCACACATGCAGATATATGTGTGTATGTATATGTATACACACACACACACACACTTTTTTTTAATTTAAAGAGTTTTTAAAGAGTTCTGCCTCACTCTTCAGAGCACAAAAAGTGGAATAATCCACAGCGTAAAGCAGCATGTGACAAAGGAAGTATATCTTTCTATCAAAGTAACTTTTGCTGAAAACTACTTTGCCTGCTAGAGCTGTTTTTGAAAATACAGAGACTTAAAAATGTTGAAAAAAACATAGTACAGATGTATAAAAATGAAAATAGTACAGATGTATAAAAATGACAAGCGTATTTATAACCTTTTTTGTGTGCTGTTCATTTTAAGAATATGAAAAACAGAAAGATTTCTAACTATGCCTTTTCTTGTCTGGGTTTAGATGTAAATGAATGTGACAAAAACCCCTGTAGCCAAGAGTGTGCCAATATCTACGGCTCATATCAGTGCTACTGTCGCCAAGGCTACTTCCTGAAAGAGGACGGACACACCTGTGAAGGTATTTTCTATAGACTACGAGTTGAAAACAAATCTCATGGATGAATAATAAAGTTGAATTAAGAGGCATTTTTAAGATTTGTAATAGTAGAATATGTGTCTTAGCTAATGTACTGGGGTAAATGTAGAGGTTTAACTAATAAAGGGAGTATATGTTTTTTTGTGAAGATTTTTTGTTGCCAAGTAGCCAAAACAAGAACTAAAAGACACAGGGGAGCTTTAGACTTTCGGATTTTGGCAGTCCATGTTGAAAATGTCAGAAACAGTAGCTGTCAAAGTTTCTCAAGATGTTCATTACATATGCAGATGCACATTGTAATTTATCTGGCAGAGATAGTAGTCGTGTGTTTGCAGCAGTGTGTTCGTGTGGTGATAACACACACGAACACACACACAAATTAAGATAAAAGGGACAAATTCTCCTGCTTTATTAGAAACTGCCTTTAACCTCCACATTAGGCTCTAATCTGCCTGAAGAGATGTGTGTGTTTTCTCAACAGATATCGATGAGTGCTCTCAGAGCATCGGGAACCTTTGTGCCTTCCAGTGTGTTAACGTTGCTGGAAGCTACCAGTGTTCCTGTCCTCCTCATGGATATGTCATGTCTGCCAATGGACGCACCTGCAGAGGTGGGCTATTAGTTAACATACAATAACAGTATGTCATCTCTGGAGCAGGCAGTGTGTTTAATAATGTCAAAAAAAGGCAGTCTTAATAGAGGTCTTGATTTACATTTCAATGTGTTTTTTTTCACAAATTGGAAACTGCAGTTAGACAGAAGTGGCATGCTGTTGAGAACGACCTGGCTTTAAAAATTACTTTAATAGGCTCCTACTCAATCAAAGACATAGCATAAACTTTGTTAAAATAGATAATGTGTCGCTAAATAAACTGGAACATTTTATATCAGTTACTCTGCAGGATGAAATCTTTTTTTCATAAAAACGGGGGGGAAAAATGGAATCAAATGAAACTGAAAAGGAATTTGTTAAAAATGCAGGATATGGCTGCACTTTGTGTCTGTCGGAGCAATTCTAGTCATTTCCATTCAGTGTTTCTTCTGTGTGTAAAAATAAAAGAAGAAAAATACAAGATGAAGGCATATTTTAAAGAATAAAGAGAGCTAATGATAGAAATAGCCTTAGCATCCATGAGGGTTTTCTCATAACATTTACATCTGTAAGGACGGAACACAAGTAAAAATATATGGTTTATGTCCTTTTTGTCACGGTTTGTGCAGACAGGGTACAGGGAAACATGAAGGAGGACCTAAATGACTGTTGAGGCAGAGCTGGTTGGACTCAAATAGGATTTAGTGCAAGCACTGATTTTCTTGCAGCTGACATGGGGAAAACTCTAGGGGAGACTAAGAAAGAGAGGAAACTCGTGCGTGCGTGCGTGCGTGCGTGCGTGCGTGCGTGCGTGCGTGCGTGCGTGCGTGCGTGCGTGCGTGCGTGCGTGCATATGTGCATGAGCGTGTCTGTGTGTGCTCCTCTATATTTCAGCATTTATATACACCCACCCCATAAGTTTCTTATTTCTTCATATACATCAGAAATCAACTCCCAGCTACTCTTGAGTGATATACATATGTATAGATATATATATATATATATATATATATATGCATTCCTACGTTCTGTACTGTATGAAAGGACACACGCACACATTCAGGGTTGCAAACTTGTTGAAACAAGCATGAAGAACACTTATTCATGTACTCTCCTCTCTCTCTAGTATGTGAATCTACAAAATATTGCGCACGAATATGATGTTAATTCGAAACATACAAAACACTCTACAATTTCTTGCACTCTATCTATTATATATGAGAGAGGAAGTACATTCACAAATTAAGGTGTAGCTTACTCAAAATTTTTAGCGTAACTTAACCCTGCAAGCATATTTTCTTCAAAATGATTGAAAAAGCAACACTTATTGTAGCTTGTTGGTTTAGGGGAATGTTTTTTGCTTAAGGTGGGAGAGGACCCGGATTGAAATCCCAAACAAGCCCAAGCCCTCAACAAGATCCCCTTGTGTGTCTTAGGCCTTTAAGTTTGGTCTGTCAGCAAAAAAGTTCTGAAAAACTATAAACCTGTTTTATCTCCTCAAAAAAAAAAAAAAAACTCTGCAGGAGATCCACCTCGGCATTTTTGCAGGGCTCCACCCCAGCATCTCAGAATACAGCCACCAGTAAATGTTGAATTTGAACTAAATGACTTCAGCAGAAACAATAGCAGTGTCAATAAATTGTAAGTGAAAGTTCTCAGTAGTCCATATGAAAGTGATAAGTTTTTGTCCTCTTACTTGGTCCAACTCCCCCACTCATTTTTATACCCTTTCTTAAGTTTAAGAGAAAAAACCGAGAGCTAAAAATTGGAGGTAACTTGCTGACTAGCTTGTTAGTTTTGCTGCACTTAGGTCACTGCGCATGCACAAACAACAGCTATAAGTGTCAGAAAAATTCAGATGTCATCTGACTGGCTGCCCTGTATATCAATCAAGTGACGGGATGGATGATAGGCTGACG
>JAQNCA010000014.1:26036604-26050571 GCA_029783725.1 Acanthurus tractus
ATATGTTTTTAATTATAATTATTAGTAATATTATTTATAGTATTAGTATTATTATTATTATTATTATTATTATTATTATTATTATTATTGTTGTTATTGTTATTATTATTATTATTATTATTAATAGTAGTAGTAGTAGTAGTAGCATCAATATAAAGCAGTACAGGGCAAAACATTAAAATTTTCCTCTCTAGCTCTTTCTGTGGTATCTTTAACATCAGAATAAAATATTCTCTGATAGGATTTTATATATTCTTTATTATTTTGTTTATCAAAGTAATACGATGTGATAAAATGTGCATATTGCACTGAGAAAACTGTTAGCTCATGGGAAATGGAAAAAAATGATATCAGTTTGACTTTCTGTGCTTGCATTATGTTCTCTTTTTTCTTGTCTGCATGACTATATCACTCTAACTTTTTATATAACTCAGTTTACACAGGCATCAAGTTTTTAACGGCAGATATAGTGACTCTGTTTTAATATCCACTGTGCTTGACAGGTGGCATTAAGCGTTGGTGTGGAATGTGAGGTGGAAAATTGGAGATTTGTATAAAGTGAGAAGAGGTTTTGAAGAAGGAGGGCTCCCATATCCATGCCATGTCATACCCTGTGTACAGCACTTGACTGGTGAGGGAAAGGAAATGAATGAAACTGGGACCAGTCAAGCACAGTGAAGGCAGTGTGAGGGTCTTGGGGACCATCAGATTACCAAGAAAAATTGACAGCCAGAATGCTTAAGGTCTTCCAGGCTGTAATTGCTGCAAAATGTGGTTATTTTGATGAAGGCAACATTTTTTTTCAACATATTTCTTACTCTGACAATGTCATTGTCCTGTTTATAGCTATATTTGCTATATTTCCTATGCAGGATAATCTCGTGTGTGCTTCCATTGAAAACAAGAACATTCAAAGTGATCCCAAACTTTTGACCGGTAGTGTATACTAAGTTATATTAATATATGTAGCTGGAATCTGGTTAAAGTATATGTTTATTAAGCATATAATTAATTTAAAGCTACTGTTCAGAGTTTACATATGTCATTGCCTGAACCCTAGAAATGCATTTAGTATCACTTTCATGTCTGAAGTTACATGTGTAGACTGGGGCTCTCAGCTTTGCAGTGCTCTCTACCTGTGGGGACCTCAGTGAGCTGCAGGTTAACAATAGGGGGCAGCAGACAGTACCAATCCCACTGCCATAGCATGTTGTTGAAAGAATGTCAACTTGCACAATACACTTGCGTAACCTGTCTGAGCGTCATGCATTTGAGCATGCCTGCATTTTCCATTCCAGCACATGTGAGCACAAACACATCCTCATTCTTCTCAATAACACACCAATGATTCCATTTAACTGTTGGGTTCAGCCACAACTCCGCAATAATAATGACTCAGCCCAAGCTATTAGTGGATGGTTATCATGCAGACTCTATTTGAAATCATGAGTCAGCTTTTCCATGGATAGATGTGATGTGTTTCTTCCAAAGAACAGAACTCCCTCTGTGACAGAAACACCAGGTCTTGTCAGGGGCTCCGGTTAAATGATGCCTTTGATATTCATCTTCTACTCTTGCTAATTGCAGAGATACAAAAGTCGTCTTTTATGCTATATCAGTGTGTGAGGCCTGAAGAAACAGAGAAATCAAAGAGCCTCTGTTTATGTAAGATCCTCATATTGTTTACCACACTGCACAATTGTCGACACACTCATGGTTAGTCATACTTAGCTCAGTCCTCCCAGGTTAAATGTGTTGTTTCTTGATGAGAATAGTATCATCTTAATTTAAATTCACTTAACTGCAATTATATTGAAATCCTATTCCAGGTATTTTCTTGAATAGGCTTGTTATAAAAAGTCCCCCTTGTTTTTATCATAATTGCTCCCACTGCTTCTCTTAATTATACAGCACATGTGAGACAGTAAACACATTTAAAAAAAGCACAATTATGCTCAAATCAAAACTAAAAGATAAGATAAGATTTGAATTCCTGGTGCATTTTGTGGTACAAAATAATTCCTGAGTTCTAATAAGCTATTAAATTATTGTTGAAATAAACACCTGCAATTAGCAATAGAAAAACAGACTGAATGAGCTAACAGGAGAGCAACAGAAAAGAAGTTGCACAAAAATCAAATCAAATCAAATCAAATTTTATTAATATAACACCAAATCACAACCAGAGTTGTCTCAAGACACTGGGCCCTATTGTACACTTTCTCGTCAGTGGCACATTGGGTGGGGAAAGTTTTAATTTATTCAGGGGAGTTTCCAGGTCAACCTTTGCCACCTTGTTCCAGGAGCAGCAGAGGAATCCTGCTCTGCCCCGCCCAATGCGCCACTGGTGCCCCGCGCTTGCGCCAGGTGTAAGAAAGTAATCACTTTATTTAAATAGTGGGTCTAGACCACACTCAAAAATTCTTATGAAGACTCAACAATCGAGAGAAATTACCACATAAGAATTGGCCAGCATTTGTTTGCATGAAACAGTTTCCGTAGTGAGGATGGTGTACCTTTTAGTTACTTTCCCCTTGATGCACATTGCAAAATTTCTCAGAAAGGTAATCAATTATTATTTCCTAAAATTTATATTGAAGCAAAATGCTTCATTGTTCAATATGACATGAAAAACATCACTAACAGGGAAATAATGGCCCTAATCTAAATAAAAAGGATGATAGAAGTCATAACTCACTGACATTTTTAAGTCCATAAATCTGACTTCAATATAATAACACAGTCAGTGAAATTGGCAGTCAACCTAGGCAAACTTTGTTTTACATCTCTTGCCTTATCACGTCCATCTCTTCATTTCACCCAGCAGCTGTATTTTTAAAACCCTGTGCACTCCTAGTTTTAAGTGTGTGTGAGGTGTGCATATTTCTTCCTGCACAATCATTTTTTATATAAATACCTACTGTTCATGGGAAAAGGAGTGCACATGGTTTTGGTGCATACAGATTGTTTATGCAATCAGCTTATCATGCCGCAATCCAAATTAAGGTATGCCTTGGAAAATACTTGTTTTCATAAATGGTGGCCCACTAACTAGATGAAGATCCTTTTCTTCACCAACCTGAGCTTGTAGATGAGGCAGCCAGCTGCACACTCACGTCCTGTTTCATCTGCTGCTACAGCATCAGAAGATAACCCTCAAGTCCAAAACTTTGTAAGTCAAATCTTAAGTCTAAGACTAGTCACAAGTCAAGTCTTGAGTCTTTATGGGTGCAACTAAAATGTGACTCAAGTCTGAGCTCCAAACTCGAGACTCATCTCTGTCACAAACTGCTCCTTTAGGGTCTGGTTCATCTCCATGATTTATGATTGATTATTAGTAGGTGGGAGAGCTAGGAGCAAGATTCCAGAATGGAGGTCCAGGAAAAAAGGTTTTTTGTGCTGCAGGATTTTTGTTTTTTGTAGTACTGCAATTGATCACTGGGACAAATTTGTTACAGGACTGTGCCAACCAAAACCATGGTTCTGATTTTTTTCAGACTCTGAGTACCTACTAGCACAGATGTTTAATGGAGTTTTAAAGATGTTTTAGGTGTGTTGTGCAAAGTTCTCAGCAATGAGAACACAGAACTGGGCTATTTATGCATCCAGGAAGCCAGAAATCATAGGATAAATAGAGGAAACAGACATATGATAAGAATCA
This sequence comes from Acanthurus tractus, assembly GCA_029783725.1. Taxonomy (NCBI): domain Eukaryota; kingdom Metazoa; phylum Chordata; class Actinopteri; order Acanthuriformes; family Acanthuridae; genus Acanthurus; species Acanthurus tractus. The sequence continues at coordinate 26,040,266 of JAQNCA010000014.1, forward strand.
GCATTACTTGCAAAATCCTGCAAAGCAACAAAATTATGGTCATTTTGTGCAAAGAGCCAATAAAATATTCTGGCCATTCTGAGTACACCTTCAGAATGAAGACATTCTGAATGCTTTGTGCTCCATTAAAATTCCACAGAGACCAGAGTAAGAGCAAGACTTTTCTAACATACCGAGCATTGACTTTCCCTACGGTGCTGACAGTCAAACGAGGCAAAAAGACTTGAAAGCTTACTTCATCATTCCTTTACAGACTTGTTTATGGCCTTTAGGGAACCTTGCTGACATGTAACTTATCATTGTTTGGTTCAATGTTTTGTTTTGTTTTTTACAAGACAAAGATTGATTAAAGAGACTGTCCACCATAAACTTTCAACAAAATAAATTTTTACCTTCACCCTAATTTTAATCATAATGTTTCCAGCCTTAAATTTGATCACAGTAACACACCTTCAAAGTTTCATGGCTGCATCACAGTTGATGCATCACAGTTGATGCAGCCAGTGATGCTTTTGCGTTCATGAAATCTGTACACACGCATACAGGCATACAAAAAAGCACATAAAATAGTATTCAAAACCATTTCTGGGGTACTTTACGCCACAGTGTGTCTTAAAGACCACACTGTTACACACACACATTTGCACAGTCACAAGCTAAAATAATAATAACTGCCACACTGTCACAGCTGGTAAAGATCATGTAAATAAATATGCTTAAACTTTGCTGATTGTAGAGAATTTTTGACAGAGCTTATGCAAGAAATACCATACGGCCCTGGGGCTCAGCTGCACAGGGCAAATAAGTGTCTTTTGGCTTATTGTTTTGGTTTTCCAAAAACTTAACTGTATGATTCAGTCTCACAGATCTCATATCTCATGTTGTTGCAGCATATATAGCTGCTGTTGCAATGTGTCTCCTGAATGTGTAAACAGGCATCACATCAGTAACAGAAACTTGTCCAGGAGAAGTGAGAAAAAAGACATTTTCTGCTGATTTAGGGCTTTTTAACATCAAACGGAGGAAGAATGCTAAAGTTTAAGCAGGAAACTTACTTTAAGGCAGCCGAAGGTTTGAAGAGCTGTTAATTATAATGCGATCAGTTTAATGTTTTGTCTGTAAAACATTACTGTCTGTACTTATTGTAGCTTAAATAGGGAGAATGGTGCATCCGACTGACTGGTTGTAGTGGCTTGTCATGTTCAGACCCCCATTTTGTTTCCCACAGCTCTGCACTGCTCCCCTTCACCAACTCTGAAATGTTTTGCTTCCCAGGTTCACTGAAGAGTGACAAGCTGCAGCAACAGGAACATTAGGAAGTGAGCTTCTCAATAGTGGTTTGTGATGATTATTACCTTTGTCAAAAGACTTTATAAGATCTTCAACTTTATTGGAAAAAATGTTTTTATACAGATTTAATCAGGTTTGCTTTATTATATCGTATTGTGCATGTTTTGTGGTCATATTTAGTGCAGACGTGCCTGATTGTTCAGTTCTGAGTCCACATAGGTCGGTGCATTGCATCAAACAAAACGTCTGACTCAAATGAAAGATGAATCTTTGTCTTTCATGTGAGGCAATGAAGTTCAGAGCTGAGAGCTTGTGTTTGAAGTTGTCCAGCAGTGTGTTTGTTGAGGCTGGGTGGGTTCACTTCTGAGTCGGCTTGGGTGCTGCAGGTCAGCTACACGGAGGGTCGGCCTGACAGCACAGGCCTTTGTACTTAACCAGAGATGCTCGCACAGGTACGCCACGCTGCTTTGATCCTCGGGTCAGCTGAACCACTCACAGGTCACCCACAGCTGTGATTATGGAGCTCAAAGCTGCCCCTAAGAAGATGTGGAGGCAAAAGAGGACAAAGCATCTGCATCTAAGATGTAGTATGATATTGTTTTGTAATACCGTTATTATTTTTGTCCTTGTGTTTTTATTTTATTGCATGATGGATTACAAACTTCCATTCTGTTGTGTTTTCCCTGGGTTGCAGAATGAATAAACCAACACTTAAACTTTAAATCCCCTGTGCATTTTTTGTAAAACTTATTCTGTTCGTGAACATTTTTTGTTCAGAGAAAAAGTAGACCATCCTTGTTAAATACAAGCAATCTAAGCACTTCTTTTGTTCTCAGATCTTTAGTGTGCATCACTGCCTGCCAGTGTGACTATGTTTTGACCATCAACGCTCAAAACTTTTAAGTGTATTGGGGTTTTACAGATATATTCATTTTAACTGGCCACATGGGTGCAGAAAGACCAACACCAAGCTGAAAAACATAAAATATTCATTAAGTTGGCAATAACGCTAGCAATCAGTGCAGATTTATAGATTGGGCACACTGAGAGCTGCATGAGAATCATTTGAAGTCCTTTTTCTGTTCACCTGAATGACGATATTTCATTTCTTTTATCTGTGTTTTGCTTTAAATCAGCTCTTGTAGGAAATATCTAGTTTTTACCTGCTCCATGCTTCACTGAGTTCACCAGCCAGTTGCTAACTCTGTCAATCTTCCAGGTGGTGCTGACCATGTGCTGTACACTGTGATTTTTTTAGCTTTTATGCTGAAAAGAGCAATTTGTTCCCGTTTGATAATGATGATGAAACAGAATCTGAAAACAGCACAACTAAAACCATGACCTACAAGAGGCAGAAAAAACGCATCAGAGCTTCAGTGTTGGCTGACAATTTCATTTTATCTGTTGTCAGTATAAAAATATTGATTGCAGCTTTTCAACACATCTGATCTCCTTAGTAACATAACCCAACCTACAAAAAACAGGTCAGGCTATAGAATTTAACATTTCTAGTTATTTATCATATTAGAAGCAATAATCAAGAGCATGATTTAATGCCAGAACATGGAAAATAGTTCCTCATGTTGACCTTCAGAGCTGGTCACATGTTTTGTAAGGCAGCAAGAAACTACAGGTAGCTTTTTAATTACTCACTGCATGCCATGATGAGTGCAGTGCAGCTATTATCAGCTCTGTCTCAGCCCCTGAGGCACTGTGGTAATTCCCTCAGCTCTTCTTCCAAAAGCTCTACGTTTACAGGACATAGTCATGATGAGTATGCTGGGGAGATAACAGCAGGGATTTTCTTTCTCAGAACATCTTCATCAATCTTTCAGGGTTTCAAAATTTGTGATTATAACATCTTGAGAAGTACACAAAATTACTTACCTCTCCGCTGTTTGCAGTCTTTTGCTCAAATATGCCGCAAAATTCAATAACACATTCTAACACTGTTTCATTGATTTGAAATTTCTGTGTAGATGTGTCATTTGATAATGAACAAAAGGACACCATGCTGTTTTAAGCAATCCTGTGTTATGACCCAGTTTATGTGATGATAAATGATCTGTTTTTTTCTTCTGAGAAAGTAATTTTGTCTGTGCCTTATCATGCATAAATATCAATGTCAATGTCCACCAGTAACAGAGCCTTGGTGTTAGAGTATTTGACTATACCTTAGGCTTAATGAGTCTCCCACTTGTAAACGATAGACCATTATCATACTGTTTAGTATCCAGTTACAATGTGTTATTAACCAAGTTAATATCCAATGCAGAGAGGGCACTGTAAGCAGTGGGCTGTTTATTCCGCTGGTCAGAGGCAGATTTATAATCGGACTCTCCACTCAGACTTTCTGGCATTTGAGATAAATGCGATTTTAAACAAGCATTTCAGTTAGAGGAGAGAAAGATGTGGGTTGTCTCTAGAGGGAGGCAATTTTTTCCTGATTTTTAGACAAATGCCTGTTCATGTGCAAGCTGCCTACACTGTTTAATAGAAGAGCTAATGCTACTTATTAGCATAAGCACAGCAACAAATGACACTGATGACACTGAACAGACACTGATTCAGCTCTCTTATTTCATTTGAGCCAACCAATTCCGTGTATGATCGAGGTGTAAAAATGTTGTGAGATACAAATACATAATGCATTGCTTCTGAAGACAAGAACATATTAAAGGACAAGTGTGCAGGATTTAGCAGCATGTAGTGATAAGGTTGTGGATTGCACCTGACTAAGTATCTCCCCACTCACCCTACCTTTTAAGTGGTTGTGAGAACCTACAGAGATTACAAAGCTTGTAAAAATTGGAAAGGCTCTCTTCAGAGCCTGAATTAGTTTGTTCAGTGTGGGCCACTGTAGAAATATGGCAACAATGTGGACTGTGTGGAAAAGGACTTGCTACCTCAGTTGATATAAAGGCTTAATTCTAAGGTAATGAGAGCACAACTCTGATAAGCAATCAGGTGATACACAAATGAAAACATAGCTATTAATGTTAATGTATTCCATTTCACCAAACTCTTTCAACACATCTTCCTGAATCCTTTACACTGCATGTCTAAGAGATATATGACAGTACACTGCATTGCTGAACAACCACACATTCAAAAATATACGGAATGCACCCATCCAGATACTGTACCTCTGGCTTTTGTTGTGCACTCATTCATATCTCTGCGGGTTCAACTTATCTCATATCTCTTTCACTTATCTACAGAAGAGCCGTGTAGCAGGCATGCATCTGCGTACATTAGTCTGTTAAAAAGTGGGTGCTCACTGTCATTTTTTGTCTTATCAACAATATCCAATCTATGCAAAATACTTTGATTTGCATGAAACCTGCATTTGCTTACATATAGTTTCTCACATGACACTATATGTAAGCAATGGCTATATGTTGACTCTGTAAGAGAATTATTTTAAAAAGACATCTCAAGTTAAGTGTAATTTACGTTGCTTTAAACAGTTTATTGTGCCTGAAAAGGGCAGTGATGGGAGATGGGTGGTTTTCTTTGGAGTTCAAACATTAGCTTGTGATCAGAAATTAAAGCAAATAAAAAAGTCATTTATTTGGTTGTGATTCTGTTTGATTTGTTTTCATTCTGCATTCTTAGTAGTTGTGAAATACCGTGCAAGTGAGTTGTATGCTTGAGATGCAACATGACATAAATGTAGGGGTCCAATCAAGATAGGACTTTTTCTGTGTGATGGGAGATAAACAGGTATTGAGCTTAAGACCACAATGAAACTTTGCTTTATATTCTTTCATTCATGTACATATCAGGTTATGGTGCCCTCAGTGCCTACTGTTTAAGGCCTGCCACAACAGTGTCCTCTCTTTGGAGAAACCATAAAAATTGCTTTTTACAGGCCTCCATTTGGTTTGAAATGTGTGGATCAGGTAACAAGAGGTAACACTTTTACATAGCATCAATGTTATTGGAGTCTTTTAATAATTATAATACTAATAAAACTAAAACTAATAGCACAACTGGTAAAAACAGTTATAAAATAATAATTTTATATTAATTACTATAGTAGGCCCAGTGCTGCGGTAAAGTGTCTGGGAATTCCCGGTGCTCATGGTTGCGTTGATGCGAAGCACATGGTGGATGCTGTAGATGGTTATCTCTTGGTACTGAAAATATGAAAGTCTGATTCATGTGAGCCTGTTGCTCTGCTTGTGTGTGTTCTTCCAGGTATACAAATATGATTTCACAAGAATTTAAAACCACTTGTTGTGGTAAAGCATTTTTAAACTGTCATGTGTTTTCTAAAAACCTCAATTAAATTTTTAGATTGTTACCTATAAATTCTGGTGAGTGGCATCAATAAAGTCATCCACTTGTCAGATCTACTGTGGATAGATCTCTTTCACTTGAGAGGTAAAAGGTTTGGCCTGCAGATGGTGCTGGAAGGCAGATGATTTTTACTTAATAACTTTACTTAATAACTTAAAAGTTTCACAATGTTTTACGATAAAGATAAATCTGACAATGTCCTGTTGAAGTGGTTTCCCAAACGTTACTTTACAGTAAACAAACATGCCAGACCACAGGCAGGCAGAATGAACAATGATAGTGTTTGGACTGCTTGTAATTAAAAAATTTGCAAAAAAAAAAAGAAAAAAACTTTGGATGAAGGGTTGGAGATGGCATAAACACAGACTTAACATTTTTTACATGTCCATGGCACAGTTGTTGTACTTCCTTGTGCTAGGCTCTGTCTTCCGTCAGCTTGCTTTCTGATTGGCTGTCATTTCATTCAAGGTGACGATCCACAGGGTGTGTTGTTGCCTGTGTTCTGAAGACAAAACAGGATGTCGGCTCATATATATTTAACATGCTTCATTTTTATATTTTGAAATTGGTGTGGCCCAATTCACATCACAGGAAAATCTGACAAGATAATCGACAGAACTATCAAAATAAACAGTACTTTTCTAAAACTGTCAGAAGGAAAGAATCATGACAAAGGCCTGTGTCAAAATATCTTGAAGCATGTAGTTGCCATTAGTCTCACTGCAAACTGCTTTAACGCATAATGAAGGTGTTGCTCTGATAAAGTTAACAGAAACACATCATCTGCAAAGAGCAATAAAGCAGTTTTGACTATTAGAGACTCCTCTCCTAAAGCCTTTGTGCTGTTCTCTTGCCACCCTTATTATGTTGGAATTTTTTTTTTTTTTGAATACATGATGATCATTTTTCAGAATTTGTTTTAATAACTCAATTAGCTAACAGCCATTATAAAACATCACAGGGAGCTTTAGCTTTAGTTTAGTAGCTGGTGAAGGGGAGACTAAATTATAGCTTCCGTGTGTGGTGTCCACACAGGACAGGACATGCTCTGTCACTGCCAGTCCCATCTGTCCATACTCAGTTAGCTTTTGAGAGTGGCCACTTTTAATTTGAAATAGATACACAATGTGTTGACTTAATAAATATGTTTGTAATGTTTTTTTTCATGTCTGTGACATATTCTATAGCAGATTGGTCAGGACCCCTTTTTGTTACATTTTTAAAGCAAGCTGAACCCCCATAGGGTCTGTCAGAATTACTCATTAGATATGATTGGCCTTTTAAATGATAACAATGAAAACTAATCCACTGCAAAACATTTATAGCAAACCCAAAAAATTCACAAAAGCAAAAAGTCATTAGAGTGCTCTGTTCTTATCCATGTTTGCTTGCTACCAGTCCTATTCCTCAGTGCCTTTATTAAAGGATCACCTTCACTTTACCATGATAATCAAATATTTTGAATGATAAGTTTATATAAAGACAAAACCTTGTTTTATCTTGCCATCTCATTTCACCTGTGGCTCCATGACCCTGCCTCTGCCTCTGCCCCCCTCCATACAGTGAAGGTGAATGGTATTTGTTTAATGGTGTTTTTCTCCATGACAGCCAATCTGTTTATAATAAATTAAAGTGTTACTTTTTCAGGGTTCCAAGCCGATCCCAAGGCCAGTTTCTGTTGGTTCACCAATGGGTTGCCAATTGAGAGAAAAGCTTTTTAATGCTTTGCTCGTCTGATTATCTCAGATGCCATGTGTCCTATGCAAGAATCGAACTGCTTCTTCAAATTGCATATGGAATTAAGAAACTTAAAGTTATACTCAGTAACTTTTAGGTTTAAATAAATACATTTTCATGTGTTAAATTTATCAGTAACTTGAAAAGAAAAAACACATCTTTTGTAAAATATATTCTTATTCCAAAACTTGAATATTATGACAGAAAAACATTTTATTTGTTGGTTTTATAAGTCATATTGCTGAGGAGGACACAGAGCCTCTGTCATTGCAATATTGGCAAACACACAAACTATTTATAAATGTTCTAAAAAACTCAATATTACTCAGCAGTTTTACATGAAAGTTGCTGTTTGAAAGCCCCGACTTACACTGGGGTCAGAGGAGAGACGACACCTGACCGGCCCACAAAGCACATCTGTGCTTCTGTTTCATCAGCTGTCCTTCAACACACGACTTTGTGCTTTCCGTTAGTTCTGCTGTCAAAACTGGCCAGATGATTTTTACCCTCTGAAGTGGCAGATATTTTACCAAGCTCTCTGTTTGATAAACAAAAACGGTTCAAAGATCTGTTTCATCCATTCAACATGTGCATATCAGAGACGATAATGAATTTAGAGGTTCAGCATGTGCACAAATAGTTTAAAAAACAAAAATTGTAAAAAAAGATTTAAGAAAGGCCATGTACAGCCATTTTAAGAGCTGAAATACTTCAGTTTTATTACTGTTGTTGGGTAAACATGGTTTGACTTTCCAAATGGTAAATAGACTATTGCAAAATTTTTGAGTCTGAAAGTATTTTTCCACCTGGCAGTTTATTATCTTGAGGGAACAATGCATTCAGTGTAAAGAGTGGTAGTAAGAGATAATTCACAGGTTTCAACCGATCCTGGGCACACATTTCTGGAAAGCTCCAAGGAGAGGATTTTTACCTCTGGCGTTGACAAACCCACAGCTGAGGACGTGTAACACTGGTTGGGGTGTGGCAAACTTAAAAGGGGAAATGTTGACCAACTGCCTTGCACACTCCAGTAATATTTACAGTGTAAACTAGGAGGCTGGCAGAGGAGCGTGTTCTTATTTATCTTGGCTCTGGGCTTATCAGTGGAGATTGGAACTGTTATGAGAAACATTTTTGTGGGTGGCCTCTACTGTGTTTGTGGTTCAGCTGTGAGGCTTGGCAGAAATTAACTGTAGCCTTGTGTGAATCTGTATCCTGCTGTTACCCCTCTGCGAACAAAAATCCAAAACTTCATCTTAGCTCCTCTCCTGTGGGAATATCATTCCTATCTCATGCAGACTGGACTCTTTGGGAATTACTCTCCTCCAATAGCACTCATGCACTGGCCCATTGAAATTTATACATGCATAGCCATCCAATCAGGACATGCCCTCTGAATGCATGCATCCCACAGTATAAAATGGATGAATGAACTCGCTACCTGTTATGTTTTGTTACTGGACTGATAACAGTGCATGTAACTGCACAGTGACTGGACAGTACTAACATGTTCATCCAGATTTTAACTGCTAAATATCAGATGTGTCAATATTGATATTGATGTGTCTTTAATGAGTCTCTGAGCAGTTGGGCAGGTTAAAGACTGGATCTGTAAACTTTTTATACTACCAGATAATCAGGGTCGAATTTATTGACCAAGGTTCCCCATCAGATTGCTTTTATGACTTTCAAAAGGCGTGACTCAAAAATTAATCTATCTAAAACCCCTTTAGTTAAAGCTCAAAACACAAATTGAAACAAATAACATATATTTAGTAAGTCCACTTTAAAAAAAAAAATCTTTTGCTTCTCTAAAACTGCTATTTTCTGAAAGTTAAGCTGTCTCATGAAGCAACAGTGACACAAGAATAAAGTTGCTTTTGAAAGAACTGTATTAATTCCTGGCAAACACTCTTACTTGATAAGACATTTTTAGGACTTAATGGTGCAATTTTATGGTGTTTCTTTCCTATCTGTTCTCAAAAGTGTGGTCTTTCAATTTGAGAGCATGATTTATTTATTCCTCAGCATTTGCAATGCTTTCCCTCAAACCCTGGAAAGCTCATAAACATTCTGCTTTTACATAGATTTCCAGTAATATCACTTTCAAAATAGAAACTTAATTGCTTCTTCTGTCCATGGTGAACAGCCGCTGCATGAGACTGCTACTCTGCTTAAATAAGTCGTGAAGGTGACGTTTTCACTGCCTGCACACTGACGGAGGAGCTGTGCGTTACACTAATATTACTTTATGTAGTTATAAATGAAAAACTAAGGGCACTGGATTATACACTAACTGTCCTTTTATTTCCAGAGTCCTAAAGCAAGTGAGCTGCGAGGGGATAAACCATGGGATGAAATGGGTTAAAGAGTCATCGCCCACACAGGATGCTCTAAGCAGATTAGCAAATCCACCCGCAATAAGGCAGGGATCATTTCATTAGTCAACACGACACCTGGCAGTCTATTAGTGGAAATTTTGACAGGTTTATTTCCAAAAAAAGAAAGTGTTAGCTGAGAAAAAACTTGGAGCAAAAGTTTGACAAGCGCACAGATGAGACAAACTGGGAGAAGAAAGGCTGAAGCTGGAATATAAGAAAACTTTACAAGCAAGCTGTTTATCTGCACGCAAGCATCATAGTTTATGAATAAGCAGAGCAAATTAAAGAAAATTTCAAAATCTTAGGGTGACATTAATTAATCATGCTTAAAATTGAAAGACTATGATTTTGATTTGTTTGTTTGTCTGTATCTAACTAGTAGTAAACTTGAGAGTATGTCGTCATGCCTGGAAAGTTTGATTACAGCTAAATTAACTGTTGTACTAAGCTAGCTGGTCTGCATGCCTCCATAGAGAGCAGATGCACACATGCCCCTTGACATACCTTTAAGGTTAGACTTAAAACATTCCTCTTTGATAAAGCTTTCAGTTAGGGACCAGCTCATAGCTCACAGTTTGTAAATTAGTTCATAA
>JAQNCA010000014.1:26093106-26114913 GCA_029783725.1 Acanthurus tractus
GTCTAGTCTGGAAGTGACAAATGCATGGACTAATTTTTCTGCATCTTCTTCTGATAGTATAAGCCTAATTTTTGCTATGTTATGGAGATGAAAGAAGGCAGTCCCTGAGATTTGTTTAATATGAGAGTCATATACATTTGTATCTTTATTAATTGTTCTGTCACATCTGATGTCAGATCAAAGATGTTTGTCACTTATAATCGAAACTCAACCTGACGGCAGCTGGAATAGTGATCGAACTAACTAGTTCACATCTCTCAGCCAAACACAAACAGCCACGGCATCCGATACAGAGTATATATTCAGCTTCTCTAATCTGATGAAATTAAAGAAAAGAAAAAAGAGAGAGAAAACGCTCGCTGAATAAATGTAAGTCAGTCGGCGTCTTAAGGATTTATCTGTGATTGCCCATATTTCTCTGTTTTAATCTTTATTCTTAATGTGATCTAAAAATATGGAGTACATTATTACAAGGAGAATGAGGAGGAGATACTGGGCGAGAATATATATTACCAAAGGTTCTCCTATTTGGCGATGACTGAATGAAATGCAGGTGGATCACAAGCATGACGCCTGGATTAGCCTGCTGGTGTGTTTAATGTTATTGTTACTTAATTTTGTACTCCTAGTCAAGACACAGGGACAGATTACATCTGTCTCACGAGGTGGTCCACACTGTGACGCTCATCGTGGCCTCTGATGCTCTCCCAGTTGCCGTAAAGGTGACAGCGGCTCTGTGGACCATATATTACCATATATTCTGGTACTGCGAGCTTGGACCTCCTGGGCCAGCACATTGGTTTGCCCCTGGGAGTTTGGCCGCCTGGAAGTGCTGTTTTCTTCCTTTATGGTGGTGGCGAGGTGAAATTGGCACTGTGCCTCGCCCGCAGCACATTTAAAGACAAGGAGAGGCGTTTATTTGATTGGTGAAGATTACATTCAGCTGTGTTGAACCCACTCATGCCTTCTCTCCTTCCTCTTTGCCACTTGCGCCAGTGGGAGGGACAGCGGCGTGGGTGCGCTGTGCTGCGCCGGACTGCGCCGTGCATGGAAATTGCAAAATGCGTTGGCCACACCCCATTGGCGCAGCGCAGGCGAGGCGCAGGGCAGGTGCGCTGTGCTTGCACCTGGTCTACAAAAATAGAGCCCATAGACATCAGGGATGTATCATTATTAGTGCTAAAGTTCAATTCTGTTTAACTGTGCACTGGTTCTTTTAACAAGTTTGCATCAGAATGCATTCAAGTGCAACATTAATAGCAAAGGTTGGTTCAGCTAGCTAGATATATGGTTCTTAACAAAGTTTAACTTAGACAGCTTTTTACAGTTTTTCTCAGTCACTTTGGTGCATTTCTCCCATCACTATTTACATTTGCACAACAGTTAATGCATTTCTCAAAACAATTAGTACAAACTGCAAAACCTAGTTGATAACTTGAAAAAGCATGTCACTTGCTCAAAATGGATAGTTCATTCCTCAAGAGCAAGTATTCATGTCAATGAAAGTGTCAGTGCCATCAAAATGAAAAGTCCTGACACCATTTTTTGTGAACAAGATAGTCAAATGAACACGCTTCCTTTTCAAATAAAATGTTTATTTTTTTGTTGTTTTAATGAGTAATGGTAAGTTTTTTGTTTGCATAAAATTTTGTCATCATTTCTTATATTTAGAGTGAACATAATTTTGGGCCTCCCTGTACTCCCCCAGCAGCATGGGCCCCCTTTTTTCCCCCTTATGGGTGTCCTTGATCTCAATTAGGTAGATGTTTTTTACAATTAGAAACACTCTTCTACATGGTTGCAGGAACTGAACAATAAAACATAACAAATGAAGATAATGGAAAAAATATCCCCTTTTACAGATGCATGATTACAAAATCAAATGGAATCAATGTTACAGTTACATGTAAGGCGGATTATGAATGAAACAAAGAGATGGCCATAGGAGAACTAAATTAAGAGAAAATAAATAATAAGCATGTGAAGGAATCAATTTTTCAACTGTTATTTTATGTCTTATGGGCCTGATTATTTCTTCTTGACAGTTGTAGTTGTAGGCCACTTCAGTAGAAGTCTAAATAAAAAAGTGAAGCATGCAACAAGCCAGTGTTCTGTGTGACTCTCAGATAATGTTATAGAGTTCTCAGTGGCAGTGCCTTGGTGTTACTCTAACCAAAGCTGTTTGGCTAGCTGCCTTTTGAAAGCGTCACTTTATTCAGGCAAAGTTTAACTGAGGAATGTTTTGTGTCGATTATTCGTGGACTTAAGACCTTTTTTGTTGCTTAGATCGAAATCCTTCTTGACATCATCTTCTTGCAATTGTAAAGGTCCCTCTCCGCTCTCAGGGCATTTGCCATTTCCACGAAATAAATAGCATCCAAATTTTATCTGGGTTTTGCATGGTTACCATTTTGTTAATGGGCACTCTGGCCTCTCGATGAGACGAGGAACATTTTTGGGGGCACAGTGCGGTTGTTGTAGCAACATTGTTGAGGAGTGAATGAAGCAGATGTCAGAGTAATCCATCAGCCAGCAGCTCCACACTCTTACTGCTCAGTGAGGCACACAATGCTGTGACACCATGTGCACCGCAACCCTCAATCACACCTCATTCACCCTGACTGGCCCTCATAATGAAACATGAAAAATGTGTGTTAAATGTAAAATGACCTTCTTCTGTTAATTCTTACAAAACATTTATTAACCAACAACATATGAAAAGACATTTGGTTTTACATGAAAAAGGAGAATACTGACCTCGTATTTATGAGCTCTACAGCAGTTGATTGATATAATTTCATCACTTTATTAACATGCAAAAATTGTATTCAGGACTGCAGCAGTATTGACTGACACTCCACTAGAATTTTCTTCATTATAACCACAAAAGAGAACTGCATGGTTTCTGCAGCTAAAACTGTTGACTGCACCCACCCCTGGTGAAGGAATGTTATAATAATCAGCCTGTCATGATAAGGCATAAGAGCACCTACATACAAGTGTCCTTGTAGAGGTATGTCTGAATGATAGGACATGGAATCAAACCTTTATACTTACTGAGTTCTGCCTGAAATATATCTGCATAGACGAATCCAGCAAATGGTTTGTGTATGCCGCCATCTTGCCACGACATCATAACTGACGGTTGATCTTAAGTGAGTAAATGTCTACTGACAGTGGCAGCAACATGGGTAGTTGGACTGATGAAGTTAGACAAAGCCCCCCAGTTACTGATGAACGTATTCTTAAATAGATGGTGATCTTAATTTCAACTTCAATTATTTTAGGTATTAGACGTTTTTTAAGCAATAGGCAGGATAGAAATGAGGAATAGTGGACCACTTGAACACAGGCCACATTTCAGGTGAAGTAATATTACTGTGTGATATACATGTAATAACATTAGAAAGCTAGCAGAGTTGTTTTCAATCCAGTCAGATAATTTAAGTAGGAAATTTAAAAGATATGTAACTGCTTTTTTGTTGTTAGGTATTCAAAAAATATTAACAAATTGCCTGGTGTGTGTGTGAAATCTATGTAAAGCATTTCATCTCATGGGGGGCTCATGTATTTTGTGTCAGGTTTGCCCACGAAGAAGAAATTTTCAACTGCTGTTGGAGCAGCCAAAAACTGTACAGGTTTTTCTTTGTTTCCTAGACATCTTTGTAAAAAACAGACTTTTGTCAAAAAGAAAGTAGAAGTAAAAGCAGGAAAAAATCTACTTTTTATGCGAGTCTTTTTTAAACACTTGAATAAAGGAATCAGGCAACCAGTTTGTGCACGCTTAGTCTTCCATCTTGCAGTGACACCATTACTGCAGTGGCAGGTCTTTAAGTGAGTGAGTGTCTGCTAGCAGTGACAGTAACATGGGTAAATGCATTGACCAAGTTAGACAAAGGCCCCCAGTTACTGGTGAAGGTTTCTTAGATGGATAGTAATCTAAATTTAAATTATTTTAGATATAATACCTTTGTTAAAGCATTAGGCAGGATAGAAAGGAGGAATAGAGGAATTAGGGACTGCTTGAACATAGGCCACACATCAAGTGAAATAACTTCACTGTGTAATATACATGTGCTAACATTAGCAACTAACATACTAATCACAGTATTAGTGGTATTTGCTTGTTCTTACTGTTGTAATTGGGAACAAAGTCCTTTCTACTGATATTCTTCATCCACTTCTGGCTAACATCTTGGTCCACGGCACGCCTGGGATATCTATGTTAAATGTATGGGCTCAGACAAGGGCACTCCTCATTAAATCAGGGCTTGTCTATTTCTATTATGGTTGGTATAAAAAGTTGGAGTGTTCCACTTCTGTTGAAGCAAATGAAAAGTGTGACGCTTCAACACTAGCACAGGATCACTGGCAGGAGAAGGTTTTTGGGCCTGTTGTGAGAAGCCAAATTCAGAGCTAGGTCAGTTGGCAAAATAACTGGTCTAAGCAGCCTCTATGGAAATCATGACAGAGGCGAAAAGTAAATCTTGCAATGGTTTTGGTTGTTAGTGAAATCTCTGTGAAATTAAAGGCGGCACCCACCTTGTCGTTGCTCTAGGACTTGTAAGTACTATTAGTTGATATGCTACGTGTTATGTTGTTGCACTTGCCATATGTTTGTCTGTGTTAAAAAGTTGTTGACAGTCATGGGTCGATATCATAAATAGGAAGACACCAAACATTATGCGGACATATGAACATTACACTTCATATGTAAACCATCACTGGCGTACTGTATTGTTAACTTTTCATACTAGCGGTAGTTCCTGTATGTTAACAAATTAATAAGTCCTTTACTTTGTAACCTTTAAAGGGTTAAAGTTGCAAATGCTGCAGTAGAAACTAGTGACTCCGAATCTAAATAGTAAACCACAAAAATACCCTTTAGCTCTTTCTAGAGGTGATTTAAGAGGTGCTGACAGGACGAACTAAACATTTTCCTAACCATTTTCCATTGCTCCAGGCTAATAAACACTGTATCATAAAAAAAAGCTTCAAAACTGCACGTGTTTGTAAGTTTATCATTTTCGGTAGGTTAAACCATTGAATTTGGAGTTAGCATGTTTTGTGGCTAATGTCTGATTTGTTATACTGAGGGACACTGAAGCTGAACTGTTTAAACTTGTATGTGAGCCTCCTTTTAAACCAGCTAAATGCTAAGAGTAGTGGGTTGGTTGCATTTATTAGTCTATCATGTTGCATTTTGCAGAACAGTTTACTACAGCGCTAACATCCGCACAGATTGCGTTGACATTGAGCATTGAGTTATAAGGAAATCAGTTTTTCTGAAATCGTAATCTCTATAAGTAGCAAGGAAAGGTAAGTCAGTGTTTCCTGAACAGGGTTACAAATCACAATACTGCACATTTGAATATATCATATTATATTCCGCTGCTAAAGAACAGTGTTCGGGTCATTTTCATTCAGTAAACTGAACAATTGGAATGCTAAGAGAAAATATCTTACCATAGAGATAGAGAATAAATAAAAGTTAAAAAAAAAATGAAAACATTTTACAAAAATAATTTCTTACAAAATATATTCTATTGACCAACATTAGGGAAATATATGTCTGGAAGCTCGTGTTCGCCTCTAGTGGTGTCGACATAGCTTGAGAAGTCAATATGGCTGCTCAGTCAAAAACTCCATAACTTTCCAGACAACTAGCAGCAAACTGTAGGGAGGAGGGGACAAAGACAAGTAGAAAACAATACTATCATACCAAACCAGGGTCAGTAGTTGAATCCTCCTGCTAAGCTTAATGCACATAAGCTGCAGTGTCCCAAATGCAGTCCAGTTCTGAATGTTTCAGTTTTTAGCTCCAGTGTTTAAGAACCTTTGTCACAGAAAAAAAACAAAATAAAGTTCTCTTTGCTGTTAAGTGGTTATGAATTTTTGTCACTCAAATCCCTAGATGGCACCTACACCAACATAAAACCTTGAGAGATTTAGTCAACAGTAATTTTTAAAATAATCAGTAGTTTTCTCAATGAATAAATTATTATTCTAGGAAAAAAACCTCACAGTTTGAGGTGAGTCATAGCAACAGGGCAGTGTGGCCTGTAGAAAAGTCATGCCTGGGGTGTCAAATGGTATTCAAATCATTAACAGGAGGAAAGGATTAATTAATCCATAGGTATAGTCCAGTGTCATAGCAGATGTCCATTGGCATCAGTAAATCAACACGCATTGGAGGAACTGGCTGTTGTTATGCCAAAACAGCAAGGCAGCCACTCCACACATGTCTATCAGCCACAGTGAACTCTTATTCTGAAATACATTAACAACACATACGCACATTCACACAGTCCAATCTAGCTGTGCGTCTCAATACATGTCCAATAAATATTTCTATTTACATGTATAGACCTCTGTCCTCTCGCTGCAGGTGTTACATTTGACATAACAGCACCACAGGAACTTGCAATTGCACTGCCACACGCGGGAATATTGGTGTGTGTTATATCCTCGACCACAACACATCAGGTCACAGCTGTTGGGCTGCTGAGCTGTTTTGTTGCAAAGACGACCCTGTGTTCCCATGCTGCCGGTCAAAGGGTCAGCCTCGCAGTAGTTGGGAGACCTCTCAATGTAGACCAGCTCTGTGTCCATGGGCTTGCGGTAGGAATGGGGTTTCTTGATCTTCAGGAAGGTAGGGCGCTTGTTGCGACTGGCTCGTACAGGCTCCACATGCACTGCCTGGTTGTACTTGTCCTTGAGGATGTATCCCAGCTGACGGAACTTGGGGAGCGTTGTCCAGCATGTCTTGGTAGTACAGGAGCCCGACACACCATGACACTTGCACTCTAGGCGCATGCCCTTCTCCAGGACCTACAACATGAAGGAAAAGTGAAGGTGAAGAAAGTTTTCAAAGTTTCAAACTCAGCAGTATATATCGTTGCAACTACCCAACTAAAATCAAGTCAGATGTACAAGGGTTTTTTTGGGGGTTTTTTTTTAGATCACTCTTCATTATAGCTTTACCTATTACAGCTGTAGGTCTAAGATGTCTTCCGCTGTTAAAAGACAAAAGTTTTGAAATTCCACCCTTTCATGCTATTTATTACAGTTTGTTTGTTGCTGTTTTTTCATAATGAAAAGGCAAGAAACACAAAGGTTCACAGAAATACTCAGTCTAACATATTTCATGAATAGTTCAACAGGTTGAGGCAAAAGTTTTCTAGCATTCCAAATGAATGGAAGCATTCCAGCGATCTCAGAGCTGCTACACTATGTCACCCTATGGCTAGTTGCTATGTATGTCTTTCTTTTACAAGACAGGATGAGGATGGAGACACAATGATGGAAGAAACATACTCATACAAAATCATGGAAACCATCTAACTTTGTGCATGTCCTGTTATCCAGTGTTATAGATGATAAACATCTTTAAAACTATTGACACTGGAAGTTCAATTTTGAGAGGTACCTTGTTGACACATTTCAGTGGAATTACATGAAATCGCAATTTGCATGAAAGTCATGGATACACCATTGGCTTACCAGTCATTAGAAGCTCTGCTAAATCTGGGAAAACTGAAATACACTAACTGTGTCATAGTGATGTCATCACAGTTATCTCAGCTTATGCCAAGACACAACAGTTTTTAATGGTTAGCCGACATTGTGTGTGTAGTTTAAACAGTGTGAGGAAGAAGTGTCCAAGTAAAGCAACCATCAAGCTACATTATGAGAACAGTAAGATCCAAGGTTTTTGCTTTAACCACACAAATTACTAGTTTTTGTCCTAGTATTGTTTTGTTTTTGCAGATGTACTTGCCCCTTTCCTGCTTCAAAAATATAATTATCACTGATTCAATACAATTCATTTACTGAATAAATATCTCTAGAAATGTAAAAAACAAGGAGAATCAATTGATAAATTTCTTTCTTAGTCATTAAGAATACAATAAAAAACTGTTTGATGATCATGTGGATTAAAACGCTT
Source organism: Acanthurus tractus (assembly GCA_029783725.1). Taxonomy (NCBI): domain Eukaryota; kingdom Metazoa; phylum Chordata; class Actinopteri; order Acanthuriformes; family Acanthuridae; genus Acanthurus; species Acanthurus tractus. The sequence goes on from JAQNCA010000014.1 coordinate 26,101,055, forward strand.
GGTATGGAATCATTCCTAAAGATGCTGTTTGAATAATTTAGTTTTAGTAGCAAGTTCTCCAAGTGTTCAATCTGAGTATTTACATGACAACAGATGCAACTTGAAAACAATTATGATTCTAATTTGTTTTACTATGTCAGCTTCCGGCTCTCTGAGGCTGGTGCCTCATATTTAAATCATGAGCAGAAAAACAAAGTAATTTCCTCTCCATGAAAATCAAGTCTCCATGACCAAATGCCAATAACAACTGGACAAGATATAGCAGCAAAAGTTGGTGTTCCTCAGGCTACTTTGTCTAGTCTAGATTAACAATGATAAACAGTCACAGCTGCTAGTGATGGACACTGAAACAATGTGTCAAGGAAAAGCACCTATGGCTGAAGTTGGCCTCATCAAGTGGATTGATATTGTCCTGGAATGCTCCCTTGAGCAGACTCTAGGTGTGGAAGCAGCTACACTATATTTTGAAACAGTCAATATTTGGTGAAGGTCTCCTTTTCATTATTTTACATTTTCACAATAAACATACAAATTTCAATTTGTTGGTAATTTACTATAAAAACAAAGGCAAAGAAAAAAATAATTTTTAATCATTATCAACTCATAGGGCTCTAATTTCGTGGCGCAGTGCAAGGTGGCGCAGGGTGGCAGAGCGTGGCGCACCCCGCGCAGTGGTAATTTTGTCCGGCGCACCACCGTGCACAGCCGATTTGGCACTTTGGTAGACCGGGGTGTGCCAAGATGGACGTGGCGGTGCACCAGGGGGAGGTGTCCACAGATTCATCTTGGCGCAGTGACAATTTCATGCCAAAACACTGCGTGGAAGGTGCGCTGAAAGCTTGCCAGCTCCAACCTGGTCTATTCTCGGCGCAAGCGAATATTTAATGTAACCTTGTGAACCAGCATATACATTTGTATCTATATTAATTGTCCCGTCACATCTGATGTCAGATCAAAGACGTTTGTCACGTAATGGAAATTCAACCTAACGGCAGCTGGAAGTGTGTTGCAAACTAACCAGTTCACATCTCTCAGCCAACCACAAACAGCCACGGCATCCAATATGGAGTATATATTCGGCTTCTCTCATCTAATGAAATTAAAGAAAAGAAAAAGAGAGAGACGCTTTGACCTCACGGAAGAGACATTACAGGACTTAAGACAGAGAGAGGCCGAACTGCATGTGCTGTATCAGCAGGGAGAACCATTTTTCACATTGGGCAGAGGTTCTCAGAATATCTGGGCAAACTTTATTGACAATATTAGTAACTTCCTCCCAGGCTGTTTTTGCATCATCGGCCCGTGGAGACCTGTTTGCATTACCATATATTCTGGTACTGCGAGCTTGGACCTGATCGACCAGCACATCAGTTTCCTCCTGGGAGAAGTTTGGCCGCCTGGAGCTGCTGCTTTCTTTGTCCATGGTGGTAGCGAGGTGAAATTGGCACTGTGCCTCGCCCGCAGTGCATTTAAAGGCAAGGAGAGGCGTTCATTTGATTGGTGAAGATTACGTGCATGAAAATTGCAAAATGCGCTGGCCACACCCCGTTGGCGCGGCGCAGGCGCCCTGGTCTACAAAAATAGAGCCCATAGTGACCAGTTTGACTTGGGCAGACAAACATGAAAATTCCGCTGTGATGAATTAGTTGTAATTAGTATTGCAAATGATTTTTGATGATTTTTTTTCCCCTCCCTCTACAGAGCAGACTGATGTTTGTTTTTACGAGATTTAGCCAACTGCTTTACCCTGGACAACAGTCATGAAAAAAAAGTGTGACAGCTAAACCTCTCTTCATATGAGGTTAGGTTATTCTCTGTGTGCCTCAGGCTGAATGACTTCAGCATACCCTCCTTCCATTGAGTGGGAACCCTCGCTGGCATTAGAGAAGCCTCACCCTGCTTTTTAATTATTACACTGTGATGTGGCCGCAGACTTTCTGGAGTCTCGTAGGGTAATTGTCAAAAGCCTTGGATGCATACAGCTTAGTGTGGTCATGCCCCCAAAACCTGACAAACATTTAATTCACGGAGTTCAGTGAAGTGAAATGCCAACGAAGCTACCATTGTTTGTCTTACAGAACCCATGTAAGCCTCCTGCGGCACCTTTTACACTGTTGTTTATTCTTCTCAAGAAATTTGAAGGTTGGCACTCAAAACACCCACCGACATCATCTCCTATTTAACATGAAAGCCTCACTACAACAATTACAGAGGTATCAGTTTAGTAAGTGTATATTAAGAGATTCACATACTGTAAAACATTCTTATTGATGCCAGACATCAACTATGTGGCCTAGTCCAAAGATGACAATACCCCTTTTTTCTCTTGAATGAGACCAAAACATATACTCTGACAACGGCATGGAATCTATCAACTTTATAAAACTTTATAAAACTTTATAACATTGCAAACACCTCACACAAAAGAGGGCTGCAACTACCAATCCTTAAGAGCAGTTTCAATTACTAGTGACTTATTGAAATGTAAGCTAACAATTAAAAGCCGTAATATGCAGCATTTGCTGGTTTCTGTCTTTTAACACATCACTTAATGTGGGTGCTTCTTCCTTGGCTCAACTAGCTAGGGAGAAAGCAGCGGTGGTCGAGTGAGCTAAAGATTAAATGAAGTGAGGGAGCGACATCGGCAACTTGAAGCAGAGAATATGGGACATATTCTGATTTTTGACAGTGTCTGCTCCAAAGCACTCATAAACACGTCAAATCCTCTGTAAAACCCTGAAGGAGGGTACCAGATGTTGTGTAAAATGCATACACAATCTCCTGTCTGCTGTCACCTTTTGGCTGTGTGTTTGTCACTCAACCTTTTCCTTGATCAGACACACAGACCTGCTGCTCTTTATATACCTATAATACTGACAGAGAGCAGCAAAGAGACAGAGACGACCTTTAAGTGAAGTTCTGACCTCACTGTTACTGTGCATTATTAATGGCTGGGGGCTACTAGCCTTGTGCCTAAAGGTAGAAATGTCCTCAGAAGTTTCTTAATTTCTATATTTTTGACCGTTTGGAACTCTCTGACTTTGTTATCGCAACAGGTCATATCAACAAAACTCAGATCTGTTACAGTCCTACCCATCAGCTAAACAACAAACCATGTGTAAAATAGGGCTGACCCCTTGTGGTTATGTTCCTGTTCGATTGAATTTTCATTTGTCAAGACAAGAACTGGAATCACTTTCATAAGGGAAATGCACTTCATGACCCTTTATTTTTGGGAACCAGACCATACATATGCAGCACTAATGTATTTTTCTTTAAGCAATTGTCGCTATATAGAAATAACATTGATGATGAATTAAAGAATGTTTAAATACACTTTACTTGACAAATGTTTTACTGCTGTCATAATTACATGGTTTGAGAGACTTTAAGACAAAAGAGGAAATCCCCCCCCCCCTTTTTTTTCACAGCTATTGGTGACCCCTGGGCAGAAACTACTAAGTGTCAACTCCAAACTAATTGGTGATATGTCATGATATGCTGGCTATCAGTGACCCAACTTAAAACTTTAAACTGTAAGTTTTGCCATGTTTTACGCAGTTTACTGATAAGTCTTTGAAGGATAGCCTGATAAATTTTGTGTTAACATGTCTGACAAGTGTTGTTATAACGAGGGATAATCAGGCAAAACTGTGTGACGCTTCATTTTAAGCTACCTTAATTACAAGAGTAGGAAGTTACATGTGATTAGCGGTTACTTGTGTCACTTTTAATAAACTTTAGAAAAAAAAAAAAGCAAAGTGATCTCAGTGCACTCTGGTTTACCTAGTTGATCTAAGGATGAAATTTGTCGTATATCGATACATATGTTGTCCTGCTATGCTTTTGATTGTGAAATATTTCTTACAAGTAGTTATATTTAAAAAACAATATCAAAGCCCAGTCCTTGCTGTCTCACATCTTTTTACAGCTTTAAATCAGCTGTTGCTAACTCTACAGCTGTAGCACTGCTGTATCTCTGCTGAAGCTTTTGAATGGTGCATTAGACAGTTAAATATACAGTACTTGATACCATCACTGAGGTTCCTCAATCACCCCTTCAACATAAGCCTTTCATTTACAAACCAGCATTTAGAATTGCCTGACTTACTGGCTTAATGATCAGCCCTCGACTGAGGACTCTGGCTTGGTTTTCAGTGTGATTCTCTTATTGTCATTGTGCTTGATATGCTTAATCTGGTGTCAGCCATGATGTGGCCAAGTCACATAAGGAACAGAACAAAAAGTAGATTAACTAGAGAAACTCTTCAGCCTTCTTCTGTGTGATGTTTCTACTCTTTGATCTCATCTGATGTTCCCTACCATCATCTGCACCAAAAGTCAAGAATTCAAAGTGCTATGCACTGAGCATTTACTTTTAAATCAGTTCACATAAAGAACACTTTTTTATAATATGCCCTCTTTATCTGACAAGTACTAACCGTATGTTACCTTACATACTGTTAAACTGAACCCTATATTGTGGTATACAGTTTGAAACTTGAAAAGAGGAACACTCTGGTATCAGATCAGTACTTGGTATCAACAGATACGCCAGTTTGATATATGTAACAGATTGCCATGTCTAGGGTGTTCCTGGCCTCTTGGTCAGTGCAGGCTGGGATGGATGTACCACATAATCCCTGACATCTCTAACTTCACTTGTCTTCTTGTCGACTATTTCTGGGCTCTATTAAAATAATTAAGACACTAAGAATACAGAATAACAAGCATACCTTACGTCCCACTTCATTGTTATGCAAATTCATAAGAGTCCTGGCATTCTGCTTGTTCTCCCGTGCATCCACAAATACTTTTGAGAAACCCAGGCCATAGTGTACGTCGGCAGAGCAGCCACCCCACTTCCAACCCTCCTCCTGGTTGTAGAAACCCTGTTTGTCCTTGTCACAGCCACAGCCGCTCAGGCTCCCCTGGGTGCAGGCTGCAGTGACTGCATGAGCGACCCCAGCAGCAATGATAGCATAGGTGAATGCAGCTTCCTTACTGCCTGCAATAAAGAGGAAAGACATTTTTAATCACAATTGCAGACAACAGGATATCACTATTTCAGGCACTGTCAAGCCTCCTTACATACCTGGCATAGCTGCCTCAGACCAAATCATAAAATACATGAGCCAAGCCAAGTCCAATTCATTAATCAAGCTCTCTTAAAACAGATAAACTTGAGGATGAACTGAATCTTGCATAAACTGTATTGGAGCAGTTTGGAATTAAAGGAAACTAATTCTAGGTAAACAGGTCAGTTTCATTGTTTTTGTGATGAATCATGATCAGAGAACCTGCTAGATACTGACTAGATTGTAAAGTATAATTTCATACATTGATTTATCACCAGTCAGTCTGCTGAGTACATTCTACTTGTAAAGATATGTTTGAAACCATTCAGATGGAGATAAAATATTACATGTTCAGGCATCATTTCTGGCCCTTGTCCCAGTGGGATCCATCCTGTGAAGGTGAATCTGAAAGGCATGCAGAGCCTCCCTACATGGATGAATTTCAGCTCCATAAATCTGAGTACTTCAAGTCAGCTACATGTTTTAATTAAAACTGAGACCATTCTTTTTGGGGCATGTGCGTAAGGCACCTAAAAATTATAAGCATGTGCAAAAATGCTCTAACAAAGTCAAGATCTTTAACAATTAAACTGCCATAAGAACTGGTTCAACTTTGTAGGTCATGGTAACAATATATCTGTTGAGCTTTGCTGTCATACTGAAGTTCACCTTTCATTTCGAGGACAATCTCTAAGCACAAAGTGATCAAACAAAGATGAATTCTGGCATAAAACATTTAAACTTTAGGTATTAAACCAAATCTCTGATCTACATTTTCAGCCAGTGCCCACAGAGAGTCACTGCAAGTAGCTAACTTGGGTGGGTGAGGAGGTTACTTGATCCCATTTCCAAAATAATGTACACGGCTGCATCACGGCCAACATCAACTCCAAATCGATGTATTCTGTCAGCTATTAGTGTTCCAGCCCGCTGAAACAAAACAATGGATTCAGACATGCTCGGTGCAGGGCAGCTGGACCTGAGTAGTGCTTGAGTCGACCTGCTGTCTCTTGGAACTTAACCTGCTTCTCATCTGAATTTGGCAAAAAATCTAATTTCGAAACACTGAAATGAGCTTTTTTTTTTTTTTAATCTGACAATGTGCATAAAGGCATAATTCTTGCCTTAAGCAGTGGTCTAAAATCATTTTACATAAAACATCCCCTGCCAAAGCTGCAGAACCTGGAGCTAAATTTGAAAACCTCGAAGACAGTACCTGTCTGAACTTGAAGCTTTTGGGAGAAAAGTATTTTATGAACATACATGAAGGTGGTTTAGCTGAGAGAGTGTTTCTGTCTGCATGACATAAGCTGTGAGACAGCAACTGAAGGTGGAGGAAATGCAGGGAGTTAATCCAATAGAACTGACAGAAGTGATCAGTTTAAATATGCCAATGTATCATATTAACCTACAATCACAGATCACTTCATGAATTGCAACACAGGAAGCTTCATCACTGTTTATACTGACCTATATCATTTACACATCAAATTACAGGTCTTGCAGCCTTTAACTGTGGGTTGGACAACTCACTCAGACTGTACTCATATTTGTTGCAGCTAATACTACAACCGTCTCAGGCAACACGAGGCTGTCAAGTACAATGCAACAATCAGCATAAATTAAAGACTCAAACAAGATGTGAGGTTTAATCCTTAATGACACTTGGCCTGAAAAATGACACCCAAGCTCTGCATCTGTCTCTGAGATGACAGAGTGAACTTAAAGGACAAGACAGTAGAATACCGCAGTGTGTTTAATATGATTCCTCACTTATTTCCGCAGCCCTGTCTTTGGAGCAAGCATTGCCCCAGGCTTTATTCCACATACAGGATCAGATCTGTGGCTTATTTTCCTACCAACAGCAGATGCAGAGTCTGAGCTGCATACTTATGGACATTATTCAAAGTGTCAGAGGTTGAATACCTTGGAGGTATGCCTTTTTAACTAAACTTGGCCAAAATATGGCAATTTTTAATACTTTTTCATGACTTCCTAAACACTTATTTGCACAGAGCAAACAGAACAGACAACATGCAACCCTGCATATCAAGAAAACATGCTGTGCTGACTATCTGTGTGCAAACAACCAACATTATCAACATGGTGTACTATTATGCAGCAATTTAAATATGAAACAGCTTATTTCTCAATACTAACTATTTTATTAGTCAAAAACAATCTTGTGAGCACTGTAGCTATGGAGATGAAGACACCCTGACATGTTTCAACAATGTCTTTTATGGCATTTGGGAAGAAGAACTCACTGATGGTGAGGAGTTCTCCATTAAACAAGCATTTAGTAGTTTACTTACCCTCAAACACGACAGCAATGGTAATTCTGTAACAACATTAAGACTGACATTAAACTGCACTCTAAATGCATAGAGCCCTTTAGAAATATTAATCTGCTTGTCATATGAGTATGAAGGGCGATAAAATCACTTTAAACGCATCACAGAGCCACACAGTGTATTCATTACTCAGTTACAAAAAATCCGGGTTTGCACAAAAAGCCACCAAATTCAATTGCAAATATTAGGTTGCTGCCCACCTTGTTCAAATGAATTCAAAGTGAAACGTACCCACTCTGAGCTCTTTCCCGAACACGGTCCTCTCTCCCAGGGCCGAGCAGTTCCAGCGTCCGTGTCTGAACTGAAACTGGCACTCATTGATCCCCATCTGAACTCCCTCTCCAATCACTATGATCGCATCGGGTCGGCTCTGACAGATAATCCTCTGACGGGGGACCAGGCCGGGAATTTTATTACAGATGATGGTTGCTCCCAGTGCAACCACCGATGACAGACCCCTGCGGTAAAGGTGAGAGGTTAAAATCAATTCTCCTTTAATCTTCAACGATTTACACCTTTTCCGGGGAACTTTAATGTGACAAAACAGACACTGATCTGATTTATCACACCATACATGTAAAAAATAGCTTTTTTTGGGATTCTACAGTGAATGTAATACAAGGTCAGTGAATAACTTGCTAGGCCCTATACTCATTTGCACAGGAAACAAAGCCAGAAAAGGCCCTCACTTAGTGCCCCCCTCTCTTTACAGCCCTCAAGAGTCTGCATAAGGTGGAAAGCATCATGCACATGTCAAATAACCATGAAATCAGTGACAAAGGTCAAGCCTCCGTCTTTAAATCGTAATAGCGTCTGTGTAAAAATGCACAGATCACCTGCAGAACATCCCGAAAACTCACCCGATTTTCAAATATACTATTCCAAGGCAAAGGAAAAAATGGAAAATCCAGCGCCGTGTCTTCCTGCTCATGGTGCTCAGCCAAGCCGGTGTATTAATGCTCTGCTGTTGTAACAACCAGCTTTATTTCTCTACCGAGTCCCACTGGGTGTCCAGGTGTTCCGGGCTGCAGACGGACAAACTCCTCGGGACAAACCAAAGTTTGTGGAAATGAACTCGTCCTGATTTCATTTGGTAGGTGTCCGGTGGTGTGAACCTGTGCAGGAGCATTGGGGCTGTTGTTTTCAGGTAAGCAGCTCGGCTCCTCAGTGATCAGGCTCAGTATGTGTGTGTGTATGTGTCTACCTTCTCTATCAGGGCGTGTTCTGCAAAGGATCTGCCTCTGAGCCGCTCTCTCTCAGCCTGCAGGTACACGCTCAGCTCATCTGCCGTTCTACCTGACACAAGTGCACAGCTGCAGACCTGGGAACAGCTGAAGCGAGCAGCCAGTCAAATGTTCAGCTCTTCACGCACGTCTTCCGGACACTGGTCCGTCCATGTTCACTTCATGTCTGACAGACGACCAACTACCGGCACGTTTTTATGGAGTTCCAACAATAAACGCCCCTCCCACCGATTCATTGTTATCTTGGCACGTTTTTAACCCCCCCCCAATTTCAGTTTACCCAAGTCAAATTCTGACGGAGAACTGGTGCGGATAAAAATTCCCAACCTAACATAAAGTTGTCAAAAGACGCTTCTGCACGACTAGCTGATGCACAGCCTGCTACTTAGATAATGCTCCCTATCTTTACAAACAACCCCGTAGTTTAAATAAGCAAGGAAAACAGGAATTCTGCATCATGATCACTTTTACTTTTAATATTATATTTACATATTGCTGACTGATGTTTTTCTTCCCAGAACCAGCAGGAAATACAAACGTCAAGATTACGAGATCTTGAAAGCAGGAAAAAAATGAAATAAATATATTTCAGCCATAATTTGCGTAATTGTTTGAACAAAAACTTTTAAAGCACAACAACTCTACACAAAATAACGGGAAAAGCAACTAAAAGCATCGATCAGTCGGCACCGGCTCAGATTTGATCATTTTTAATGACGATTATTTCCTCGGAAAATTTGACTTTCATGTTGGTCTTCAGTGTTGGGATGATTTGAGTTACTGTGGCACCATCTGCTGATACAACTCTGCAACTACTATTATCATGCTCTAAAGAGCGTATCTAACTGAACCTGTTGGGGGTGTGGCAGCTGGGCCAGTACTCTCTCGACAGAGTGTACAGAACACAGCACAGTGGAGAAAACCAGCCCGACTCCTCTGCCGGAATAACACACGTCTGATTAGAGCTTCACTCCGAGGGCCAAGCAGGTGTGTACAGACTGAGCTTGACTGGCAGCCATATCACGTCCCAGTAAGTTCTGTTTATCCTGATAGGATGTGAAATTATACCGTTATCATTCTTATTGGCACTGCCAGGATAATAACACCTGTCTGTCTGTGAAATGCTTTTAGGAACATTTTTAATATTCTTGTGTTTCCTGTTATGCTCTTTAAAACTCAAACTCTACAGAATCTCAGGAGAATAATTACTGTATTTTTTTCTCCACTACTTGTTTGTGATATTTCAAAACAACAGTTCTATTATACCCCTTTAAATGCTCTGGAATTAAATTATCCGGTAGTAATTGTATGAAAAAATAGCTATGTCCTTGAAAGAATAGCTCCATCTAAACCTAAATCAATATTATATGATCCCCAGCTGACAAGCTCTTTTCTCTTGTGCATTCACCTTCAGCTGACACGCAGTGCACTGACTTAGACTACCATTTACAGTTACATTTGTTTGGAATTAACATAAAACATACCAAGTGAACCCTGAATTTTCCTCTTTCATACCAGATTGCATAATCACATAAAATGAATCCTGAAATTAAATGTTACCAATTTATTTTACATCTACTGTCAATAATAATTATTCAGAATCAACATTTAGGGTAAATGTTACTACATAGTATACAACCGATCTGCAAAAATTAAAATGACAAATTTTTTGACATGCTTTAACAAACACTAATGTATACGGCCAGTTTGTAAGATGCATCTAATAAGGTTAGCTATTATTGTCCTGTTCAAAATTTCTACAATATATCCTATCTTATTTCTATGTTTATGATATAGTTATATAATGCATACATCATCTAAATACACAGCCTGCAGAAAACTCTCTCTGTAGATGTAGATTTCATTATCAGGCAAAAAAAAAAAAAAATTTCTCAAAAAAAGAAAAACTATTCTTCATCAAGATTATATTGTGTTTAGGTGAATATGGCTAATGAAAACAGAAGCATGGATACTTTATTACATTTCAGCTTAAAGATCCCATTAAATACAACACATTGATCTGTTAATACATTTCAAAGCACTTATGGAATCTGAAAAGACTACCAATCAAAAGACATGTCTTGAGCTCTCTGAAGGGGATTTTCCCTTTGTCCAAAATTCTTTTATTGTGCAAGATTTTCTTAGAAAGCTCAAAAAATGCAACAGCAAAAACTTTGAACTGACACATCTTTTCAAATACTGATCAGCCATCACTTCTGTAGGCAAACACATAAATAAAAAAAACTGAGACAAAATAAAGCAAAAACAAATGCACAGCAGTTTTAGGTGAGGATGTTTTACAGCACTCCCTGTAAAGAAACAACGTATGAATACCTGTTAACACAAATTAAACTGAAGAAATGCAACTCCTCAGGGAAGGCAATAGATTGTATAGTTATCTCCTAAACAGGGCAAAATCACTACCCTTCAACTATACAATCTACTACCTCACACTGCGTGAGCAACCAGGATAAAACAGCTTTTTTGTTTTAAATCATTTTGCTCCACGTGAACACTGAAAGACTGGCCTCAAGGACACAACAGGCTTGATTGAGAAGTGTTTGGCACTTTGAGAAAGACAGTAGGTTGAATAGTTATCTCCCAGTGCGGGTGTGACCCTAAAACTATACAACCTACTACCTCATCCCATAATGCAAACAAGCAATTTTTGCAGTGACAGTGAAGACTGAGGCAGATTTAAGGAGGACATCTCCAGGCTGAATTCAGATCTCCATACACTTGCTGATGGCTCAGATCCCAAACTGTGGAAAAAAGTCACATAGGAAATGAGTAAGGTATGTTCCATATAAATTATGTTACACCTGAGGCATGTTCTCGAAAGTATACAGCAGGGTATTTTGACTGCTTTCAGTGTTTCCAAACTTACTTACAGTCCAAATTAATAAGGCAAGACAAACACTGAAGCTTCTTTCTGACAATTCATGTCCTTTTTTTAAAAAAAAAAACAAAACAAAAACAGACAGTAGATGAAAATGTATTGACAGTGACATATGAAAAAGGCACTTTTCAACATCAGCACAGATTTTTAAATACTGAGTTAAGCACTAGTATGACAAAACCAGTCCAGTCCCATGTACCAGTCCCAAGTCTCACTGGCTCCCTCCAACAGCACTTTGTGCAGTTTGTAAGGGCTAACAGGCTCCTGTAAACTGAACCTAACATGCATGGTTCACAGCAAGAATAGACAGTAAAGTGATTGACATCAATGTGCCATTCATATCAAAAAGCCTAGTACAACTAAACAGGACAACAGTAAACATGTTTTTTTCCATAAAACCGATACAGTCATTCTCTAGACAATTTTATCCATAGTCTCTTGCCTGGACAAAAGAAAAATAAACTGCTGATGTAGGAAAAGCTGAGAAAAAATTTAGAGATTATTTAAAGTTCAGGACCATGGACAGCAGCTGTCCAACATTGCAATGCTGCGAAATGTGCTCCAGACATCGAAAATAGACGTTCCATTTACCTCATCTGTGCTCACCTCACTCACCTCACATCAGTGAACATATATTTTAAGTGGGCATCAGTGGTAATGCTGTACAGTCAGAGACAACTGGTTTAAATGAATGAATTTGTATTGTTTTTCACTGAAGTAATTTCAGGCAAAAATTCTTTTAGGCAACAAACTAGTATGTAAAAAATAGTATTCCCTTGACCTTTCTAAATCAAAGATTTCGGGGTACATTTTTTGTTGACTAAATTAAAGAGGACTTCTGTGAATGTCACAAGACAATCTTACATTTTTATTGAAATATCAGATATGGTTAACTTTAGGAAAAAAACAAGCAGTGGTGCTATGCCACAATGTGTCATAAGGCGTTGCTTAAAAAAATAATGTAGTTACCACACACAAGTTAGATGATATTGGTCAGAATCTATCTGGTTAAACTGATCAGGTAATAGCTGAAGGCCTAAAAGTGTGGATATAGGAGGGTAGTCTTTTATCTAACCAGTTTTCTCAAACTGCTTAATTTCTCTGACAATTTCAACCTAATCTCAATTAGTTTTCAATGATGAAATGATGAAACCCTCTCACTTGACAACTTTAAGCACGGGAATGTTTGACTACTTAGCTTGAGTGACTTAATTTTCTAACATTGAAAGCACACTGAATAGTGATGAGTGAACTGGTTGTTTCTGGCAGTAAAGCCAATTACATTTGCTTGAGAAACGGGTAACTTCATAAAATGGACATTAACTTCGACTTAAATTGACAAACTATAAACCAATATCAAAAATCTACATACATAAGTAATGATACCAATATATAATTCTATCAAACCATATATGACAGGACAGGGTAATCTCCAGCTGCGGCAGGTAAGCCAGCTGCCTGCCTCCTGCAATGCTACGTGCGTTTTGGCTCTTCGGGTTCAGCTACACCACGATCCACGCAAACACAGCTGTTACCAAGTGTCCATTTAAATGGAAACAATCCTTTAGCCCATCAAAGGTTCTGTCTGACCGATACCATTCTGAAGAAAAATCTCATAAAAAAATAATTTTCATGAAGGCCTTCTCCGTTTTTTTGCTAACTGGACTCCATATAAATTTAGGGGTTTCAACGACATCGAGTAATGTCAGCCCCAACTTAGATATTATCAAGACTGTCTGCTGAAGACTGGGACTATAACCGACACTCCTTCAATAAGCAATGGAGGCTAGCAGGCTAGCTAGTTGTAATAATTAGCCAACGTGACTGGGCATTTGAGAACTACAGTATCATAATAATATACTTTCGCCAATGGCAAAGTCCCACTAAATACAGCAACTAAAAGCACATAATAAAAACTCTAATCGCTGTACCGCATTCAACCAGCTACGCAAGTTAACCACTCCTAACAACTTGCTAGCTAGCTCTGTCAAGCTAACAGCTTGCTAGCAGCACGTTCCAGCATGGTTGTCCAGAAAAGCAATCGTCGGTAAAAAGTGGAGAAGTTGACTCTTCCACTACAAAATAATACCAGATATATTTATAACGTGTTTTACAGAATATATGTTCGGGCACTGATGTATTTGTATTTTAAAACAGATATAATTAGTCCAGTCTACCCACCTGTCTGCCATGTCGAAACGCTCCTCCACCCTCTGACTGCTTCTTCTTCGTGACTTTGGCGCAACTCACAAAGATCTTCAACTGCGCATTACTTCCCTCTGCT
>JAQNCA010000014.1:26115773-26126855 GCA_029783725.1 Acanthurus tractus
ATCATGGGCTAGCAATTATATAAATAAACAATTATTTTTTATAACTATGCCAAGTTCCTCGGTGTAAAAAAGAAAAAAAAACATATTAATTCAACAATGGCCCACTTATTTTTTTTTTGCTTGTTTTCTCTCAATGTAATCAATTTCATGCCATGACACCCTCCTTGCCATAAATACAGAGGTTTTACTAAAGCCTGCTGTCAATAAGATGATGCTTTTTCCCCTGTTTTGTTAATTATTAAGTATTTCAATCTTGAGATACTTAACGGAGTGAAAATACTCAGACAGAATGAAAATGCATGAATTAAATCATGTAATGAAGTCATTTTGTAATATTCTTGCATAATATTTTTTATATGATCGTTCCCAGTGTGTCAAGACCTCTTAAAGATTTTGAAAAGCCCTTGATTAACTAAGATTTTTTTAATTCATCTATATAGGGCTGAGATGTTACAACGAATAACTGGGCACTACATAAACATGACTAATCACTTGAGGAATTACATTTTAAACAATGAAAAACACAAGGCTTTTTTTAAGATAAAAAATCCTGTTGAATTCACCTATACAACTAACTTCCTATGTAAAATCATATCCTCTTCACAGAAAAGACTGCATGTATCTGTCAAAAAAATTGTAAAAAAAAATGAGTGTAAACATCTGCAAACAACATCGTTTCATCCCTCAAGGTGTTACTACAACACGCACACTTCAGATTCGAAGGTGAAGACCTTTTTTTGGATATAGTCTGGGAATAAAATGTAAGACCACCTTGACAACACCAGGAGGCATACTTTCATTCCTTTTTGAACAGTTGACTAATTGAAAAATGTCTATCAAAAGAGTTGCAGTTCACACAGTTTGCAATAACTTCTTTAATTCTGTAAGAAGTAGCTCACTTTAAACATGACAAAAAATGTTCTTGTTGAAAATTCCCCAAGTCATTCAAATTATATAATTTTTAGTAACAATAATCCACATTCAGCTTGTGTAAGCAGATCTACAATACATTTTGTGTCTGTATATGACACATAAATGAGGTGAAAGGCGACCACAGTCTCTTCTCAACAGACACACACCCACTCACACACACACACATATAAACTGGTGAGGTTAAACACAGCAGCATGAACTCTAACAGAGGCCATATGAGTTGAGGCGGACAAAATTTTGTGGAGCAGAGCAACAAACAGCAGAGGCAGATTTATGTTTTGCAAATGCTTATATAACAGAACAGTACAGTGAGAGGTTTTTGGTGCACGCAGTAATAAGGACATAAAAGTGATTGTAAAAGTCAATGCACTGTGGTCTGTCAAATTTGCATTGCCATAACAAAAGCCACAGTTTGCATTTCATTGTAAGAAAACACCTTACATTCTTCATGGACTTCTTCAAGCAACTTCCCAGTTTGTCATTAGGTCGTAGTTGCTCCACTAACTGCTGCATTTCAGATAAGATGATCTGAATAAATAAGACACATTATAGCATCTGCACAGTGTAAAAACTCTTTTGGTTTAAATAAGACCCCCCTCCCAACAGCTTTGACAGCTGAGTAACAGATTTAAATAACATTACTTTAAATATCATAAGAACATTTCTCAGTCATTTTCCTACCAGCTAACAGTTAGACATTAAAAGCAACATCTGGTCCTTCACAAATATTACTAAATAACGGAAAACAAATGCTTTCAAACTAAGCACAGTGGCACATTAACATTGATAATGGCAGTACTTAGAGTCTATTAAGAGCTTTCAAGCAAACAAAATGCTAAACATGACAGTCTTCAAATATCTTGAAAGACTAAAGATTGGCAGATCACAGCAGTATATGATGCAAGGAACTGGCTTAATGTACAATAATGCCCAAAATTGAGAAAGGAACACCATTTGTGAGGCCTCCCTGTGTCAGACTGCTCATGTTGAGGCTGGATCAAGGGTCTTCATTCTCCTGCGCAGCTTTGTCACACAGCCCATGAAGAATGGGATACAGGATTGCTTTTAGAGTTGGGAACAGGGACTCATTCTTCTCTGAGGCAGGGTCAATCTGTAAAGAACAGAAAAAAACTAAATCACGCACACAAAATGTAAATTTTAATAGATTCAATATGCAATTTTTGTTCATATTTACCTTAGTGAACACTTTAATTGTATGGTTGAGAAAAGTAGTCTCCAATTCTTCAGGCACTGGCAGGAGATGAGCAGCACAGTCAAGTATACAAAGCAAGGTGAGTCTTTGGCCCTTTTAGTGGGAAGGAGAAGGGAGGACTAAATTATCACAGCATCTGACATGTGCATGCTGCACAAGATATTTCAGATAACTATGTTTGCACTTTTACAATTTAAAAATTGTGCACTTTCCTGACCTTTTATGACCTTCTTACTGCCCTTTTGTCAAGTCTGTACACTTAACAGCAATTCTGATAGTAGAAAATTATGTTTTATTAAAAAGGCAGCATGCAGACTGAAATTGCTCAGTGTGATGGCGGTGGATGCTATCACAATGCAAAATCCATCTGTACAGACAAACCCACATAAAATAATCTCTTAAAAAACACTTTTACAAACTGATTCAATTTTTTTCTAAAACTTGTTCAGTTTGAGGCTTGTGTTACAAACCAGCAGTCTCATTGATTTTAACACACATTTTGCATAATTTTCTGTTTGTATACAGCGGCAAAATTATTTAGAAATGGAAATGCATCTCTCCTGAACATGCTGACAGTGTCAACTCTCGACACATTAGCAGTAAAAACATGACAGATGATCATTTTAAATACCTCAGAAAATAACTGGTGATTAAGTCTTACAGTGTTAAAGGAAACAGACAGCTGTCCGAAACAGAATTTTTACCAGTGTCTGCTTCAGTCTTTGACACTGATATTCAGTGATGTTACACCCAGCTACCTTTTGCAGTGAGTCGAGTATATTCTGTGGGTTGACATTCTTCTCACTGAGGGCCTTTATATCTTCACTGCTGATGACTGGATCTTTGAGCTGCTCCAACCATGACCACATCAAACTGGACAGGACCAGAGGATCTCTCTCCATACATAACCTCTCCCATGCTCCTTCTCTGGAATTAAGCTCTGTCTGTACAGCACAACAAAGAACACTGTAATGTGGCACTAGGCAAAGGATGTAGGTTTAATGCAGTGATAACTAAGTTTATCCAAAAATAGATATCTGCATTTATGTTGTGTGGTGTCATTCTTATATTCACCTAATAAAAGTGAGTAAGCACCTTGATGAAGTGACAAGCTTGCGGTCACACCTAGGGATTTCAAATCTCTGATGATTGAGGGTTCAACCCAGCTCAACAACAGGATGTTTACGTTCCAGAGTGAGAGCTCACAGGCACATGTACTACTGGTTATATTTTCACCATCATCACTGGGTATAGTGGAGATATTGGTAACAGTTCCACTGTATCTCATACTTATAGTGCCAGTTTCTTATGACAACACATTTCCCATTCAGCCTGGTGCTTCTTGTGGATCCTCCACATCTCTCTGAGTACTGCTGAGTACTACAGCAAAACAGATTTCTGGAAACAGTTAGCTTGTACAGCAAACTGGACAATGTGTTTACAGACACTGTAGTGACCTTGTTACTGTAAAAACTAAACAGGTAATAAAAAACCCCCACCTTGATTAGTCTTTTCAGGTACGGGAATCTTGATACTGGTGTCTGTGTTAAATTTTTCAAATAATGGCTTTTTTCCCTTGACATGAAGTTTGAAGGCCTGTTGAGGAGGACCCTTGCAGGTATTGTCACAGTGCCTCTTTTGCTTGGAAGTCAGAAAATCACAAATGTGCACAAACCAGAGGCGACAAAACACCTGTAACTCAGGTACTGACGATCAAGCAATGTAACTCAGAGTACTAACTGAAGCTATTGCCTGTACATGCACATTACTGTGCAGAACTCTATTTATGTGCAACAGGATCACATGCAAAAATAAGTAGTTCAAATCATTTTAACACATTGAGGTTTTTGCAGACAATTCCTATTATGACACTTGTTCAGTTCACTGTCCACAAAAACAGCACAGACAGAAGGGTTTTGTAGAGCTACATGTTACTATACAGTAAACTTGAGTATATTCTGTGGCACTATACCTGCCAAAGTGACACCTTGGTGCTGAGATCCTTGTCTATCAGGTCCATGGCCAGAGCTTTGGCAACCAAAAAGCGCTTGCTCTCTGAGGAGTGCTCAGACTGGACAGTGATGAAGGAGCCTTCTGTGACATTTCCTCTGCCTGCTTCACCTAATGTTACATCCACATCTGGCTGCTCCACACAAGTCACCACTTTGCTTTTGGTTGAAAAGGCTGGCAGTGTAGCATTACAGTGGGGTTTTCTTCCCTTCTCGGACAGATCTAATGACAAACTTTGATGGCCCTTGTACAGCTGCTTTCTTAAAAAGGTAGATCCCATGTCTTGCTTTGCTTCTGTATTAGAGTCCTGAATGCTGCTAATAATGTCCTGAGGAAAGAGATCACAAAATCTGGGAGGGTTACAGGCTGTAAGGCTGCTGTGAGACAAAGAATATTTGATCAAGCAGTCAACTGGTTTGTTGCTCTTCAGATTTCCTAAATGGTGCTGCCAGGGTCCAAGTTTGTGAAGAGCAGAATCGCTGTAACTTAGGCTCTTGTTACTGGACAGAGAAGATCTCAGGGGGCTCTCTAAGTTCTGTTGCCTCCACAGAGGGTCAAGCTCATTATCACTGATGAGAGGCTGATCATGCAGAGTGAGTGGGCTGAGAGGATGAGATAAACAAGGTGGAACAGGAATCCCCTTCCCTCTCATCTCCTTCCCGAGCTGTTGGAGAGCTTGCTGAGATACAGTCTTCTCTACCTCTGCGGTGAGGTCAGGGATCTCCAACCACTCCTCCTCAATCACCACTTCTCTGTTGGCTGCAATATCGCCAAGGAGCCTGCACACCAGCTGGATGATCTTTGGCACATTCTTCATCTGTCGAGCCTCATAGCCATGCAGCAGGTGGTGCTGTCGGGTGAGGTACTGGGACAAGGTGACAGCACTTGCTTTGGGTTCTGCACAGGAGAAAACACTTCGGAGAGGAACCAGAAATTGGGCAAATTCCCTGACACATAGGAGCTGTCCTCTAGTCTGGATGGAGTTAGGTCTCTTAGCGCGCACAAACAGAATGGCTTGGTCAGCACTCATCCGGGACGTGAAAACCAAGTAACAAGCCAACAACACACCTGAATGATAAAAAGTAAGATCTTATAAAACAGATAAAAAGTTAGATCTCATAAAACAGACAGGAATAACTTGGGATTTTAACTAATCCAAACTGCTGGTTTTACAGACCTGTTCTTCCAAGACCAGCGTGGCAGTGGACAGCCAGCTTCCCCTCTTGGACAGCAAAGGACATGACTTTTACCATGTCAAGGATTGTTGTCAGAGATGCAACACCATAATCCTTCCAGCCAAAGTTGTAGTAATAAACTGAAATAGAGAAAGCCAGAAGAATCAAGAGCTGTTTAATATCCACCTAAGCCCTCTTCACGTTTCACAGTGATGGATTTTTATCATTCAGACACAGATGTATTTTACTCTAAAAGTGAGCTTCAGTGATTAAACAGCATTGCTTTTCTATATCACTGCTGAACTCAAGATAATCACCTAAAAAAAGAATAGAAATCAAAGCAGCAGAAACTGGTAACACCATCAAATACAATACAACTCGACCACAGACAGTTTGTTCAGAGGTTTGGGTGAGCTATGTCAAGCTCAACCTCAAGCTGCTAGACTCAAATAAGAAACATGCTACAGATGTCTGGTAAGCTCATTTCTATTTATCCCCACATCCCTTCTTTTTTATTCCATTCTCATTTATCATTAAATTTGTGGTCAGCAACCCAAACTAACACATTTTTTGACATATTAAATTGCTGTCAAAATTATCTAAATATATAACTACAAATATCTACAGATAGAGGCGTTTGCCTAAAAGTGGCCTCAGAGAGTTTATTTATTATATGTCTGAACAAGAGTGTGAAAGACTAAGCAGGATAAAGGCCTACAGTAAGATAACGAGCTAGTGTTTTTACTGAGGGATGTACCATCTCTGTCGAATGAAAGACAGCATGGTTCAAAATGCAGCTGACTGATGCTTTGATGAGGTCACTTGGGAAAAGATCTCAGGAGAGCTTGTTAGAAAAAAAATCAAGACTGTCAACCTCTGAGGATGTAACGTGGATTCCCTCAGTAATTATTTGGTTACTATGGACCATTTAATGATCTGGTTGCAGGGATAACACAAAACACTGGTGGTCAGAGGAAAATGTTAATTCTACCATAGTCTCTCCTGTAATGCCTGCCTCTTATGTAAAGGACTAAGATACAGAATAAATGTGCTTCACAGAGACTATTTTCCTACCAGTACACTGAAGTCATGTGCTCATCTTCTACATCTTGTAAATATGGAAAGATCTTTACTCTTCATCAGGGATCTGCTGCACCACTATCATTAAAGGCATGATCTGGTTTACATATTAAATCGTTACTGCGCTCTAAGTGGGTTTTATTGTACAACTACGGCCCTGACTAATGCAAATCTGTTGCTCGGAAACATCTTCAGTAGCATCACAATCTCATCAACATAATAAATGCAGAATGCGTTTTCAGAAGCTGAAACGGGCTTTATGAAGTTATGGTTTTAATAGATCACGTGAGGAGTTAAGCTTGCCAATAGATGATCAAACAGAGGTGTTGCTTTCACTTATATTCAAAAATTTAACTGTATTTCCAATTCATCTTGACAGTTCAGCATGACAAATGCCACGTCAGTGCATACATCACAGGGGTATTATTTCAGGAAAAACTGGGAATAGGAGTAACATTAGAAAGCATCTCATCAAGCATGGAGAAAACTTCAGTGCAGAGAACTGCATTGTTTTTATGGGGCAACTTGAACACCAGTATCATCATCTCCTAAGAAAATATGCTGTAACTGTTGATTAGTTCATAAGATAAGATAATCAGGCTAAAAACTCATCTTTTGTGTTTTAGTTGGTTGAGATCTTATTAAATTAGAAAGTGCTTTAGGTGTGTGGGTTTATGATTAAACACTTTAAAAATCTATTTGTGTAACGATCACTAGGAGGGAGAACTGGAGGTAGCATTTTGCCAAACTGAACACTATCATTTCCATGATGGGTATTTATTTAAGTTCTCTATTAGTAGCAGTGCCATTTCAATGGGTCTAGTATTTGTTCTGGTATCATAATTTTTTAAATCATATTGAGACCTTATATTGATCATTAAGGCTTTTTATATGTAGCTAACTGGCAGTTTACACTATTATTCTTTTTGACCCATTTGCACTGTCTTGGTCAAACCAAGCATCTATATGACTGTAGGTTTTTGGATTGTTGGTTAGCTGATCCTGTTAACTGCCTTTTTTTTTTAACCAAACCAACAGGCACATTACTGGACTGTGGCTTGTGCACAGTGAAGTTCCAAAGCTGCACCAAGGTTTTGGGAAGCAGCAGAAACACTTCACAATAAATACTAGTTAACAATTTAGGTCTTAGAACCAGATGTGGTGCAGCCTTATTAATTCAGCAATGTCACTTTGGCAAATACTAATATTACACCAACCCTTTCATAAAGTTTAACATACGTCATCCTTTTATCGCCAATACCTAACTACTATTTAAGCCACAGTACATTTACATACACACTTTACTGGTTTATGTTCTGTTGTCAGGGAGTTTACAGTATGTGTTGGTGAGGATGTATATGGAAACTCACTGCCTGCCTCCATGAAAGTTTCTGGTCGATAAGTGAAACCACTCTCCTGTTCCAGTGAGTTGCCACAGCTGGCATGTTCCCCTGGCCGCTGTAGGTTGATGACTGTCTTCAAACCACACCTGAGCATGGAAAGCAACAGGTTCACATCAATTCACAGGGCCATCCATCCAGCAAACAACAAGTCAACACAACAAATATATTAGACCACTCCAGATATTTACACCTTGATGTGACAGCACTGCAAGAGAACCAAACATTTTAACAACCAATCCCCATTTCATTAACAATACTAATGTCAAGAAAGAATCAAATAAGTAGAAAAATATTTAAATTTAAATTAGGTGTGAAAGAAGGAGACTACTGTACCTTTGGAACTGTTCAATTATATTATATTTCTCTATGATTTCAGTAGAGGGCCTTGCCATAGCTAGCAAGTTGTCAGTAACCCTGCAAGTGGAAAAAATGCCAGGTTTAAGAGGGCTGTTGTATAAAAGGCAAAAAACATATAAAATGTAGACTGTTTAGCAGGTTCAACACAATTTTAAGAGCTAATGATACCGAGACCCCTTACAAAAAGAAACATCAAAAGACACAATGAAACTAAAGATCCCACTTGTTCTTTGACTGCATTTCAAAAACAAATCTAGCGCAGAGCAAAATCCAGGACAAATGTATTGACTTTTTATGTAACTACCAATATAGACCTAAATGACCTGCACTGACTGAGCACAGCACTGAGAGGAAACGTAAATGGACACTGAGAGCTGTATAAAAGGTAGTGATTAGACTAATAAACATACCAAGATGAGTAGAGTCCTTTGACAGCTTGCTCCTCATCACTCCAGCGAGAGGGGTTCTCATATTTACAGGCTTTCCCCCCACAGGCCATGGAGCACTGCATGTGACCAGGAATGACATGCCTCAGGGTCTCTCCCATCTTGGTGTACTTTGCTGTAGGGATTCTAGCATTGGCTGTTGAGAGGAAACAAAAAAAAGAAACAGCAACAGTTTAATAATACCCATCACTGCTGAGGACTTACTTCCCTTGCAGCCAAAGTCACCAACAAACCCCTAATTACAAACACTAAGTATTTCTTCAATGTGGTTACATCTCCTGGTCTTGCGTTCAGAGGGAGGCTGAGGCTGGTTCATGCTGACCGCCACCATGACTCTGTTAGAAGAGGAGGAGAGTATTTCCAGAGCAGAGCTGCGTCTGCGCTGCAAGACCTTCAGCAGAATGTCTGAGGCTGAGTGCCTGCGGTTTTGCCTCCTCATGCTGCCCGTCATCTCTCCGGCTATGGAGTGCCGTCCTCGATGCAGCGGCATCTTACAGTGCGGGCTGTGCTGCTGCCTGCACTTCACTAACACAGAGTCCTGGCTCAACCGCTCAGTGCCAACGATGAATCATCACATAACAATCACCCATTGGCAAAGAGAGGCAAATACAACCTATCAGTTCATCAGCAGCATCTGAAGTGTCACCATGGCAACCGTCTCCAAAATCACCAATGGGAGGTAGATGGGGTGAATGTTGCACACACATATTAAACACATACACAGGCACACACACCACAGACCTGAGGCTGGCGGCTTGTAAATGAAAGAGGAAATACCGTACTTGCTTGCTCACAAGGTCGTACATCTGGTGGTGTACAGCCCTGAACACACAGCATGTAGGCGTGTTAACAATGAAAAACCTTTTTCTGCATTTCATTAACTCTGCAGCAGCTAAGGGGTTTACACACACAGGGATGTGACATTTGACTGACTAACACTATGAATTTTGCTCATATGGAACATCTTTTTCAAAGTCCTAGTATTTTCCTGAGGTAAAATAGTGGTGTAGCTAACACAGATTATGACAGAAATCATTTCAACAGCAAATGCTCATTAAAAGTTATCATGGCACAAGAAGCAAGAAAATCCTCTAAAGTAAAAACCAGATGGATTGTTTTTCATATTGTTTCTTGAACTTCGAGTAAAAACATTTTAATCTATTTCTACGAGTGCACACGACTAAAAAACAGTTTGTTACTGAAGAGCAGTAACAAATAGAGAACCGTCTTGTCTCTGACCAGCATCCACTGGTCAGAGACAAGACGGAGTGGAATATGGACATTGTGCTTGAAGCCTGCTCAACAATTCAGCAGCGCGTCCGCCATCCAACTAAAGCCAAAAGGTGAAATGATACTGCTGGCTCTATGAGGCTCTCAGTGTGTGGGAGCAGCAAACAGATTGACTAACAGCAAAGTTGAGAGAGGGCTACAGCAAAACAAAGCATCAAAGATCAGATGGTATGGCCACAAATTAAAGTAGACTCAGAATCAGCCATATTTACTGGTTCTCATTTTCACTACTTGTTTCCAAATATTTATTATCCAGTTTTTTGTCTAACCATCAGGACCAAATCAACACAACTGTGTATTTTATAAAGATAACGGAAGGGTAATTCAGAACTTATTATTTCACAAACCTGACCACAAGTCCCAAAAAACATTTAGCCTATAGTGTGTGTATAAAAAACAAACAACAATTTTGTTATGTAATATAATGGGATCAGAAAGATCTATCACTCTATTTTGGGTAATAAGCAATTATATCGACACACTTGCTTTTCATTTTTCCAATACCTCTTTCAGTTTTTTAGTATAAAGGTAATTTAGAACAGACTCTTTTTTTTTCTTTATAGCCAAATCATCAGCTTCAAATATGGTCAACTCAGAATACTGGCAGAAGACAAATACAGATAAGACAGATTATCTGATATCCATGCCAACTCTAACTTCCACAAGCAACTTCAGCTCAGAGTGAATGCTGTAAAAATATGAGTCATTGAAAAAAAAAAACAAAAAACAAAAAACAATCCAAACAATACTCCGCCCTGAGCTACCACCTTATTGTGGTAGAGGGGTTTGCGTGTCCCAATGATCCGCGGGGCTCAGTTGTCGGGTCTTTATGCCCCTGGTGGGGTCACCCATGACAAACAGGTCCTTGGGGAGGGATCAGACTAAGGGTAGCTCAAAAGACCCCTTATGATGATTAACAAAAATGGTTCTAAGTTTCCCATGCCCGGACGCGGGCCAGGCCTGGGAGTGGGGCTCGATGGCAGGCACCCGCCGGCCGGGCACAGCCCGAAGAGGCAACGTGGGACCCCCTTCCCGTGGGCTCATCACTTGCAGGAGGGGCCAAAGGGGTCGGGTGCTGTGTGAGTTGGGTGGCAGCCTAAGGCAGGGACCTTGGCGGTCTGATCCTCGGCTGCAGAAGCTAGCTCTAGGGACGTGGAATGTCACCTCTCTGGTGG
>JAQNCA010000014.1:26131056-26168386 GCA_029783725.1 Acanthurus tractus
TGTGTTATTTAGTTCCATGGTCAACTTTTTGTCCACAGTGTCGTGATTAATATTAATCAAGGGGGCACATCCACAGAACGTGTATAGTCTTTTTCAGCTCTGTAGCATTTCACACTATGCCATTAATTCTTCGCTCTCACACAAAAACCGTCAATTGCTTCCCGTTGGCCAACATTAAAACAAATGATCAAAACTTTACTGAATGTAAATGGTTACGGTTCAATTGCACGCTTACACAATTGCCTTTCAGAGAAATTAAGTTCTTCTTAACTCTTAAATTAAGTCATCTTTTTCAACTATTAAGGCTACGACACGGCGTCTGTTTACTGATGCGTCAATGATCCCTACGGAAAAGTGAGGACTGCTGGGAATACATATTTTTCTGAGGTCCTCTAGTGCCGCCTAGTGGTTGTTTGCGTGAAGTAAAATTAATAAGAATATCAGGACAGTATGCACAAAACTCACAAAATGTTTGAAGAATATCAATAAGTACGGACTGCATACGTCATCCAAAAATCTCGACATATTTGCTTACAAAACACTATTTTAAAACTGTAAGATATTTAGGGTCTGTCTTTGTATCGTATTCTTGAACTGTGTGAAAAAATAGTCTGGATTTTTCTGTACCCCACAAACATTGCTTATTATTTGCTTATCATTGCAGTGCATCAGTTCTGGTCATTCTGGTCAGTAGTTGTGTCATTGTGAATGTAACCCTGATATACTGTCACTGCTAATAGTTTTTCAATATATCTATGATCATATTAGCTTTTTTTTCTTTGTTGTTTTGTTTTTTTGTATCCAAGTGAGCTTGCTAATAAAGACGGGGATATACAGATAGAGTTTTGAATTTAGTTTATATTGTTCACTTACTTCACCAATTTTATATCTATGCATTCCCAAAAACAGGAGTGAGCTTGTTTGCTTGTTAAAATTAAGCACACTTCTCCTGTCATACTGCTTGCAAGTGCTACTGTTCACACTGGACTCACTTTTTCCATAGTGGGCATCTTTAAATCAAAAATTTAAAATGCTATATTTAACTTTTAAAAATAGAATATAAATGGAAACACAAACGTGATAAATACACAAATACCTATATGCAGCCAAATCCACAGGAAAAGTAAGCTCCTTCCCTTTAATGATGGCTAATTTAATTCAGTGAGGATAAAGACTTTTGAAAGATTAGTGAAACAAATCTTAACTGATAGGTTCAGGGCCTGCATGACTGAGTACAACTTCCTATTGGTGTAATAGAGGGATAGATGATGCTAGTAATACTACAGTAATTATCTGTACAAGCATCTTGTGCAAATCAGATCCTTTATTTATAGAGTTCTCTTCCACTTCTTCTAATTCAATCCAACCACACATTTAAGTTGGTATACTATTTTTGAGCTTGATGCTGGTGCTGAATTGGCCAGGGCTTATGGTTCTCTATCCTAGATCTGCAGTTGTATACCCAAGGCTCACTCCAGTGCTGTGCCTGAACATGAACACGTTGTCAAGAACATGAGCCATGACAACACATTTCCAGTCTGAAAAAAGGGTCTTCACTTTTTTGAGTACACAGAAAAATATTACCAAGACATTTATTTTTTTTTAATTCTTGATTGCTTCTTTTTGATCTTGTTGATTTCTTGGTATGGGAACCTTATAGTGCAAAACAAAAATTATCAGAGTAACCAGCTAAAAAATAAAAAAAGGCATGCAGCTGTTTTCTCAAGCAGATGTGTGGGACAGGGAAGTTTCACAGAAGGCACATTCATCTTGGCTCACTCTGACCACCCGAGCTTGAGAGGAATTTGTTCCTCTTCATTTTTGGCAGACTCCAGTCCCCCTGGGGAAAATGAGTTTATATTTCTCTTTATTCCAAATGCAATAAATGCACCTATTTTTTTAAACCATAAATGCATTCTTAGTAACACTTTATCATGGCTGCCATATCTGTGGCTTTTGGTGAACAGATTTAACCTATTTGCTGTGAACTGTTGTGATCAATGTCCCATGTCCTATTGCATATTGTTTTAGTGTATTTTCTCTTCTGTTAATCAAATTTTTAAGGGACAGTAAACATCTGAGCCTAAATTTAAACATAGATAAAAGTATAAGTAAGTGCAAAATGTACAAATTACATATACAAATAGCTGTGGTCCCAAAAGAAGAAAAATAATTGAATTATTAAAACTTTCATTTAACTGATGTCCCCACAATGTGGCATGACAGAGAGGAATACTTTCATAATCCTTTTTTACCTGAAGTATCCTATATAAAGGTGTTTACCAATAAAGAAGCATGTCAGTGACTCTACATTACTATTAAAACTCAAATGTGCATTGAGCTCTAAATATTTGGACAACCAATATTTTTTCCGGGCCCTCTGCATCAGTTAAAATTAGTTTACAGTAATTTTTTAATCCATAGTATGTTTAGTTGATACTCTGTGATCCTATTCCGATTGTGCTAAAACTAGAAAAACTTAGAGAAGATATCATAAATGTTACCAGATTTAAACACTGCAATTTGTGGTTAACTTTAATAAAATATACACAGTGTGTGTACTACAGAGTGCAGAAGTATTTGGATGCAGTGTTGGAACTGGTTGCAGATGGCAGATCACAAGGGTTATTACTTGGAGAGAGAAGCAGTGGAAGTGACAGGTAGCACCAGCCTCTGGGGCTCTCAGTGTGGACAAAGCACTACCATAGTGGCTGAGCAGCAAATATATCGTTGGCCCTCTGTTTTTCTAATAAAAAAAATAATTTTTTACATGGCATTAGCTGACTACTGTGTGGTAATATGAATTTATTTTTTTATCCTAAAAAAGATGTAATAACCATCCTCTGGCAGGGAAACTCTCGTTGCAATTTCAGAAGTGACCACCAGAGGAAGATATGTTCCAACAATGCCAATTTTTGGAGCAAGAGGTGAAACACACTTGTGGCAACATGTAAAATTGAACAACTTCAGCAAATGCATAACTGTTTTTGTTCCTCTGTTTTTCACAAGACTTGACTATCTGTGTAGTGACCAGAATCATTGTCTTAAAAGTTGCAGGTTAAGAAACAGACCATTTATGATTGTGTGTAATACACAGAACATGACTGACTACAATTCCCAATATAAACAATATAAATCATCTTTTGAAAGTATTTATTAAGACAAATACATGACAACCGCATTATAGTTTTCCTCAGAAACCTGTCTTAATGAGATGTAATATCCTTACTACACCATATACATTCCTTTAGAAGCAATGTGATTTTATATACCATACAAAACCTGCCTGAAGAGATGCTAAAACTGTCCGTTAAATCAGGACAGTTTTGAAAAACATGATTTTAATCCTCTAATCCACCGGTTCTGTTAGTACTTGAAGTTCCTGCCTTTGTTAAGAACTGTTCTGCCCGGTCCCTGACTTGAGAAAACTTGGTTTTATTAAATAACATGGTCATGAAACTTAGAGCATTTTTATGGACAAGCTGTCCCTTAGGTATCTCTTCATGTTCCATAAGGCAACCAGCTTGTAAAAACTCTATTTCTCATTCAACTTGCACTTTTTTTTTTACATTAAATTACAATATTTTACCTAGCTGAGATTAGATTCTTCCATGACAACATAACATATCTCATGCTTTACTGTCATCTTTAAATGTCCATGTGATTAATGTAATTCATTTTAAAAACATTAACTAATGTCAAAGATGGAGAGATGTATTTTAACCGGCAGTTTATGAGTAGCCTGCTCTAAAAATTCTTTTAATGTTGTTAGATGGAATATTCGTCCCATCAGCACTTGCTACTTATAAGACCATTGTCTACCGTGTAATATTTTACTGTTGTGATTCAAGCAAAATTAAAAACTGAAAAATCTAAATAGACCACCAACTTTGAAAATTCCAGGGGTCTTTAAAGTTCCCCTCCAGAGTTGATCTTAGAAGGCCAAAGTTTTTCAAACATTTCTGAGACATGCTAAAAATATGCTGTGGGGGATATTTCGCAATTTTGAGACAAATAATAGTAAAGACTAAATCCCAGAGGTGCTCTGACGTGTTTTTTTTTAACTCTAGCATGAAATATTTCCATTTGAGTTGCCTCAGGCTTCACTTGATTTGTCTAAAGCTACATCATATACAACAATTTAGCCATAACTGGGCTACATTATAGCCCACATCACTACAAGTGTCGGTTAATTCATCACAATAGAACAGTAAATGGAATGACAATGTTGTATTTTTTTATTCCTTTATCATTTTGTTGTCGATTATACACTTAAATTACAGTCTATATGCAGCAAGCTAGTGCTAATAGCATGTAATGTTCTGATAGAAGCAAATCTTCACACACGCATAAACACGCACTGATGAACTAGCAGAGATCTTCTTAAGAGAAGTGTCATGTTCACTTAATTTTTTACTCTATCCTTTAACCTGAGCTTCCTGTGATGCATTTTTTGCTTTACAGCATCATTATCATCATCACATCATCATCATCATCATCATCATCAGAAGTATGTCCTATTACTCGAAAAGTCACCTGGAGGGTATTCACATCCTTATTTTCTTTCCTTTTGCATAACCTAAACCAGTGCAGGACATTTGCGACTTTGCATGTTACTTTGGCTCAGTGAAGGCACCGAGCAAACCCTGTGAAGAGGTGGAGCTATGACGGGATTCATAAAACCCAAAGTTTATTCCCCAACTCACTGCCTAGGTGTAGCGCTCAGCGGCTGACAAATAGCGCTGACCTGCGCGGCTCACACACTTATAGTGGGTATGAACACAGCTGAGTATTTCAGGTTCGAGAGTTTGCAGTCAAAGAGTTGCTCTCTGTTTCAGACTTTATCTGCTCAAAGGACCAAGACTGGGCAGAACTAACGCGTAAATCCCGAGGAGTATACACGGGCGCGCAGAGAAGTCGGCTACCTGTAGCCTTACATGATTTTTGGCTCGATCGATAACCTGAGGATAAGTTTGATTTACGGTCTTGACCTCCGGACTATACAAGCACTAGAGGGAATATGACAGCTGGCTTGGGCCACTAAAAGAGTGATATTCGGTGTCGCTCTTGGTGTCTGATAAGGTGACCGCACAGCCAGATTATGCAGCATCCTTTGGACATGGGGGCGCATTACTATCCTCCGGATGTTCATCCTGACCACAGAACCCATCGATACAGGAGTTTCATGATAGAGGAGATCCTTACTGATCATCCGGAGCACAAAGCAACGGCTCCCACAGGGGAGCTACTTAAATTTGGGGTACATGCTCTCCTTTCCGCCCGGCCTTTCCCCAACCAACTGGGTAAGAGTGACTGCTGTGAAAAAATAAATAAGTGACTGATCGAATCCATGTTATTGGTTACATGCGGGAAATCTTCTAGGAATTAAAAATAAAAGGCTTATAAGACCAATGGATAATTATTTCCATCGAAGGAAACGTAGCCTTTAAATTACGTTACATTTCATTGGAATTACATCTGCGTATTTTGGTGGAGGTGAAGAAATGACTTCCGTGGCAAGATCATTTTAGTTTTGCTGGACTGTTTATAGTGTCGACTAACAGGTATGATGCGCAATAATTAGGCCTAAGCCAAAGTCAGACTACAACCACCATTATCAAGTAGGCTTAATGCTGTAGAAAAAAACTTAACTTGGATACAGTTGCAGTTATTTTGAGGTAGGCCTGGTTATTTGTGGTAAGAAAAATAGCGGCATAACGGCTAATGGCGAGTTTTATTATAGCAAAATAAAATGTACAAGTTTCAAAGTTGCATGTGTTAAATGTTGATTCTCTACTGGAAAAGCACTACCGCCTCGGCGAGAAAAGAAGAGGAAAAACCCCAACATAAGGATTAGGAGATAATAAGAGATTAATTAGGAGATGTTCCAGTATTGACTAAAACTCTAGTGCAGGAACAATCTATGGAATACCCTCCACTGTTAGGCTGTAGTTGAAGTGGCTGAGGTTTGTTTCTGCCTTCAATTTGCAGCCTAATCTATGAAGCAATTTTATTATTACGGCTTATATAAATGACTCACTTTACAGAACCAGAACAATGAAATTAGAGCTAGTCGTTTTCTTATTACAAACTATAATTTTAGGTGTATTTTTACGTGAAAATTATAATTATTAATATATTACCCTCTGTATGTATAGGGCATGTTGCTTTAGGCCTACACGTACTTCACATGCTTGATTTGTGTAATGACTCACATTACTTACCTCATTTGAATTAAAGACGCAATCATAATGCTGAATCTGACCATAAGAATCAACATACAAATAACAAAACTAATGATGACATGACAAGACCTAGGTCTTTTAAGACCTTTCCATGTCACATTCTTCGCAAAACGTTGTGAATATATTTACCCATATTCCGTCTCTTCCTATCGTGGAATTACAGATCCATTAAGGTCTTGAACTTTGATCTGAGAAGTCTGTATTGTTAGACATACCATAACGTGGCTCGGACAAAACCTACAGTGTTCGTGAAATCAGGTGATTTTCTTATTTGATGAGAGCTAATTGAAGCCCAATGATGAATCTTGATGCTCTGTTAAACCATAACAGCCTCGTTCCTGTGTGTGAAACTAGCGAAAAACAGTCACAAAGTCTCCTTAAACAAAGCTGGTCTGTGTGTGTGTCTCTGTGTGTGTGTGGGTTTACTCGGTCCTTTTAGTGCTCAAAACCGATCAGACGAGCATCCTCAAGTTCCCCATATCCCCGCTGTCCTGCCCGCTGGGCTCGCCGCTCGGCTCTCCTCTGCTGTCCGCGGCTTCCGGCCTTCAGGTCGGTGCGGCGTCCCACCACCTGCCGCTGGACCTGCACCTCCGCGGGAAGCTGGAGCACGGAGCCGATGGAGGCAGCAAAACCAAGAAGGGCCGCCGAAGCCGCACGGTGTTCACTGAGCTGCAACTGATGGGCCTCGAGAAACGCTTCGAGAAGCAGAAGTATTTATCTACGCCTGATAGGTGCGTTTACAGTCTTTGGAGTGTTTTACCGTCTTATATAGTAACACAACACAGTCACATTACCAGAATATAAAGTTAGACATTTTTTAGGATTACTTTTATGGGAATTAGGATCGTTTTATTTTTCCCATTTAATTTGATGACTTCGCTTTGCTAGGTCGGTGCATAAACATACAATAGAGAAATGTAGTGCAGATAGAGGCAGTTCTTTAGCTCAAGAGGCATTAATAACAAACAGAAAAATCACAATGATATATAATATAAATAACAAGTAAAAAATCGTATGTAAAGCAGAGTATTCTCCTTAGTTAAAAGATGTGAGTAACTTGAATATGGGACTTTTTGTATTGAGTTATTAAGAGCATCTGACAAGAAAAAATTGTTAACAATGCTGTAAATTGATTTGAATTATAGGCCTGTTTTCAAATGTTTGATATTCCATATGATGTTCCTCACAGAATAGATCTTGCTGAATCTCTTGGGCTCAGTCAGCTGCAAGTAAAAACATGGTACCAGAACAGAAGGATGAAGTGGAAGAAAATTGTAAGTTATTCTTCAAGATAAAAAATGATGATAATAATGCCAATACCAATGATGAGGTCAGGCCTGCAACAACAATACAAACAATTAGAACAAAGAGAACTATTTTGGTTTGTATTCTTATCACAGATGTTGATAGGGGAATGGATTTGTTCTGATCTCACACTGCGATTACAGGCACCAAATTAGATGACCAGTCGAGAGTGGAGGCCTGTATTAATCAGTTTACCATTTTTATTTGCGGAAACGGCCCCTCATCTCAGAAGGTTATATTAAATGTATTGTAAATATGAATTTGGCTACGTGTTTAGGAAAAAAGCCCTTCATAAGTAAAGTGTATAAAACTACGATCTGTGACAGTTACTAACTAGGGGTCACGTAGGTCAACCTTTTTTTCTTCAAACTTGCATCACAGTCTGGAGTTGTACTTTACTGATATTTTTCTGCTCATGTTCACCCTGCAGGTGTTGCAGGGAGGAGGCCTCGAATCACCCACTAAACCAAAAGGCCGCCCAAAGAAGAATTCCATCCCCAGCAGCGAGCAGCTCTCTGAACAAGAAAGATCCGCCACTGATGCCGGCTCCCATTCTGAAGGCTCAAGCTCCCACTTAGAGAGCATTCAGGAGGAATGACCTGGTTGCAGCCTGTACATACTCTGACTATTATGCAGAATCTCTCGGACACTTAATGCGCATCTTTTGGCTGGGGCCAGATTTTAAACGACATGGAGAGGGTGTGCTGATGCTCTTAAAGCTGGACCGTGTTGTGCAGTCTCCGGACTTGCAGGGCCTGCAGAAACCTGAACTGTACGAGCCAACATCCTCCAGCAGCCATGTGTTGTTGTCGTAGCTCCACCATGTACTCCATCATGGTGAACTTGCTGTTGTTGAGGAGGGAATTCAAAACTTTGCAGTAGGTCTACTCTTAATATTCTAAGGATCCACTCTCACTCATCTGTTTTGCATTACTTTTATGTAACTATGCTATTTTTAAATATTAAATATATTTTCACTAATACTGTTCTCTGTTTTTTACAAAGGACACAGGCTCATGATAAGCCTTTATTACGCGTGTATGTAAAAATTAGGTTAATGACAACGACAGGCTTATCAGTTACACATATTCTAAAGGCTCAGGGCCCAATATAGTTATTACAACCACAATGAAAAATGTCTTATTGGCTCCTGATGTGTTTTGCTGGGTATGGAGTTGAGTTGCACACAACACATTTTAAATAATAAAGAAAACTAATGATGCCAGACATTAAATGTTGCCTGTATAAGAGCAGGAAAATCAGGTCATCAGTCAAATCTTTGTAGTATTAAGATCTGATGTTATTATAATTTGATTTAGCAAAAGACATGCATTTCTTGTTGAGCTGTGGATTCAGACATACTTTGGTGCTACTGGTGATTATGTTGTGTGACAAGAAGTAAGTGATGCGGACTTGTGTGAGGAACTAGCCAAATGAAAGACAGCAATTAAACTGTTCTCTCTTATTTTCCCTAAATTATACTAAAAAATTAGAATGTTGTGCTGCAAGAAAATGTGTTTAGTATTCTCCTGAGGTGTGTCAATATAATAGACTTATTTGCTTAAAGCTTTTAGGAAGAGCCAAAAGCTGCCAAGTATTTTAATGCAAGCAAGTCTGGTGTTATTAGTGCCGGGGTTATAGTAGGCATGTCATGCCCACAGATATGGCATAATTTTACCTACAATTTACAGGATGTAAGTACAGTAAGTTATGAGTTGGTGGCATGACAAGATATCTCTTTTATTTTATGGATTCCTTCTTTGGATTTAGGAGATTATTATGTTTCTATGGAGAGAAGCTTTGGGTGGACAGGCCTACTGTGGCCACTTAAGTCTAAAGGTTATTTGTTTCGTTTTTTAAACTTCAGGGACATTTGTATTTTTCAGTAATAGCAAGTAAAGACCACTGAGAGTGTTCAATGCGTTCAGGCTCAGTTACAAGGCTCAGGATGATGTGCAAAACTTGACAAAAAAAACCTTTCCTGCATTTTAGTCAATCAATTAAATATTCAAATGTAAAACACGCCCCAGTTGTCTTATGGTTTGCATTAGTTTCTACATTCAGTTCAATTAATGCAGAAATGTTTAGTCAAAATCATCGCTTAAAGCTCAATCTTTGGTATTATTTAGCCTACGTCTCAGTTGGAGCGTGAAGGTTTTTCATGTCTTGGACCTGCATCTTTTACATCACTAATTATTCCTTTCACTTCAGAAGAGCGGTTTTATTTTGGTGGCTAAAATTTTACAGAAATTTTTGTGATTTTCGTTACTAAACAATGTATTTTTTGTCAACTTTTTAAGCGTTTGTGGTATTTAACTTCGTCATTAATTAAGGGAGGGAATGCTGAACTCCATCGGGATTCTTTCAAAGCAGGTGGTGAAAAGTGCGAAAGCGTTACCGGTCTTTAGTCTCTCATTACTGACAATGAAACAACACGGACCACCGCCCTCACGAGCGCATCTTGCTGAGTAAAAACCCTCTTCTTAAAACGTGCAGTGCGTGTGTGTGTGTGTGTGTGTGTGTGTGTGTGTGTTCTGGGCAGTAACGTACAAAGCGCGGGGTCTGCGGCCCGACCCTACATGAGCTGATCAGGTCAGAGCACAGCGGGCGGATGTTATTATAAAAAATATAAGCCTACGAGATGTTCTTCTTTAACACGTTCTCACCAGTATGTTACCTTATAAATCTTAGAAACATTACCTGAAAAGAAAACTTGGTTTGTGGCTCGGTGTTTTAAGTTAATAAAGACAAAACTTGCGTCTGTCATACGGAAAGGTGATTTTAAAATTAACATCCACTGCGTAGTATTTTACAAACGTTATGGTAACATTCTAAATTATACTTTAATTTTTAATAGCATTTATAGATAAATTATCCTTTATTAGTCCCACAGTGGGGAAATAACCTCTCACAGGGTTTATCCTCCTTTATCCTTCTTCTGTCCGAACAACAGAAGTCAGTGTAACCTACTACAAACCCAAGATGCAGTGGGAAATTGGCCCCCAAGCCTATTAAAACTGTAAAGTCCTGAATGTGTGGGACCTTACGATAGTATTACAGTATGGTAAACTCCGCCTGTCATGTAAATGAAATGCAGAATATCTTTAATTCAGTCCTGCTTCAAACAAGCTTTTTAACAGCCATTCATCTTCTTATGAAGGAAACATCAAGGAGATTTTTTTTCTCGCTGCTCACAAATAAAATGTGCGTCTTCGTTTGCAAACAAAAGAATCGTTTTTCCACGTATGTAACAGGCCGAGACAATCACATAAAGAGAAACGTACGTGTCTCATTGGAAAGGCAGGGAATAAAACCATAGCTTCTAATCGTTAGGCCCTATATAAGCGTATCCAAATATGAAATGCCCAATTGATTGCGTAGGCCGAAATGAACAAAGCAGATACAGCTGTGGACCGACTGACAGTTCGCATTCACAGCTATTATACTTGTCCAATAAAGTGTGTTTAAAGCTTTGAGTTTGTAGTATTTTAGCAGGCAATTGTATGATTACACTTATTTTAAACAGCCCAATTACCACAAAAATCTCTGAAAAAAACGTTGATTCTTTTATTAGCCCACTGAGCCTACTGAGGGTCACAAAAACACACACAGAGACACACGTATAGTTTTTTGAACGCCATTTACCTATTAATCAAAGGATGGCGAAGTCGATGATAAAACAGTCAGTGCGCATGGACAAACAATAAAAACTGTCAATACCAGCCATGACATAAATGTTAAAGCTTGACAAAGCTTATTGAGAAACGAGTGACAAAAACTTATTTATAAATAATTCATAATACATCTATAGTCTAGATGCAGGTGACAATACCCTTCCAATCTCAAAAGTATTGCATATATGCTACCAATACGCAAACATTTCACCCAATATAATTCTTTTAGTTATGACAAATTATGCCAAATCAAGAGACATTGCGTGTAATGATTTGAAAAACATCTGTGTTTTCATAGAAGGATATATTCTTCTAAATGGCATTAAATTTGCCCTAACCTCCAAATACTTCTTTCAATTAGAATTCAGCCCATCACAGAGTCTAGAAAATATGTTTTGCATTAGAAAACATCCCGTTAACTACATTTAAGTGAAGTTCATATGTTTTATTCAATTTTTGCTGTTTGAAAACCTCTTTGAAAAGATTACAATATTAAGATTTTTGACATTTTCAAGACTTTGCAGTTTTACATGACTCTGAATATGCTCCTGTTTTTTTAACACAAGCTTAATTTTCTGTTTACCTTAATGTTAAGGTGTTGTCCTTGAAGCTGCAAGTGTGTGGGGTCAATTAGCGGCTGGGTCAAAATGTGGCAAACACCAGCGCTCATGTCAGCATGTATAAAGTGCTGTAAACAAAAGAACAAAGCAAGAGTGCAGAGGTCATTCACTTCAAAGCAAACCTGTCTTAAACATGTGTCTTAAATAGGAAAATTAGAGGTCTGAATCTCCCAGTTAAGACTCAAAACGCACAATTTGTGTTTGAAGAGTTTTAGTCTCTATTCACACACATTATACTTACAGTTTCTTTTGGGCGTCTGCTTACTTTTCTCTTAAATGGCATTTATATGTATCGATGTATACAATTACCATATACAATTACCAGCACTGCAAGTTTAGAAGACCGTGCCCTAATCACTAAGGTTTAACAACATGGTCCATTTTAGTCATATTTCACTATTGTCTGAAGACAGACACATTTTTTCACAATGTACTTAAAATATGGCAATTTGACGATGAAAAAGCTGCTTTTTAAAATTAATGCATGTATAAAATGACCAAATAAGGCCTATAGTCTAAATCATCAGACCCAGTTCATAATATTTATTTTAGCTGCATTCAGTTGAAGTGTGATAATGCCTCTGAAGCTTAATAAACTCCAAATAAATTAATCATTTTTATTTCCTGATCTTTAGTAATGGATAATGGAATTTGGGAGAAATTATTTTTACAAGGAGCACCAATCCTTTACATAGCCATCTATATGAACATCTGCAAGTCCCCACTTGCACACACACACGCACACATACACACACACCACAATCACCAGCATCAGCTAAGCAAATGGCTAATCAGTCCTTGCCCAGAATGTCAAATTTATGTCAAGACTTAATCATATGCAGATCAAAGACAAGTTAACCTAAACACCAGAGCTGAGGTCGTCAAAAGAGTCCCAGCTATAAGAAAGAAAAACATGAGCACATTTTAGAAATGCATTGATTACTCTTGTCAATATGTACATGGTATGAGGTGAATGTGTGAGGTCTTCACAGTGCACATTAAGCTGCAGAAGTCTGGATGAAGCAGGCTTCATCCACGTGCACATCCTCTCTCCTGGGCTTTGAACGGACCGAGTGTTGGACAGCAATGACTTCCGACATAAATTACAATCAGAAGGAAGAGTCAGCCGCCAGGAATCTGCAAATTCGTAACATCCATACTCAACGCAATTTAATCATTAAGGGGACCCTTGGTGGTGGCATGATAGTGCTCTGCTGTGAGCAATGAGAGGTCGACCCCAATTTTTGAGAGCGGGTGTGTATGGAGTCAAAAGGTCCGTGCTTAGACAGAGCCCAGGCTGGGGATCTGGGGGGGCCCAGCGTCCGCCTAGCCACGCACAGGAGAATTTCTCCACGATTAAAGAGCCCCTGATTAATCTAACGTATGTTCCAAAACTGCACATGCAGCGTATGATCCCAATTAGACTGAAACCCAACTCTGTGCAGGCCAAGCTTCACATTAGCTCTGCCATTCTCCTCTTTGTTTTCCCTGGATGTTCGCTGACAAAATGCCTTTTCTATAAGTCTGTTATAAAATCTATTCATGGAGATAATGCTAACTGATTGATGTTGATGTTAAGGGAGGGTATGTTGTAATTGTTCTGTATGCTTCTGATGGGAATGCAAGCAGGGGACAGACAGAAGAGAAACATTTCTGAAGGAGCCAACACAGCAGGAAGGTACGGAACAACATCACTTCACCCATTCGAAGGAAAAGACTGAAAAGAGACAACAATATGAGTGTGTCATTAGCCTACTAGATTTCCAAATGCTACTGAGATGATTGAGCATGATGTGCTAATATAAAGTCACTGCTTTATGTAATATTATAGGGAAGTCATTATTATCCTGAGGTCAAGAACAACTGAAAATATTAATTGAAATTTTTTTTTAATATGTTCAGATTTTGAGATATACAGCCGTAAGTTTCTTTCCTCTACCCCAGAGAAAATGGAAATTTGCCTTGTGGTGCCAAGGTTAATTTCCCATTTGGGCAATTGATTAAGATGCCCCAGGCCTCAGAAGCTTCCAGATTACTGTGTGTTAACTGGTTGTACGAGTTTATTGGGAATTTGGTTTAGGATCATCTTGCATGCCAGAGTCCATAAAACTCTACTGGTTAATATTTATACATTAACAATACCTGAATTGACTCCATGTAATGCAAAATGAGTCACTTGTTTGGATGATCTCACAGTGAATGACAGTTTTCCTTGGCACTACGGACCAATGTCGTGTCAGCTCACTGTTTGGATTTTATGACCAGCAACTTCACTCTTCCATCCAACCGCTCTCATCAACCATAAGCAGGCAATTGTTTTCAGTGAAAAAACTACCAGTCCAGCACCAAAAAGCAGATTTACAGTTAGTGTCTAGCGAATAGGGACAGGGAGTGTAGCATTTGTGGGAAGATTGGGATATTTTTGTAAGAAATGGCTGGAGACCAAAACAGAGCTTAAAGAAGAGTGAATATTTGACATGGATGATAAACCTAATCCAATAAATGCTAATGTGGCTGTGTGTTAATAAGCAACACATTTCTAACATGTTCAACCACAACAACTTTATAAGGTGACAGGAGAACTGTGTTATGTTTGCAGTTTGTTCTGTTGATCCCAAGTAGCCAAAAATGAGTGTTGCTTTATTACTTGAATTGAAACCAAGTGTTCCTGTATTAGGATATATTTTTCTAATATGTTATATATTAACAGATTTAACGAATCAGGGGCTAACAGTAGAAAGTAGTTCCAGTAAGAAGTGAAACTGAGAGACTGGTTCCTTAAAACTTGCACAAATTTAAACCCAACCAAATGCATGGGATTAAAAAAACAAAAAACAAGAAAAAACAGAAGTCGAAATAAGATTTGTTTTTTAAATGTGTGTTGAGGTTTCAGTATCCAAGAAAGATGATAAGGCAAAAAAAATCCTCAAAGTATCAAGGATGGCAAACAGATACCAACAATTAGATTCTTTTTAAGACATGGTGAGGTATTTTTTTACCAATACTTTCCTCAATAGCTGAACAGCTATGGTGTAAATATGCACTCAAAAAAAAAAATATTTTGATGATTCATTTCCAAAGTATTTTTTCATTATGCATGATAATTAATTATCTTGGCAATCAGCTGCAGTCACATTTCACACATTAGGCGTTCAAAGACATTTAGTTTTATAAATAGTGCAGTGTGACTCCCATTTATTATGAGGCTACGCTCCAAGCACTCTGAGGGGGACATGAAGTGAACCGCAGAGCAACATTTGCAGTTTGAAGTGTCGGGAAATAAAGTCCTCACTGTTTCGCTCTCTACAACAACTTGTGCCAGTGAGTGGGCACTCACCCGAGACTGCAGTTTAAATAAATACTATTTTCTATGTGCACTCAGACTTCACAGTTCAAACGACCAGAATGAATATTCAAGCTGCAATTTGGAGGAAAGAAAATTCACAGGATATCAGTTGCTTTTTCATTGTTATCCAAAACACACTACTTTGACCTCCTCCATCATTTTGACTGTGAAGAAATATTAAAATGATGGCACTGCTGATGCTATGTCCATTGTTGTGTCTATGTTTTTTGTTGTGCCTGTAAGTTTTGCACATTGCTCTGTATTTCCCATAAATAACTTTTCTGTCACATAATGTATTTAGCAGCTACACATACTTTTCCTTCTTGATTTTTAATGATGAGTTATTAAGCCTTGCAAACATTTATGTATATTGTTTTTTTGTGCAGCTTTTGAGATGCCTGTCTCTAAGATTTCCACTGCTACTTCATGCAGTGAGGATGAATGAAATTTAAAAAATTCCTTGGGCTAAATGTGGTCACATGACCACAGTGGGTGTGGCCTCTAGCACATTCCACTTTTTGGTTTAAACCATCTTAAATCAGCATACCGGTGCTTCAGTTTCCTCTGGACACCCTTCTGATCTTCAATGATCTCCTGGTATTTCTGTTCCCACTGCTCCTAGCACCACCCAAGTTATGTTTTTCCTTTTTTGGTTGGCTATTTACCAAGTTGTTGTATTCTGAGGCAACCACAAGATGAGAAAAAAGGGGCAAGTTCATTCCAATGACCAAAATAAGTCCATTTCCTCATTAACTCACTGGCCACACAGATAGTTTGTTTAATATGTTCCCCTTTGTTCCCAGATATTGACCCAAAAGCGTTTATGATACCGTTGTTGGTGCTGCAGAAATAGGACATCAAGGTTATCTCACAGTTTGAGTGGACTAACCTTTATATTTAGTGTGCGTCCAAGCCTTTGAATCCACCTACTGCACCAGGTTCAGTTTAAAATGTAACAGAAACAGAAGTTTGCTGAGTTGACATCTCTGTCTAACATCTTTTGTTTTCTGTAGGTGGTGCTCACGAAGGATCCTTGCAAACTCATGCTCACGCTTGCTATCTCATGATCTCTGGGAACTATTTGTTGTGTAGACACTAGTTTCAGAATGAAATGTTCACCCTCCTCTGCAAATTATAAGCATTACAGCTGTTTTTTAGTGCAATTTTCCAATAGAAAAAAAATATTTCAAAATTCTGACCAATAAAACTCTTTTATTTGCATGGGGAGCCCCACTGGAGACACTTACAAGAAATGGTGTGCGACACTTCTTTGGTGTAAGGACACTGAGTTGACGACATTCACTTTCCCAGTTTTTAACAAGTTCATTCAAAAAATTACTGCATCCAAATTGTTTGGTGATGAAGATGGTCTCTACCAATTTTTTTCAGATGGAAACAAATCCCAAGTTTTAATTCCTTATCATATGCAGGGTTACTTACAACACATTGCTTACTGTGCACCTTGGATGGATTTTTTCTCAGGAAGGTCAATGGACAATGTCTGTAAAGAAAAAAAAGGAAGAATTGCGATCTTAAAAAGATGTCTTTTTTAATCAGTATGTTTACGTAACAGCTCTCAGGTTTAAGTAAGTAGAAAACAAACACGAATTTATATAAAAATAAACAAGGTGTTTTTACTTTAGTGATATTGCTGCCTTTCAATGTCAACACAAAACATATATATTATAATTGTAGCAAACTGGTCTGGTATCGTCACAATGCACACAGTCATTTTCTGAACTAATGGAGTTGTGTTAAAGTAAAGTTTCCTCCTGCAGGTGTCAGGTGATTTCTTGTGGCTCAGATCACAGCTACAAGTCATGCAGCTAATGGGAGAAGGCATTAGAGGACATAAACAAGAGCACATCAGTTCGTCAGCTCCTCCGCCATGATGATGCTCCCCTCTCAGTTCGCCGCCCCTCCAGTCAGCACTGTGAGCACAGTTTGCAGGAAACGTCAGCCGGCGTGATTGATTTGAGATGGGCGATTCCCTGACTTCATGCTTGTATAAAGCAAGACAGCTGTTGGGAGAAATCAAATTCCTGCAGGAGCTGGACAGACATATTTTTTCCATCTGTTTAACAGAGTCATTGCCTTTTGCTAGATGAGTAAATAAAAAAACATGGCAAAGATGTGGCAGGAGGTCAGTGAAACCCTCATTATATAGCAATTACAGCACAAAACCCCTTTCCTTTCAAAATCCAGCTTGAAAGCCAATCCTACTTTCAGAGCTTTTTCAAAAGTAAGACATGACAAGGCAGCAATCTATCTTTGGTAACAACTTCAAGACTTATGTTACCCATGGTTCATAGCTAAAGAATTTACTCAGTTGTTCATCTGTTTTTTTGAGAGATTCCTCTGTAGTTTATTCTTCAGAACAGGATCAAATCTTTTCCTTCTCCCACATATTTCCTCGAACACTTCTAAAAGCCGGTTAAAGGCTTAATGGTTTGAACTGCTGAATAGTTTCCCCCCAACATTTTTTTGAGGCCCACTTCCCAACACTCAACTTTAAACAAAATACAAACGTCATGACGGTTTGTCATGCTCTCCTCACATTGCTTCCCTAGAGCTGTTTGGACAGACCCTTCACTTCAGGCAACTTATCAAGGCACAACTACGTGGAAATGGCCCCATTCTCTATTAAATTCCTGCATAATTCATTATGGATGTGTTCTGTGTTCATATTTCGCCTCTCATTTAGATGTAGCTGATAGTCTTGAGCATGGCTGTGTTGGCTAATCGGTCGAATGCAGCGGCTATGCAAAAGCACTCTGTCTTAAGTGATACAGATTATGAAAACAGATGAAACCCAAGAAACGGAAACAGCAAAGAAGCACTGTGAGAAAACATTAGAGCCTTTAGAGCTACTGCACTTTTGACTCCTGATTCTTATCGTTCATGGTGATTCATGACGCTAAACAGAACATAACAGGAGTTATTGTCCGAAGTTATGTTATTATCTTTAAGTATTAATAGCTGAGGTTTGTATGCTTTAAACTGCTTTAAAGCACCACTTGATCCTCTGAAGGGTGAAGGGTGTTTACTAGTTAAGGAATTGGTCATGGTTCCATGTATTTCTGTTATAATATAAAATTATTAGTCATAAATTATAATCCATTAGTTTTGAATGTTCAATTAAATAATTAGTCTATGAAATGCAAGAAAATTGTAATAATTGTCAATGACAAGTTTGCACAGGGCAGCGTGTCATCAAATTGCTTATTTTGGCCCAAAACTCTGAGATATTCCTTTTACAATGACACAACATGGAGAAAATCCTGACATTTGACAGGCTGGACTGTTTATTCATTTTGATTCACAAAAAACAAACAAAAAAACCCCCCAAAACTCAAAAATCTTATTGACTTTGATCAATAAACTGCTTACTTTAGCTGTTTTTTAAACATTCATTTCTTCAGACTGAAATGCTGGCTGAACAAACTACACTTAGTAAGATGTCAGGTATAAATGTAATAGGAAACCTGATCATTTTCACTTACTTATCATGTGAAGGGACAGACTTTTTAAATGCAGTTTAGATGAGGTAGCAGGTCTCTGTCCTTAAATGGTTTATTACAAAGAGGGTTTTATTTTAGTAGCTCTGACTGTTGTTTCTATTAGTTGTGATCATATACCAAATGAAATGCAGAAATCTGGGATCTAAGATTTTAAAAACTTACCAGTTTAAATCATTTAGCATCATTATGACCAGCTGTTAAGTTCTGCAATGGTAATTTTTCATCTATAAAATTTCAGTATTATCAGTTATTCATTACACTGCTCAAATGAGGAAAAGGTGCTGCAGCATCTCAGCTGGTGTGCTGAGACAAGTTTCTAGTCATTCTCTAAGATTAACTCCTATTTAATAAGCACACAAGAGTCTGGAGATCAATGGGGCTATTTTATTTTAAAAAAATTAAAAGAAATGGCTAAGTACAAGTCAGATTTGGGAATTTAAATATGGCAATAAAAGAATTCTGAAAGAGAAGAGACAATGGAAATCTGGGTCAAGACTCAAGAATCTTGATTGAGACACATTGGACCAGCAGAAAAATTAGAAGACGAGAGCTGAGTTCTCTCCTGACTGTCCGACCACCTGCATTGCGAGGCCGGCGTGCAAGGCTGGATTACCAAACACTGAAAGCAAGACTCTGGAGCCCCTAAACTATAACCTTGTTTGGGAAAACGAGAGTATGCACAGCAAAAGCAAAATATCAACTGACATTAAAAAGACATTAAACCTGCAGTAGCTGATTTCTTGGCTGTTCGAGAAGTAGCAGAAACAAGCTATAAATGCCACAATGATATTTAATTATCTTTAAAGTTTATATGCCAAACTTGTCAGTAAACATTAACCAAAATATACATTTAGCAGCCATGAAAAAAACATTATTAACATTAATTTTGGATGTGGCAACCCTCATCTCAGCTTATTGTGGGTTTTTAAGGAGAACATTGCAGAATACTGGGTACACATACTTTTTAAAAGGGATATTGTTATATTTACATTTCAAATGTAGTACATGATTTAATAATTAGACATCTGTTTTAGAAATAGTTCAGAGAGGTAGAGCAACCCATATGTTGCCTGAGAGGTGAAACCCAGGGCAATTTTGTTTTTAGGAAGTGATGGGGGCTTTTATGTCTCTAAATGTCTTCCAATATTATGAGGATGTTTCTCATCAGAAATTAACAATGATCCTTTGAAACTGTATTTTTTCAATTTTATATTTTCTGTGTCTAACAAGATTGTAATGTTTAATATCTCAAATAATATTTTTTAATTGACAAATGATTCCCTTTACACCTTTTACAAACAAGTACAAGGAAGGAGTACATACATTTACCATAT
This sequence comes from Acanthurus tractus, assembly GCA_029783725.1. Classification (NCBI taxonomy): domain Eukaryota; kingdom Metazoa; phylum Chordata; class Actinopteri; order Acanthuriformes; family Acanthuridae; genus Acanthurus; species Acanthurus tractus. The sequence goes on from JAQNCA010000014.1 coordinate 26,151,102, forward strand.
CTGATATTATTACAGCTTGACAACAGCTGCATCTTATTATTGTAATTATGAGTAACTCTAAATTCATTAAACTAATATCTGAAATTAAACATACAGAGGAAAGCACATATTTGATATGTTTTATTTTAAAAGCTACAGCCACGTTCTTTCATAGTTTTGTTTTTATGAGCAATTGTGATAAAAGTGTCACAATTACTAGATTTGGAACATCAAATGTAAGTAACATCAAGTAACAAATAACATCTTTTGAGAGTGTGTTGATGCTTTTTCAGGATACATGTTGTCTGGATATTTATTTGAACAAGACATGCATAAAACAATCTCTACAATTTCCTGCAATTGCTTTTAATTTTACGACCCTCTGTTGTATGTCCAATCATCTCTCATTTGCTTTGATTGCAGGCTGTTGGAATATTTAGTGTGGATTAAAATAGCAGAAGGCCTTCAGTGCATGTCGACTGGGAGACACAGCCGTAGTAATCTCCCAGATGTGTCTCACATGGCTCTGGAATCACTGGAGAAGTTTCCTCACTGGCCTTATGTGGATTTCAGTGAAAACAATCAGAAACTCCTGGCACACGAACTGTAAGTAATTTTGTGATAGCCTTCAAGACAGTAACAAGAGGTGACAGTTATAATCACCATTGTGTAGTCATAACTAGTGGCAAGATATGTGAAAGAGATTCCTTTACATGGATGTAAAAGATGTTCATGGAAAACATGTTGGACATGACTTGAATTTAACTGGAGGACCTAATCTCCTATCTGTCCAAGCTTTACGTTCTGTTCTGCACTACATCTTATTTAAAGAGATCGTCCTCCCAAGAATAAAACAAAATCAGTTGTTTAAGTTTAATATACTCTCATGTTCAAGTGACAAAGCCCTCTAGTGGTTGTAAGGGTAATGAGAGGAGCAAAAAAGGAGGTCACATGAAGATACATCAGAGCCATGGAGTGCGTGGGGGGTGGGGGATGGGGGGTGGTTGGATGCTATACCGGAAGCAATAGAGAAACAGGGGAGGGACAAGTTGCTGTGATTACCAATCACTATGCTGTGATTGGTAGTTGCATCATCAGTTGCCTCAAAGGGAATCAACCAATCACAGCAGTGTGGTAGATGAGTTTCCGACAAAGGTTTCAGCATTAAGGTTTTTAACTCTATCTGACCGCAACCTTACAAATCCATTGTAGAACTGAAACATAATATTTGACGTCTCCACAGGCAAGGAATCAAAGGTGCCTCTTGGTACTGTTGTAAATGTTAAGTTGGTTTGGTAATATTGTAAGCATATACCTCTTTAGCAATAGCTGCATTATGCAAAGCAATATGTCAAAAATGAAGCTATTAACAAAATTACAGAGGCATGAAATTAAAAATATCAGTTGTGTTTGTCAGTGTTTCTGAAGTAGTTTTCTGTGTTAGCTGCAGTGATCTTTGTGACTGGGGGCGTCAAAAAGCAAGCGTGATCTGTGAGCATGCCCAGCCACTGGGTAGCTAGCTACCCCTGTATGCCCTTCCTGAGGTTCTATACTCTGTACTCTCCATACACCATGTATTTTTATAAAACTGCTAAATAAAGTCTACTCATCTAAAAAAATCTGAGAAGTAAATAAAGTGACAAAGAGGCTTGTATAAACTGTATACATCCTTCCATTGTTGGCCTAAACAGCTGTTCCAGTGTTTTGAAGCCTGAGATCCTGTAGCACCAACTGTTGGGTTAACAACAGGAGACCACTGTTCAGTGATTGTTTCATACAGAGCCCATATCAACTCCTTAACCAAATGGCTGTAACCATGACAAGGCATCTATAATCTTTGAAAAGGGGATGTTGTCATGTCAAAAATGGCATCAGGTTAATAAAGACACACGTTTTGTTTTGGAGAAACCGGACTAATAAAGTATTTTGTTGTTGAATTTGGTGAAGCTGTTTTTTGCCTAAATTACTTTTTTGGGGGTGGGGGTTGGCAGGTAGTTGCACTACCAAAGCAGAATGTCACCGAGAATAGTAAGCACCACCAACCTAATTTCTGTATCGTGCAAAGTCCCATGCATGTGTTTTGTAGTACAAAGGGTAATTGATTTATGTCACAAAACAGAAAGACAGCAATGTTTTCCCAGTAGAAACAAAGCTTTTAGTTTCTGGCAAGGACAGCTGGTGGAAGCAATCACCGTGCTGATGGAAAAATTATTTTCCAACATGTTTATCTGTTTAGTAATGCTGGAAAAAATGTCTGGCAGCAAAAAGGCAACATTCTTTTTACAGCAGGAAACAACAGACTTCGTCTTAGATCTGGTTAGTTGTAATAACATTAGAGTGACTATATCCATCACCTAATCCATGACCCTATGTATTTTTAATGGAACAGTTAAAGGCATTTGTCTGAAAGATCCAGTATCAGCTGAACGCGATACAGTAAAATTCATCTAAATGTCTTAAATGTAAGAGCTGCTCCAGATGCATGCTGAAGTTCTGCTGGTAGGCTAATCGCTAACACCCAAGCCAGCTGCCAACGTTTTTCTAATTGTTTGCTATGAAATTATTGCGACAATAAGCACTAAAAGTTCATTTCGTGCAGTATTTATGCTCTGTAAAAATTTCTGTTATTTTTTCTATAATCTTTCTGTCTACTCATTTTTGAGTATTCACTACTAAATCTTATATAAATGGCCACTCTATTTATTTGGATTCTTGACTACTTGCTGGACAAAACAAGCATCTTATAACTCTTTTTTAGATTTTAAAAAAATGTATACAATTGTATTTGTTTATTTTACATATTTAATTAAATTTTTCATTTTTCATTTCATTTCATGTTGTTTAATTATTTTTATTTTATGACACTGAAATAAACGCTTTGCTTTTCATCCAACAATAACTGACATTATTGCATTGCCACATTAATGTTATTTTTTGGACTTTTTTGATTACCCTGTTATCTCCAAAACAAACCAGTTGAGATTTTTTTTTTGACATATAGAATTTGTGACCTGTTTTCTTGTTCATATTTCAGTTGGCTGTGCACATGCCATCTAATTAGTTTTTGTCTATTTCATTAATTTATTTTGATTTTATTCACTTTATTTCTCATGTTTACATTCAGTTGTGTAATGTTAAGTATTAAAACAAATAACTGTAGCCAGGAAGCCTGAATTTAAAGAAGCTGCTTTGTCAGTGATAAACATTGCTTTTTAAGTTCATTTGAGTTGAACTCAATTTGCTAGGTACACAGGAAGGAATTAACTTTGTTGCCAAATCTGATACAGTGCTCCTTAAAAAAACATACATCCCAATAATACATTGTTATGGTTTGATTTTTGTATTTGTAATATTCATTAAATTTTTTGCTTTCCATATCAAGAACATTTTAATCATCAGTGTACAGAGCCACTTGCCACACTGTAGTTGGGTGGGCTCACTGATTTAGGGTATAATTAACCTTTCAGGTGAGCTCTCTTTAAGTTATACCTCAAAATAAATCTTCTTGATCATTCTGGCTTCACTGTTAACCATTATGATCATCTCATTGCTTGTGTTTTTTGCATTGTTGGACTTTGCGTGCTTGTTTCAACATGTTTCCAGATCTAAACAATTACAATGTTATCATAAGTGGTAGAAATGATGGACAAAGCAGCAAAATATGGCCCAGTTTGTGATGATCTGGAATTCCTGAATACATCTGGTTCAATCTTTTCTGGCTCTGTTAGAGTAGCCAGTCCGTATGGTGGGTTGGTATGTTGGATTAATTTCACTGCTGCACTAAAGCTTGTATTGCTCATAGATAATCAACTGCCTTTAATGGCTACATAAATATTTTTAATAGAAACACAAAGACATGAATGGCCACGATTGAAGTCTGAGCTAAGTTAGAGGTTCAGAGAAGCCTTGCTGCTTTACTGTAGCACATGTGAAAATCCTAACGGCTCTTTAATGTAGTACTGCTGGAGTGACTCCTAAAGACTCCTCAAGAGTGAACTGGTCTTGCTGCTGGAATGAATGAATGAATGAATGAAAGTTGAATGCTTGGCTGCCAAACCACATTTCAAGAGTATTAACTTTTCTCACCTCACATGAAAAAAAGTGTTTTCGTTTAAAGGCCACCAAAGCCAGAGAGACATATTTTTCTATTTTTCCCCCCTTTAATCAAAGATCAACAATGCAGTTAATAATAAACCTGATCCTTTCCCTTCTTCTCACTGCCCTCACACCTCCACCAGCAACATTAACCACATTACACTGTAGTCATCTACAATATCCCACCAAGCCATACACGGACTCTTGTCTCTACCAAGGACAAAAAACTGCATGGTGCTTAAATTGGCAAAAGATTCATGACCTGTTAACACATTGGGGGGCAGAGGCAGATATGCCAGTGTATCCCATTAAAGCCCAGGACAGTGTGCATTAAGGAGCTGGCTCTCTTAAACATACCGATCAAAATATTAATGGTACGTTATAAACACTGTGCCTTTATCTGACAGTGATTTACTTTACAAAGACCTTAATCCAAGAGCGTGGAGCAGCTCTGCTCATTAACAGTGGCCTCGCACTCACACTCCAGGGTGACACACACAGGTGGACGCTGAGACCGAAGTAACTATTGTGTTTATGTTATCTTTTCATAAGCTCTGTTTGAAATTTGTCAAACTGCATCACTGTTTAACTATGTGCCAGTCAAAATTCACACTGCCAGATGGGTGCCTTTCTGCTAACCTTGCCCAAGGCTGCTCAGACACACAGCATTTCTCTCTCTTTTCCCTTCTTTTCCTCTCTAGCGTACCTCTTTTTGTTTCTCTCTTGTGCACCCAGTACCATGGGCTCTGTCAAAAACTGACTATTATGACTCTAATTTCCTCCCATATGAAAGCGTATGCTGGCTATGAATTAAAGTTTGTGTACCCTGTGATAACTGCAGACAAACAACAAATTAACCCCACAAAAAGTTTTGTGGGCAACAGAATAAAAAGAGAATAAACATCCTAGTAGGTGTTAATATTTATACAGTGAGGGAAAGTCTTCACAAAATACAACCCAGTAATTAGCTGCAATTCAGATTTAGCAATAAGACCTATCACACACACACACACCTCTCACCTTGCCTATTTGAAGAGACTTTTTTCAAAAATCTCAGCTGTTAAACTGAAAATGAGAAGATTTCAGATTTTTCAGATGTGAAAAAAAGACTAATACAATTGCCATTGAATTTGAAGTTATTATATATAACATAAATGGATAATTTCTTTTCATTTATTTCTGTACAAATAAAAATCTGACTCGTGTAATTTGCAACAGTTCTTTATTTCTTGTTGCAGTTACTTATCAAGTGTGGCAGTGCAATTTGCACATCAACTGATTTAAAATGTCTGCGCTGCTACTGATAAGGAACAAGAAAAGGAACAGAAATTAATTGAGACTTCATGTTTACTATATTGGATTAGACAATTTAAAGCAAAAGCCTAACATTACATATTTATCTTAATGTCATAACAGCAAATAGTTGTTCCTATTAGCGAGTATAATCTGTACAGCCTGATGAGTCTAATTTCTCTGAGCCATAAAGCTACATTAACCTCCAATAAAACACATCAATGAGCATCACTGTTGCACTGACTAAAATGTCTATTCCTCCTGCTGGAATCATTTTTACTAAAACCAACTGCTTCCGGCTTTTCTCAGAAATTACTTGAAATTTTTGCATTTTAAAAGAACATACACATTTGTAACTTGTTATTAAAAATTGTCGGACTTTCGTAGGAGTTAAACAGTTAAACCACTCATTGAAACTTACTATTGGTTTCTGTCTTTTCTCCGAATTTGTGACAACAAGAAATCATACAACATTCTGTCTCTTATCCTTTAAGCAGATTTCAAGAAAAACGTTATTCAGAAGTCAATAATAATTTGTAAGCAATTTTTTAACTTTACAAATCTATATTCACGGAAAACGTTTTTTCGTTGGACTTTAACAAACCAGCCAATGCACAGGTTCTTCAAATAGTTAGTTAGTTGTGTATATAACATTTTTGCTATTCCTTTTAACTGAAAATAATTTTGCTTTGTCCTTTACATTTGTAACTTTGCCAGACTGGAGGGGGCTTTCTGAACAGATGTAAGGCAGAATGAGTCAAGAATCTGTTGTGAACAATCATTCACAGATTAAGGATGTTAAAAGCAATTGCAGGGCTTTGTTTTGACAAGCTAAAAATGTTCCTCAAACCTAATATTTACAGCAGACAAGCATCTTCGCACTAGACACTAGACTGGTGGATGAGCTCCGTAAGTGCTTTGCATCAATTTAGCCAGCTAATGTCCAAGTTGGATTGTGAGCTGTACTCTTGTCATCAAAAGCCATAAATAAGGCGAAATCTAATGTGTTCCTGTGTTGCCTTCTTTTCTGTTATTGTAAGCGTTGTTGGATCTAATGATAGAGAGGCCCAGCTGGCCCTATCAGCCTCAGCTCCCAATCTAAACAGAATGACATAGTGCAGGTGTCCACCGCCTCTCCTGGCACCTCGGTGGAAAACATTAGATTGGAGCGCGGCTTCCTTTATAGCTTTTAAATGGAAGCGCAGGTCAAGGGCTCCCATCTAAGGCCCCAATCAATACTATGACCCCCCTCCTGTCAGTCTACTCCAGGCTGGAGCAAGAAGGAGAGGTGTAAACCAGACGCTGACCGATGACCCCCCTGCCAAACTACCTGCACCTACAAAGGAGGCCTCTGATGGATGGCAGCGGAAGATTGCTCTAGTTGCATGTTTGTATATAAGTATCATCATTTCCCAGCTGTCCCTAACCTTCTGAGTACACAGCAACTAATGCAGTTTTGCAAAAATCTCTACTTCAAACAAATGAAATGCACAGTTTGTAAAAAACAATTTGAATGAAAGCCACATGGACTAATCCAAAACCATAAGCTAACAGATCTAAAGTTGCTCTGTTTCACAGTGTCTCTGCAGCTTCACTAAGTGACAGGCTTAGACATCAGAATTTTATGTCACTGACACAAATAACTTCTCAGATGGTCTGGTTTTCATGATTGTGTGACCTCACCTGAGGAATGTTTATTTTGAACAAATCATCACACATCAACTATATTTTTTTTCCTATTAAAAGACTAGTTCTAATTTCAAATCAGAAGTGACAACTGGGTATTAGGTTGATATCACAGTTCTTCATGCGGTGTGTTACTGAAATTAATAACGTCTGATTTGTGTGTAATGCTCTGTTGCTTCTCAATTACTGCAGACAGAGTGGTGCAGCTTCACTTCGTGAGCAACAGTCTGCTGATACAGATTGAAGTTCACATTTTTGCCAAATGGCATGCAGGAGTTCTGCATGTATGACAGACTGCATGTTATTAGGGAAAATCACTGCAAGGTTTTGGAAGGGAAAATAGGAGACATTAGTGAGAAAATTACTTTTTTTTCATTAACCCTCTAATATTTCCACCACAGAGACAAGGCCGTTCATGCTACAACAATGAATGTTGCTAATGTTCATTCAAGGTGGCGAAACTGTATTTTGATATAAATCCAGTCAGGTTTGACTCTGCATCATCAAGTTTCACTGAATGGACCGCGGCATTATTCGTCAGAAATTCATACCTTTCAATAAGACATTTGTCACCATCTGTCAAAGTCATAAAAACCGAGACATTTTCCACGTCTTTAGCTCAGACACCACAGGGATTAACATCACAGTTAGTGCACTTAAATAAAGAAAGGTATTCAACAAAATGTCATTAATTACAGAAATGGAATGCTGCTAAGAAAATTTCTTTAAGTGTGGTACTTGAGTAAAATTTTGAACTATTGGTACCATCTTTCTATGCCATTTGTACCTAAAGACATTTGAGGGGGGATCATTTATCTGAAAACTATAGCAGGTAAAAAAAGTGGTTTCTTTGTATGAATCAGTTCCAACAGTACATATCTGTTTACATGTTTTGCACTCTGACTTAAGTAAATAATCTTCATACTTATCCAACCTTTGATGACAAGAATTAGGACACTGCCTTTTTTAATGGAAAGTAATTGCACTGCAGAAGAAAACATGTTTTCATGTGTTCATGTGTTAAGAGCTCCATTTATGTTCAGTTAAATCACAGTGTTGTTCTTGCTTTATATGTTTTCCGCAGAGGGTCACTTTATTAATCACAATGGTATTTGGGCAATGGAATAAATATCAGGCCACAGTTTATCAAACAAAAAAAAAACATGAGACCACACACAGATATGATGCATAAAATATGTTTTTTTTCCATACTAATCACCACTGCAATCTCTTTGTAATTGTAATTCTGTGCTTCTCAGTCATCAGGAACGAAATGTAATATTTCACAGTGATGTTATGATAGCCTAATTCTCTGGTCTGCCCTCGGCCTGTGAAATGCAGCATAAACTGACATGCAAGTGCAAACAGCAGAGAAAACCGCAGGTGTTAAAATACTGTACTGAGCGAGGGGGTCATTTTGACATGTTTTTGTTTCATTAACACAGTATTAATCCATCTGAGCGTCCGGTACACCTGTGCTGTGAACATGGATACGTCGATCCTCAATGCTGTAGCATTCCTCAGTGACAGCTCAACTTGTCATGCCTCTCCTTCTCCATGTCCCCACCTGTGGTAGTCACAACAATTTATTCTACCAACTTCTCCATCCTAACTCCGACCTCCGCCTGACTCAAGTATGTTGTTTTGACAGACAGTGTTGAAAAAACAGCTGCTGGAAGTGTACGGCAAAGCTTCAACCGTCATGTAAAAGGTCACTCGAGTGTTGGCTGACACAATCAAAATTCAATCCATTAAGAGCTCTGGGATAATAGCAGCAGCAGTTTGTAACTCATCAGCTTTGTTAATGGCCTGTCTTAATGTTCACTCTTAGCTGATGTCATTGCACGCCAGTTGAGCCTGAATACATAAGTAGGAATGTGTTCTGTTGAGACACGCAGTGATTACTGCAAACAGGATCATTTTATTAGTACGTCTCAATGACTCACTTGAATGTGCCTCATAAGTTTGCTGTGAGAATTGACAAGTTGGATGAATAGGCTGACACCTCTAAGTGTTTCTACATTAGTCGGGAGCTCTGAAAACAACTTATCGAAAAGAAGGATTTAACAATGTAAGAACTATCATGTTAAAACAAAAATAAAAAGGGTCAGAGTTCAAAAGGATGCTGATATTTTACTGAAAATCAAAATGTTGTTTCCCTTTCAAATGAGGTTGGAAAGGAATATTCAACTTAGGGTTTTGATTTTGTAGAATGTCATAAAATATTGCTCTGAATTTTCTGTCATTATTTGTTCTTTGACATAACAAAACAAAAATCCCTACAAGTCTTAAACAAACATTCCTTATTTTCATTTCTGTAGCTTTTAGCCACCAGCTACCTAGGCTAAAAGCTATACTCCAGACAATGTATAGCTGGATGCTACCTAAACCAGTGATCAATGCTACTATTAATAATAAATTGGAATTTTTAATGTCACAGCTGATCCTTTTTTACTTGCGCACATGAAAAATACAAGTGTACTTTTTGTCTTTTCATAGAATCTAAGTATAAATACAAATGCTGAAACAATTCAAAAGCAGAACACATTCGAATCTCATAGTAAATTTAAATAAAAATATCAATTATAATATTGATTGCAAAAATAAATATCATTCCTTCTGATGCAGTTTTTCTATTAGATGTACTTGTGTAGACTCAATCAGAGTGTTTTGTTGATGAAAATAAACTTTGACTACTATTACAAAATAATTCTGCTCTACTACATTTTGCAGGAAAATGTCGAAATTTTTACTCTGCTACATTTATTAAACAAGTATGGTTAATGTTCACTTCTTCTATCGTTTGTAAAAATATGATAGGTTTCTAAGATATGCTAATTTTTTGTATAAATTAAATTACCCAGCAATTAACCTTGACTAGCTAAAACTTTTAAAATTATAGCAATTTGTTTTTGCATTAACAAGAGTAATCCAAAATGCTTAACCTTTTTTCTGTAATACCTTCGCTTAACAGGTTTTGAAAGCACGGCTTTTATTTATACAGAGGTTTTACATTATGGCATTGCCTCTTTTTGTGAAGGATTTTAGTCCCCTTGTCACCACTAGCAATTACATCTTTTGTTTTTGTGAATGAGGAAACAATTTCAAAGTTATACTGAAAAATAGGGCATAACTTTGTTACACATAAACCAGTGAAAGCAGTGAGAATAAATTTGGGTCTTATTAGTTGGTTCCGTCAGTGAAAAGAAAAGATGCTCATTTTCAGGAAATGAACTCTCCTTGTGTCGGCCCTCCTCCCTCTTAAATGTTATTGTGTCAGTATCATAGCAATGAGGCTGTATTTGGCTTTGGGAGGTGCAGTTGTGGCGGCTGAGTGACATGAACCCTTGCTGGCCCCTCTTAGAGAGGACATGCTGATTAGCTAATCACCTGTGTACACAAAGCCTGCACACTCCTCTCCCTTCATATCCCCTTTGACAGACATGAGGGGACGACACAGTTCTGCTTTCACACCCCTTTTCATCAGTGTGGATAGCAGCTTTGCCGCAGCCTGCGAGACGTTAAGACATATTTACCGTTTCAACAGGGAGTCACCAGGTGAGGTCTGGCCCGGTCTATTGTACAATCAGGGAAAAAAGGAAATGATGAAAAGTTAATCTTTTAATGCCAGCCAGGTAGAGGCTTACTGCCGGCTCAGCTCCGGATCCTGAACCTACAGTGGCTTATGGGCTTTTACTCTGCCACTAAAAGACAAGATGGTATATAGTTCATGAAACATTACAGTATCAGTTTGTCTTTTTGCTTTCTTTACATTGATTAATTTTTATTTCCTGTATCCTAGTTCATCATTGTTCATATGGTTTATAATTTTTTCAGAAAAATACACTTGGAGGTAAAAAATGAACAGTTTATAACAACTGCACCAATCTGCTACACACAGATGTTATTTCAGGTCGCACGTTGCCTGCTTTGCCATTCACCAAACTCTGTCCTAATTATCTTAGCACTGTTAACAGACGAGTTAGCCAAGTAAGGAGAGAAGGGTTGGGGTGGAACGGCTGGCCTCGGAGGCCTGATGTGGCCCAGACCTGTCACTACTCAGCAAACTGATTCAGTGGCACTCTATGCACTGAATAAAAAGAGCAGTGGGTGGGGGTAGTGAGAGACTAGCAGTCCATTCATTAATCACTGAGGTAAACAGGCCATCCAATGACACCTGGTCGGGTTAATGCCTGGGACCCCAGGGTAATTACCGCTCCTCTCCCCAGTCAGCCTCGGTCAGCAACTCACATGAAAGCTTGTGATTTTTAAGGAAATGGGAATTAGCAGAAACATTTCAGAAAGGCGGTCTTCACTTCACTGGTAGCAAAGAGGCTTGCAGGAGGAGAGGGAGGGGGAAAAAAAGTTGGTGGAGATGTGGGCTGATTGGAGTTTTCCCCACGGGGCATGAGGGGGAGAGGGAGGGTGGGGGCAGGGGTCAGGCCCACACCAAATTAGTAGTGTCTGTTATTTGAAACCAAAATAAAGCAGGAGCAGCAGTAAATGATTTCCCCAATGCTAGAGTGCCTTTCTGGGCTCTCTGTTGAAATTACTGAGAGGCCACGTCGCAATTAGTGGTTTGTTTCTTTTAGACTGAAATATGGTCATAATTCATAGCTTTCAACCTATTTCACTGGGAAGATGTTTTGGCTGGCCAAACTGAGGAGGTAATTGTAGCACATGATATGGCAATTTGTTACCCAAGCAGCAAGTACACAAGGTATTTGCAAGGACATGTAAAATACTGCATTAGAATTCCAAAGAATAAAAGCCATTTGCTTCCAATAGTATGTAATTGAAAACTGCTTGTTGGAGTTATTACACATCTATTCATTGGAGGAAGGAGGCATAACACTCCAGTGTGCTGCTCAGCTTGTAATGGTTCCAGTTAGTGTCTTTAATGTCATAGTGAGCAAGGACGGATCATAGCTTACATTTCCTCTTAACTGAGTTTTGGCACAGTGAAAGTGAAGACCTCCTCTTTGTCAGCAATTTGTTGTCTGTAAAGAGCAGGTATCACTTACTCTGTGTTTACATTACTGGATAATTCTGAATGTTATTTTGCATGCTAGGTGTCCTGCAGGCCTTTTGTTTCCTGGAGAATAGTAAGCTAATCTTCTTGCAATGACTCATTACACTTTGTATGTAATAATTACTGTGTGAAGTAATGATCTAAATACAAGTGTTTCCACTCATAATGACTCTTTCATTTTCCTGAATGCTGACCAGGCTGAGCAGCGCTCAAGTCTTTTGCCAAAGTGGATGCAGAACATTAAACCCCTTTTCCTCCTTTTTTCCCCCACCGTCACAACATTTACAATTAAACTTCATACTTCCCAAGTGGTTGTTCAGAGTTCAGATTTTCACTCAGTTCTGGGCAAAAACCACAATGGAAGTGAGTGTGCAGCTTTAATGCAGCTGCATAGAGAGATATTATGTTGTATTAACCTGCAGCTTAATAAGTATAGTGTAGAATAGTTTGATATTTCCAGTCCAGTGCAGACTGCAGCAGGCACTGAGCTGGATATCTCTCCACCAGCACCACAGGGGCTATTACACAAGTCCCTTAATAACACTTAATGATTTAATTGAAGAAATCATGGAAACAAAGTGATACATGACTTACTCATGTTGACATTTAGCAGACCAAAATCCATGTGTTCTTTTAATGAAAGGAGGTACTACATAGTGCCACCACCTCCCCCACTCAGTCTGTCCCTTTCACCTATCATCTACCATTTCATACCACAGGTACTGAAATCAAACTTTAACCTCTAACTTCTAATTCTTGAATGGTGTATGCTCTCTGGAATGTCAGTCCTGGCCATCCACCACACTGAAAACTACTGTGAACATTCCCTCAAAGAACAACCCAAAGCTGTCTGATTAGAAGCTTCTGACCATAATATATGGAAACAGTTTAATACTTATTTATGTTGTCATTCAGCTCATTCACGTTCTACATGCTCCACTTCACTTTATCTGGTGGTGTGCATAAGATGTTACAGAACTCTGTGTTTCTCAGATGAACTGTCCCAAAGCAGAGCTGGTTAAAATGGTAAGCAGTTTAGCAATTAATCGCATCACTGAAATTCTTAAGGATGAGAGTGCTCTCTCACTGTGGCACGCTAATGTCTTCAGAGAAAGTCTGTTCTGGCATGGCCCAATGCAGCGCACATCTGCCTGGCTGCTCTCCAGCCATTGATAAATGGAAAACTCCACTTAACATCCTCAATAGACACACATTTTTTCTTCCTCTTCTTTTAGAAATGGGAAAGTTTATAAGTGCTCTACAATAAATGAGGCCTCAAGTGCACTTAAAATGACAGCAAATGTGGATTTAAATGTCTGCACTACTTTGAGTCCACGTAGCTGCTAAAGAACTACACCCAGCAACAGTAGATTGTGCTCAGACTGAGCTGTAATGGTGGAGTTTAATCCTCAATCTGGGCAATTAGTAACAGCCCAGTATCAACAAATGACTTTTTGATTCAGACATTGCTAAAAAACTGGTATAGTGAATGTTTCCAGGGTAGAGCTGAAAAGGATATTTGACGACATGTGACAGAACAGTATTTAAGTCACATGTTACAGTTTTAAATAAGGCAGACAAATATTGTGCATCAGAACATCTGCACCATTTGTTTTTTACATAAGCATTATAGGAAAATAAATCGAAGTCAACTGGACTCAGTTATAAGTCTGTGAAGACGTTTCGCCTCTAATCCAAGGGGCTTCATCAGTTCATGCTTGTCAGACTGGGCTAGGCCTGTCATACACTTTCGCTGGATCACCTCACCAAAGTTGTGTTTCACAGTGTCATTAGCGCTCTGGAAAAAAATCATTTCTTCACAGCAAACCAACATAGAATATATGATACTGTATCTTAAGCATAAAAACCGTGTCCTTGTTACCATCAGAACTCATTCCCAATTTAAATACAAATGTTTGGTCAGACCTCTCAAAATATATTTTATATTCTCTCTCAATGACTTCAAGGTGCTTAATTCAGTCAAGGCTTGAAGTTATATATAACTAACCCTCTTAAAGAGTTTTAACACACACTGTTTGATTTATTTCAAAGAATACCTGTATTATTGACATATGCCAAAAAATCTTTGGGATTATGTGCACTGCACAAAAGTATAATAAGGGTGAGGTTTCTTAAACAGTTTAAGTTTATGTAAAATGTACCCATCAGGGGTTAGTTATGGAAGGGATGTGGAGGGAGGAGTCCAGGTAGGTTAAATTAATATGATTTATAGAGTATTTTCAGTAAAATTTATATTATTATTAGTTGCATACCCCATGATTGTAAAAAAAAAAAGTAAATTGTGAGATTGGGGATGTTAACTTTTTCTGCCCTTTGAAGAGGGTTAGGCAGGAAAAAAAAGTTTAAAGTCTTTTAATTATAAATTAGACTAATATGTAATAAAATATTTTTGGTAAAATCGTTACATAAGAGTGAAATCAATATTGTCTTGCAGTAAGTTTGCATAAAGTTGGTTTGCACTGGTGGAAATTTTGACTCATGATCTCAGTGTAAAATCCTGGCTGTAGCCCAGCTGCATATGAATGGTTGTTTTGAACAAATATTCAGATGTAAAAGCCTTTTCAAATGGAGCGTATTTTTGTTTTTGTGGACAACATAATCAGCATGTAAAACCCTGAGAGCTGCAAGGGAAAAACTCCAACGCTGATTTTCATCATAGACCTTGCAACACTTTTGCTCAGTGCACTTACAGAGTTTCTTTAGCAGTGCAGTTGCTTTTGGCTAACTCAACCAGCAAAACAAACTTGGAATTCCCCTTGGTGGACTAAGCTGCTATGAGTTGAGACACAGAAGTAGGAGGGCGAAGGCCTCTGGTTGGTACACAATGTCAGGGTAGAAAGCATGCAGTGATTATAGAGCTGCTTTGGCTCTTTGATCCCACACTAATGTACGAAATCCCCAGTGTAGTTTTGTAATTTTGTTTCTTGTGAGAATTATTTAGCAAGTTAAAGCTCAGATTGCAATTATTGGTCAAACATTTGTGGGCTACCAACATTCAAATGATTTCAGCTGAACTGATGGTTCTATTGTTTTAAGCGTTTCAACATGCAAAGAGTCTTTAGCATGCAGAAGAAGGTTTTGTCAGATTCCATGAACACAGCAAAAACAGGTAACATTACTCTCCCGTCCCACAGCCTTTATTCTTCTTGGTGCCTCATCTAAATTGAATTTTGACTACAATCATTCATTGTTTAATTAAAGGTCAATGTCTGCATGGTTTCCTGCACAGCGTGACAGTTCTCCATTAAGTTGAAAATGAGATTTAAGGGCAACAGTTTTGGCTTGAGAAAAGTTAAGCACAAAAGCAGAGTGTCCTTGCAGTTAAAATGTTTTGAAATCATCACACTTGGCTCTTCCAGCTCTGTTTGAAGATTGATGAAATGGCTTTTAAAGAGTCGGAGTGAAGAAGTGCAGATACCTTGATGAAATATGTCTTGTATACAAAAGAGATTTTATTACTCCATCGTTCAGACAAAGCCATCAGCACAGTGCACTTTTCTACTGGGTGCCTAATGTAAATTCCTGCTCGGTGTTTATAATTTCCACAGCAGGTGATTCACTCAATCAAAGCGGGAGCTCCAGTTTCCACAGATCGAGAACTAAATCTGGAATTACATGCAGCA
This sequence comes from Acanthurus tractus, assembly GCA_029783725.1. NCBI lineage: Eukaryota > Metazoa > Chordata > Actinopteri > Acanthuriformes > Acanthuridae > Acanthurus > Acanthurus tractus. The sequence continues at coordinate 26,166,831 of JAQNCA010000014.1, forward strand.
ACAGGAAAATACAAGCTCGACACTGGTATTCTGGTAAAAGTCATACCTCACAACCATGATCATTACTTATTTTAATCCCAAAATAAACTTGATTTCAACGTAGTGAGCATATGAGTTTAACACAGTAATCCAGCTGTAGAGAGTGCTCAGCCTTGTGTGCAGAATTAATAAAGGTTTCTGCATCGATAACCGTCAATCTTCCATGTCAGGAGAGGGTCTTCAGTGCAGGTCAGAGGCTGCCACATGTAATCAGGGAAGATCAGAAAGTCTCCAGGGGAAGTGCAGAGTTTTACCAATCCCAGATGGGATCAGACTTGCCCTCAGTGTGGCACGTGGACATCAAGCATTACCTCAGCTGCTCACAGCAACTTGCTGAAGACAGCAGAGCTAACAAACATAATGCAACGTTCTACATGGCCTTCAACTGCAAACTGTTGGCTCAAATGGTCCAGATTACACAATCAGCCATTTCCTGCCAAATCTTTGAACTCTCAATGAGTTCTGACATTAAAATAGGCTTTTAAATTTCTAGTTTTATTATATTTTTAATATCACACAATATATCTACAGCAAATTGACACCCCCCAGCAATTTCATTGTGAATCTATACAATGAAGTATTATGTTATGATGTAAATTTGTCTTTCATGTTTCTTGAATATTGTGTATCCTGAATTCTGCAGCTGTTGCTTAAATGATGGAAATGATGTACATGTTCAAGTGAAGAGATGTTTATTTAGGCCCACTTAAACCCCTTTTTTTAAAATTTATTTTTAATTTAATTCAATTTAACATCTTTGCTGAATCTTGTTACTGTCTCCACTGTAACAACCCATTGTCCTAATGGAGGTCACTAAACATAGATAAATAATGTTTCAAAATGGGATCCTTATTTCAGGATCAACTGAACAAGAAAAGGTCCTCATAATTTTTACTGTGTGATTTTGCTTGTATCAGAGGGTTACAACAAAAGCTAAAGAAAGTGTTCCTGGACATGTTAAAAAAACAGTGTTGTCACAGTGAGTGAATACTAATATGTGTTGTCTAACAGTAAATGCAGTTATTCAGATCCTTAAGCTAACAATGTAAACAAAGTTGTGATGACTAACACATTCTGCATTTAAAGTTATGACCAAATAAAGTGAAAAAGTAAAATGCAGAATGTATTAGTATCAGCTTTTTCAAAATTATTATATAATAATATTGTCTATTTTTGTAAACAAAATGTTATCATTGAATGGTGAATAATTTTTACATAGCTGAACTAAATATATATATATATATATATATATATTTGTATATATTTTTTTAATAGTGGTAAGACAATTAGTTGATTACTTAATTAGTTGATTTACTTATTACTCAGTCTACAATAGCGGTCAGCGGTCTTAATGTAAACCATACCAAAAGGATAATGCCCAAATTTAACCAATGGCAACTACTCAAAATGACAAACTGTTAAAAACATCAAGGTGTGTTAAAAATAATAATAATAATAATAATAATAATAATAATAATAATAATAATAATAATAATAATAATAATAATAATAACAAC
>JAQNCA010000014.1:26170437-26185882 GCA_029783725.1 Acanthurus tractus
AAAAACCTTCTGTTAAGCAGCAGGAAATCTTGAATGTGGATCCCAATCTCATGATGAACAGCAAATCCACACGATGCAACTGATCTCTCTGTCACTCCCAGTTAATGATACAAAGCCACACAACATGAATTCAGCCATCGGCTCTGCTGAGTCACCAGTGATGGGATTATGAATAATTGCAGCCAAACCATCAAAGTTTTCATAAGGTAGTTTGTTTTCTTCTTTTTTCAGTGACCTATCTCATGGCAAAAATTACAAACATTGAGATCAAGTTTTCCATTAGACTGCTGCTGTTTCAACTTAGAGGGCAAAGAATCTTTCTGGGATTTGTCACCAAAGATACATCTGTGTGTCAATACATAGTCATTGGTCAGCAATGCAGCCCCACAGGGACATATGACTTTGTGTTCATTAATATATGTTGAAGGTAAATGGTAAAAGACTATTTGAATTGTTCCATGCTCTATATGTAAAGTGTCTTGAGACAACCTTGTTGTGAATTGACGCTATATAAATAAAATTGAATTGAATTGAATTGAAAATTGAATTCCTGGATAACAATATCACAGAGAACCACAAATGTATTAATGTAAAAGAGAATGGGAAACAGTGTCAGAGGCGGGGTCCTGTTCTTCCCTATAAAAGCGTCTCACTTACTAATGAAAATGGAAAAAAAATTATTGAAATCCTTGTAATAAAAGTACCTTGGTTTTTCTAAGTTGCTTCATTATTGTGGGACCCACTGAGCAAATGCACTCCAGAATAATGGTGTCAGAGTCCGCAAACTTTCAGTTTTAGCTTCTACTTGCTTGATTTGGGATTAAAATTATTCAATCTTGCTGCTCTTTTACACTTTCCAAACTTTATGGGATAGAATTCATCAAATAACAATGGTAGGACAGGTGATTTTCAGAGCATTTTAATGCCCACAAAAATGCATCCCACTGTTTTCCAGCCCCTTAGACTCACTATGTAAGCCTATGGGGTAAGTCTTTTTAGACCCCTGTGCAATCCACAATATGTAATTACATGGTTCAGCTACGATGGAACATCTGCATCAAAATCTGGGGCACTTAGCGGGGAACAACAACATACATCTCCAACCTTCTATTAAAAAAACAAAGAAAAGAAACAAAAGAAAAAAGAAAAGGCTTAATTTCTTTGGTACACTTAAGAAACGCTAACGAATGCATGGCCAAGAACAGGAAGGTGCTGCAACAGGTGATTAAAACTGCCCAGAACATTATCTAATAATTTCCTGTGTACCCTGTTGCTGTCTGACAAAAGATACAGAAGTACCCACTGCTGTACCACCAGGCCAAAGGACAGCTTTTATTGTTAATCTGTAACACTTCTAAAACCTATCCTTTGCACTCAAATGTAACATTTTTTTTTTGAAAATCATTGAGTCATATGAGGAAAACAAACAACATCATTTAGGTGTACAACCATGTAGGCCTATATGTTTTACTGCCACAATAAAAATCTTAAATATCTGATCTTGAAATGTCTCTGGCAACTTTAAAGCAGATTCTAAGGTACTGCAAACAAATGACACTTTCTTAGGTGGTTCGACCCTTTAGGCTAAATGGCATAAGAGCCTTTGCACCAGTTTTGCTATCACATAAATGATAAAACTGCAGTTAGGATGCTTGCTCAGATCATTCCCTTTCTCTGTTGATAAGGGTCGATTGCTTTATATTTTCCTTTTCCATACTGAAAAGGCACACTGATTTTTGATTCCCATCTCCCAACTAACTCCTGGCATGACTTTATTTACAATCAAACAACTTACAGACTTTTTGTGAATATTACAACACATAAGAGTCATATGCCATTTCAAGTCAGTCTCTGCAGTTTAAAGGCTTGAAAGCTTGACTGGTTGGTTGGCCTAAAGCCACAAAGTGAGGGCACAGATTGAAGGAGTGAGAGAGTAACCCGCAGATTGATCAGGAGAGAGCTTGATGATGATGATCCTCCAGGTCTGCTTAACTGGAACCTGACCTGAGACCCATGCTCTTTTGGACGGCAGAACAGCTGCCAGAGTTGGCACTGCAGCGGAGTTGCAAGAGTATTTTTTTCTCTTGGCAGCTTTCCTGGGAAGAGAGGAGTTGGATAAATCTGTAGGTTAGGGTTTGATACCAGAGTTCTCCAATAATAGTGCAAGAAGCACTTCATGAGAGGCTGAAGCTGTACTAGTGTTTCAGACAAAGCTGTCAAAATTGAATGACTGGACTTTTGTTCAAAAGCAAACAAGTTTAAAGCTCTGCTAAAAATATTCAAACATAAAGCAAATGCAGCAACACAAAACACATAACTTGTAGTTACACTTACTGTTATTTGCTGGCGTAACTAGTTATTGGGGCTCAGAGTGACTGAAACAGACATTCACCCTGTTACACGTTAATGTACCATCATAATTTTGAAGTTTGTTATATTTGGGTTAGATTTTTACAACTCATTGTAACAGAAATATAGAAAAGTTATCAAATCAGCTACATAGTAATACCTGTTAAAAGTTTGCTAGCTTTGGCCAAAACTATCCCCTGTTAGTTTATGTATGTATGTATGAATGTATGTATGTATGTATGCATGTATGTGTGTTTTGGATATTTTATAACATTATTAGTGTGTAGCCTGTAAAAAATTAAGAAAGATTTTTTTTGAATGAAATTAGTTCACAATTCCTTGCAATAAATTTTGTGTGGCAAAGGTTTAAATCCTGTATTGCCAAACTGGCAAATGTTTATAGAAACCATAAGGAATCACAGCACTGTAGCCGTGCTGTCGCCATTCCAATGGCATCATAGCATTAACCATAATTGCAGCTGTAGTCCAAGCATTGTAGTCTAAGCATTGACCACATCCAGAGCTACAGTTGTGCTTACAGCCAGTGGCTGTATACTGTCAGAGCTTGGCCCAAAAACTAACCTGATAATGGTCAAAGTACTGAAAGATTGTTAGTTATTTTTTTGATAAAAGAGCAGAAGACAGTGTTGCGGGGGTTCTTTGCTGTACTTGAGCTTGACTATTTGAAAGAAAGAATGGGCACCGAATGCATCATGAAAAGTGTCACATTATCTTTCCTCTCAGTGCTATATGTGGTAAATGTTTCCCTAAACTGGTAGCTCCTGGACTTGACCAACACTTTAACTGATCCTAGTGATCACAGGGGTTTAGGATTAGCCAAAAAAAAAAAAACAAGAACAAAAACAAAAACAAAAACAAAAACAAAAAAAACAAAAAAAAACACAATCATCATTATAAAACAGCATGTACTTGTGTATCAAGAGTAAATGTCGACACTCTGCCTACCAGATGCCTTTGTCTGCAGGTCAAATTAATGATGTGTGTAAAATCAATGGCAGTTGAATAATTTTTTACCCTCTGACCTCAATGACAAACACAATAAAGCATGTTAGTAAAAGATTTGTGATTGATATGTAATTATATTCTCATTAATCACTGATGTGAAAGGTTTTTCCAAGGGAAGGTCTTGTCTTTTGAACAAGTTCTATTTACTGGACATGATTCATAAAGACAGACAATATGCAGTCAGCTCAAGAATGGTTGTGCTTGTGTAAAGCAAATGGCCCATGGCGAAGTTTAAACACTCACGCTGAAATGAAACTAGTTTGTAAATGTGTTATAAATCTCTGGCACCCTGTATGTGGTGACACTGTATCCACATTTCACACTTAGGAGTTCCAACTGTGAAATAACTGCTCATCATTTACCCTGTAAAGCAATTAACTCCTTATTGGCTGTGTTTACAGAAGCTCTGGTGTAAAGAAATTTCCGTGGAAATGGTGATTACTGCCAGAGATGGAAGTCATTTGAGATGGAACCAGAACCTCAGCCACTGGGGTTAAGTTATCTTCTGAACACATTCATTGATTGATTCCGTGATACTGTGATTTTCAGTGTGGAACATTTTTCACACTGAAATGCTTCTAAATTTTAGAGGAAATGTTACGATTTTCAGTGTGAATTTTTTTTCATATGTGGCTAAAGTCTGTGTAACATCCAAAATGAAGAAAAGTACACAGAAACTGTTCTTAAGAAATAACAGTGTTTAAAAGAGCAGGCTAGGTCTCCACTATGTGAGCAGTGCCAGAGGATATGGTCCACACTGCTGCTAGACTAAGATGGAAAAAAATGTCACTTTCAACATGCAAAAGAATTAACAAAGTCTAGGTAAAATAGAAATTGAATGATTGCCTCTGTTTTGTGCTCCATCTTAATTAATACAAACCTGCAGTAAAGCTGACTGTGATGAAAATGATAATGTGAAAACAGCGCAATGCTAATTTTGCCTGAAAGGGTTTTATGGTTACAAACAGACCCTCTTTTATAATTTCCATAAGTAATCAAAATAAATGTACTACAGTAGCTGTGCTGATCCTTTTTTAAAACATTTATAATCATTTATATGTGAAAAACTACATCATACCCACACTGATTTTTTTAAAGAACAAGCTCTCAAGTTCTTCAAAAGAGGCAGGTCAAAAAATCTTACTGTAAGAGAACAGCGTTTCTCAAGAAGTCCTGACAAGGCAACAGTTGTTTTTATAAATTAAGTTGGTCAAACACAGAGCTGAGTGAAGCTGTCAATGCAGGCTGATTATTAGCATACAGCGAGCATTTTGCTGCATGTAATTTTCTTAGTGGGTGGTCCCCACTCTGCTAGATGTGGAAACTGAATGATCTGGAAACATTCTTTACCTTTCAGAAATGAGCCTAATATAGAGCTGTAATAAAACACCTCCAGCCTCCAGTGTGTTTTTTTACTAAATAACATCTAACCGGCCATTACTCCCCATTAAGGCTAATGGTCACACTAATTAGGATAATTCCATAAAAATCTCTGTGTTTAGACCAAACTGTGGACAGGCATTAACTTAATGACAAGACTGACCACTTTCAGACGCTGCCTGTGTGCACTTTTTTCAAGCAGGCTATTAGTCTATAACCTTTTGGATATTACAGTGTTGAGAAGTGCTTTCTCAGCGGTATCGCCTACTTTTTAGCCAGTTGTGAGGTCACAGCACGCTTCATTACTCCTCATATTGTAACGGTCAATTAAATTGGTTTCCAACAGTAATGATGTTCGAGTAAACTGAGGGAATATTTAATGTCAGGATCTTACCGAAGTGATGGACGGATGGGAGCTTTTAGTCCAATGAGTCAGAACTCCTTAAGTGTATTTATCAAAATTGTCTGTATAAACACTGGGTCTGATTAATAAGTGTAATACGATAAGAGTTGCCTGTTGTGATGGACCCAAAACTGTCCCCCATGTATGCAGTTTTCTTCAGCTCTAAACAGCTCTTTAGCGTCTTCTGCTCATTGTTTTGGATTTACAGGAATCAAGCTGATTATTTTGGTTTAGTCCCTCTGTTCTCATCAGCTCTGTTACCAGCATCAGCAAAAAAAAAAAAGCTCTGATAAACCCACTGACATTGTATCTCTATTATTAAACCAAAGTAGACAAAATTATAACTAGCTCAACATAAAACAGTGTATCTTTAAGCAGCTAAAGAACCAAAAATATCCCTTTAGGAGACCAAAACAGATATAAAACAAGAGCAGGTGTTTGAAGTACATTAATCACAAATGCAATGCCAAATGAATGCCAATTTTTCTCTGCGTTAACTTGATATGTCAGTAACTTCATATACCAAAATCTAGCGTCAATTTTGAATAATACAGCTCATATTAACAACATTCAAGACAGTATTCAATCCCAAATGACAAATTTGACCAAAATGGACACAACTCCATTGGGGGGATTGTTTCAATTGTTGGGTTCCTATGAATTCAAACAATCAATGTATTTATAGAGTGTGATCTTGACATGCTCTTCATGTAAAGTGTCTTGAGACAACCTTGTTGTGAATTGATGCTATATAAATAAAATTGAATTGAATTGAATTGAATTGAACTCGACAGACCTGAAACCATGCAGAGCAATAAAGCATGTGACATGTTGTGAGAAGAACTTGCATTGTTCCAAAATTACAGTTCAGCATAATGTAAAATATATTTTTTAAAACAGTTTTTGATAAAAAAAAAAAATGGTAAAGCAGAAACAGAGCCTGAGTTCATATTTGATCAGCACTGCTGAGTTTGACAGTAACCTGAGTTTTATGAAGCTGTTGAGTTGGTTAAACCAATCAGAGAAACACTGCCATGTCAGTCATCATATCAAACCCACTCTATGTCAGAAAAACCAATATGATTTGCTTGATGGGTGGAAATCTGTATCAGACCCATCTGCTAAAATGATTGATTCAAGAGCTTGGTTCTCAGGCTAAAATGGCTCATACCATTTTAGCCAGATCTCATTAATTAGTTTAGTGACTATGTTGTCATAATAGAAAAGATCCAATCATGATTCTGCTGTTATTAAGCTGTCATCTGTCTCATTATTGATGGTCATGATCAGTCACTGATACCTCTGCTTGTAATCCTCTAGAGTAATGTCAAGTGACACTGAACAATTTCCAGAGGACATGTTTTGTCTGACTGAAACAGAAGAAAATAATTGACTGCAGTGGAGCAAAGAATGCTTTTAAAGCTGCTTGGGTTTTTTCCCCCTCTTTAATCTAGTTTCCATGCAAAGTCTTTGAAATCAATAGAGATGATTTTCTCTGAAAGTACCACACAGCTTCTCCAAAATGTTTAGAGCAATTAAATGCTGTAATTTTTTGTTTTCGTATGTGAGGCGGCATGACAGTATAGAGAGCCAGCATACCACATTAATTGTATTCTTGTGGGTACTGCTGATTGCCAGTCTGCATTGCTGCTGATTAACACTGGCTCTGGAATGGCCGCTGTTGTCCCAGGTGCTCTGTGTTTGGAGAGCGAAAGCTTCCAACATTAAATACTTCACAGAGGAAGTCTCTCCCAGGGCCAAGGCTACTCAGCCAGACCACATTGAAACACTTTCTGTATGCCTTTACTTCCTCCGCTTTGTGTTGTTAAATGTTAGGATTTATGTAACAGTGATCACAGTGAGCAGCGAGCAGGGCTGAAGTCACAAAATGAATTGGCCAGCTTACTCAGAGCTGAAATCACCAGGCAAGTCAGAACAATTAGCATTGTTTTCTTAAGCAGAACATCCATGAGAAGGCAAGGCAAAGCCTGCTTTAGACATTTGTTTGGATCATTCTACATAGCTTTCAGCATATAAGCTTAACCTGTATTGTTGTTTTTTAAGTAAATGCAAATTGGCGGATTAGTGCCATGTGGTTTAAACTGGAATTGTCATATACAATAGACACAACAGCTGCTGCAGAGCAACAGATCCAAGAGAATGATGTGGCATTTCCTTCTTCTTTTGCATTATCGCCTTTTGCCTCATTTTATGACTCTTGTTTCTCCTTAGAGCCAGAATTGAGCAGATGATTTCTATGAATCTTTAGCAGTCCTTCAGCCATCGTTTCCACATCTGCATTTATTTCAGCATGTGTAAGACTGTTTAATGAGGCTGGCCCAGCTCCAGCAGGCCTAATAAAATAAGTATTATAATTTCTGACTGGACTTTTGAATGGCCTGTGGCCTGAGCCCACAGCACCCAGCCTGCACATGTGTATGTGTGTGTGAGTGCGAGTGTGAGTGTGTGTATGTGTGTGTGTGTGTGAGTATGAAAGCAGTGTAGCGCAGCCCATCGGCGGTCAAGGAGCTGCTAAACTAAGTTGATTAGCGCAATTGGAGTATTGAAGAACAGAGCAGCTGCTTTGATTTGGCCTGATTGCTGTTTGAAGGAAATGGCCGAGAGAGGCACTGCTCTGTCAGGATCTGTTTGGCAGACTCCAGATGCTCCTCCCCTGCTCACACACATACATATACACACACACAAGGACACACACTATTAGCAGACCTCCCACTCGCATACTTTGACTCCATATTCTTCAGCCTGCTCATCTCAACTCCTGCCATCTGAATATTAGCCTTGTGTCAAACTAACCATGAAATAATGAGAGTAATGCTCCTGACATTAGCCATGTGACTCATGTTGGCTCCGAACACTGCGAGCAACGAAAATGGCACCCAGAAACTTGAACACACAAGCGAGGCTTTTGGAGCCGAGATGTACCGCACTGTTAGGACAAAACCAAATTGTTTCCGTTTCAGATGGGAATGGGATACAAACATTTGGATGCTTGGCTTGGGAGTCTGGCAGTGACGGCTCGGTTCTCAGCGTGTTAATGGCAGACTTTGTATTCTCTCTCTGAGAGCGATGGGCTGTCCACACTGAGCTGCAGCACAACCAGCTGCCTGCAGCCAGAGCAGCTGGAAAAAATACAGCAGTGGCCTTCTCAGGTCTGCATTTTCCACCCAGGACCCGAGCGGATCTGTGTGCCAGCGAGGTTTAGTGATATCAAGGACTCAGGATACTGATAATGATCACCTTCCAGGTCTGCAGGGGCTCTGCTCACTAGAGAGCTTGTTTCTCAGCCTTCTCACTCACGCTTATTCTGAGGTGATGAATGCTAAATCCCTGATTAGTCTTTTCAAAAGAAATGATCCAAGGAGAAAATAAAAAGAGGGTGAAATGAAATCAGATTTTGCTGATTTCAGGTGCAGCTGCTTCAATTTCCAAGTAACTGCTTTCAGGGTCTTATAAAACTAACACATCAAAGACCCATGAATTCATATCCTGTGGAGATTCTGTTGCACAAAACTCCAGCTCAAATTTTCAGCAAATAGCCACAGCCCTCCCAGGACCAGAGGTGTAGCTGTGGAAGTCTAGCACTGTATGTACTTTGTTCTGGCAGTCACTCACTGAGCTGAAACACATTATTTCTCCTGCCATGCCAAGTCTGCAGTAATGAATGTACATACATGCTGGTGTTCCCTCTGCCTCCCTGGCTGCTGTTGAAACATGAATGACTCAAAAGCAGTTCATGACATTTTTCAAGAAACTGTCTTCTCCCCTCAGAACCACTCAATCAAATGCCATTTATAAAGAAGGGTAACATGTGGTGAGGTAAATGCTGTGTTATTGTGTAATTTTACTCACTTTTATTTGGAAATTACCTTCCCACCCTTCAGTAAGGAAAATGTCAGGGGAGGAAACAGATTTTACACTGCAGAACTGACACTAATTTGCACTTAATAACAAAATATCCATTATTTTTTTTCTGTTTTTAGAAGGTCAAGTATGAAATGCCTTCTTGTTCATATAAATTCTTTTTGAAAGGAAAAATACACAAGGAGAAGTTCAAAGAGAGATGAATTCTTCCTCTGGACTACTACTATTAATAGTTCTTTCTACTTATTCACATCTGCCACAACTCCTGTAAATACATAGCCATTTCCAACCCATTGCCAACGACTGGCAGTATTGTTAGGTTAAATATGTTTTCCTCTGCACTCATTACATACATGTCAAGCACACAGGACCTGCCTCCAATTTACATCATTAGGACTGAAATTATTGCTTCCTTCAGTCATGGCAGGAACACGATCCAGCAGCAAAAATGCAATTATCATGCCTAAAGTGAGTCCTCGTGGAGAGGGAAACATCAGGCATGTTGATGTCTTTATATTGGTTGCTGACAAGATTTTTTTGCTTGATTGAATTTTTGAGGTTTTCTTATTTTTTCATAATTATGTGGCTGGATAAAAAAAAAAAAAAAATCCAATTTCAATAGTGTTCACAAAGATTTATAGATAAGTGTATCACCAAGAGTTTGAAGGAGGTCTAGTCCATTGGTGGTAAACTGGGGCAGGACTGAAAAAGGGTGCGGTAATAGGGGTAGATTTTTGGGTGGCTGGTTGTTAAGGGAATGGGGGCCACATCTGAGAGCAATCGCCCAGTGTGACAAAATGCAGACATAACAGTCTGCTCCGACACTTGTTACCAGCACATAAACACTTGCCTTAGTGAGATAGCGGGAAAGGACTATGGCAGTGGAGGGCTTGTGTCCATCTGTCATTTATCAACCGCTAATTAACAGTTAATTTGCCAACCTTTGGGTTCAAGCATGCAGCCAATTCATCATGCCTAACAAACAGCGTGTCCTGCTGCTCCCGAGGGGTGGTCCCGTTGCTTGCTCACATCATCCATCTGAAGCCCTTGCCGAGCCCCACGCTAACTGCATGAATCATCTGCTCCCTTTGTTCGGTTGCACCATGATCTTTCCAAAGATGGAGGTGATCCTTGTAACAGGAAGTTGTAAAGACTGATATTCTTTTGTTTGTTGATTGCCACTACCCAACACATTTGGAGTTCACATTTTTCTTGAAAGCACTTAGCATTTGCCCATTCCAGCACAGAAAGCCGATAAATTAGGGTTGAACTGATATATCACTTTGCTAAGTGTAGCGTACAGTTTATAAATAAAAGACTACCAAATTTTTTATGGCCGCACCGTCAAATATTGTCTGTAAATCTTATGTTAACATACATATTTCCCCATACTCAGAAGGACAAACTTGAGATTTGAAAGATTACAATTTTGTAATCTTTGCGAAAATAAATTCTTTGGGTTTAAAGATTTTAAGCGTACCCACAAACAAGCAAGACTGCGGCCTGTGTAACTGTCGTGCTAACAGCAGACATGCAGAAACGATGCAAATATCCATATCGATGACAACCAAACTGTGCACAGCAGCACAGACATAAGATACTCTTACCACTTAAAAGTTATATGTGATGGAAAACGTCTTGTTGACATGTCTTCTTCTGTCAGCAACTGAAATATGACTAATCCAGTCCATCCTGATAATTTTTTTGGCAGTCAGACAACATGGGTTTGTGTACAGGATATCTGATAGTGGGTGCTCTCCAGAGTCTGTGCACCCTTGCAAGAGAGTCAAACAAACCTGTGTGTGTGCGTGCGTGTGCGTGCGTGTGCGTGTGCGTGCGTGTGCGTTTGTGTGAGAACAGACAGCAGGGGCTGTTAGGGGGCAGATGTAAGTGTTGAACACATCGAGGTGACAGCACATGTCAGAGCAGTGGAGGAAATGCCGAATAAAGCAACACTGTTGACAGCTATGAGTCGGTGTGCCTGACACCCAACATGGAGCTCTGTGCCTGGCTGGGTCATGTCTGCTAACACACACACATAGCTCATTGATCAAACCGCTCCACCGCCATTAGAGATAGCTGGGGACAACTCAACAGGTTTCCTCTTCACAAGCTCTTCAAAAGAGCTCAGCCTTCTGCAGAATGGTTCATACAATCTAAAGTACATACATCATACTCGATAGCAGGTCAATGGTAACATCCTCATTATGCCCACTGACTACAACAAGATGGAGATTACAATCTTGTTTCTTGTGGAAAAGGCAAATAATTTCAATAATGAAACCAATTTTCCGAACCAATCGGTTGCTGTGCATGCTCCACTTGAACACAATTGAAACAGAATGCATGGGGTTAATCCATTTAAAATGAATCACAATTTTAGTGGTAAATCTCAAACTAATGTAAATAGAGCAGCCAAATTAGGCCTATTTGAAATCCTAACTTCTCTAGCTAATCACCTTTCAGAGCAAACACAGAGTGGGTTTGATTTCAGTCACAGTTGCTATTAGGGAAAGGTATGCCCAGAGATAGCAAACCAAAAGCCGGGTTTCCTCCTGCCTCCCAGCAATTACGCTCACTCAAGCATACAAGTTGAAGCCTGGTGCCAAATGAGGTCGTTTTGCAGCAATTTCACTTCCTTTAGCAAATCTCTGAGGTGCTTTTGAGAAAGGACAGACTGTTTACAAACAGTCTCTGATTGCATATGTTCGTCTATGGGAGAGAAGCAGCACACCTGTCGGACAGCACACACACTGAAACTGATCTATTAAAGATTCTCACCTTCATCTGAATGAGAGTAAGTCTAGCTGTGTGACACTGAATCAAAGAAGCTGGTAAAAAGGCAGCTTTATCCACTCTGTCCGCTCCGAGTTGAAGGCAGTTGGTCTTTTCAGCACCTTATTTTGCTTCTGCCTAACGTTGCTATTTGATTATTAACATTTGCATAAGTAATTAATCCTTGTTGCATAAAATATTTGGGAAATGGTTGAATGAGGCCTCTTTTTCCAATTTGGCTAACATATTTATATTAGGATTAAAGTGGCAGCATTTAGCGGCTGCTGAAATACTGCCTCAGTGTGCTCTCCCTCCAGCTGTGTGCTCCAGAGCCGGGGCCTGCTCAGTCTAATGTGCTCTGATAGTCCCACCAGAGGATTTCCTTACACCAACTCCCGGCCGCTGCTCGCTTGATCAGGCCCAGGCCTCAGTGCGCTCATTCATCTGGCTGCCCCTCAAGCATGTGTGTTTGTGACAGTGTGTGTGTGGGTCGGCGTGTGAGAGCTCACCTCGGCGGTAATGACAGCCCACTGAAAGGAGACCTGTGGTGAGCCTGAACCAGCCAGATCTTTTCAAGATGCCTGCAATCAGGCGCTCAGGACCGTGTCATTGCTCTGCCCTTGGTGCTCACACACACACCAGTGCGGGCCTGCTGATGAGGCTGTGGCATGGTGGAACTACATGAATGCCAGGACTGGCTGATGGGGATTTAAAGTCAACATGTTCTTACTCTTCTCATGGATGCTTATTGACCTCTTTGCAGAACTCCCACTTTGCTCTCTGTTCACGTTCAGCTCAAGCATAACTGAGAGTTGCTGGATATGTTTTTTTTCTGTAGTGTTTAAAGTTTCAAATACTAACTGTGGTAAACATCGAACCCATTAAATGTGCTTTACATAATCTAACTCAGGGCAACACTGAGGCGTATCTCTCTGAAGTTTATTTCCTGTAACACATCATTTCAGGTCACGTGTTCTCAACAGGTCATTAAAATCCCTCTTAAAGGACAAAACTGCAAATGTTTGTGCCACAGGCTGGAAAAACAGCATTCAATCAAAACATTTTAGTTTTAATCATTCGTGTTTCCTTTGCAGTTTGGCGCCCACACTTTGAAACCAAAGAAACAAAAAATAAACACGCTGCTCTTGGTAAAGAAAACACGTACAAATTCACTCTGCTTTGTCTTTGTGTCTGGGTTTGTCCCACGTTTTCCCCCCTGCACAAACACCCACACATACATATCAGGTATGAGAAAAAAATTCACTGTATTAGTTACACATTTAACAAAAAGTATTTAAAAAACTATTTATATGAGATTAAACAAAAAACTATGTGAAAAGTCATATTTCAATATTTTATAATACACATACAGACACACACACACACACACAGAAAAAAAAGGAGCTATTTTATCTCCGTAGTCAGACCCGCCATGGGAGGTGTTGCTGTAGACTCTGGTCCTGTGTGGACACTGTGCAGGCCGGTCTCTGGCCCGGTCACTTTGCAGCCCTCTCTGTATTATTACAGCTGTTAGTGTGCCAGCGGGGGGAAATTTGTCTGCAATTCACCTGAATTAGAAGTGCAAACCCAGCTCTCCTATGGCGCAACATAATGGTTTGTTTATTTTTGAGGTTTTGCTTTTAACAAATCACTCCTTATCTGTCATTTGCTCATTGTCCCATTGAGTAGCTCAAAAAGGGCTTGTTGGGAGGAGGTCTCTGCCATATGGCAGTGGAAAGTCCCACCTTTACACTCTTTAGTTCAACAGTCCAAGTCTGTGCAGGTGGCACATTCATCCAAGTGCCTCTGTGATGTGTTCTCGTGTCTCACTACCTCTGGCCTTTTGTTTATCTGTCTTGTTTAAGATTTCCAACAAAAAGAGACCTTGAACAAATGCCACAGTTATTCTAAATGAAAGATTCAAAATTCCTTAAAATAGTCTTGATTATAAAGAGTTTCTCTTTGCATACGCTGACGGCAGCACACATTGTTTTAGCAGCACAGCTCGCTCTGTAATCAGCGAAGCAGGCTCTGCAAATCCTCCTCAGTTACCCACATGAATGAGGCCATCAAGATGTAAATTATCGCATGATTGTCTATAAATCATGTCATGTGGTGCACAAATATGGTAATGTGGTGAACGTTTTGAGTCACCAAAAATGCTTTTCTTCAGACATCTCAAATAAGCATGGGATAGTTGGGCTTATCAATTTTCCATTACATGTTTTATTTTCAGAATTAGCTTTTTCCTGTAAACAGCTTTAAAGCAATCAGAGGGTCAGTGGGTGTGAGCGTGAAGAAAAAAAAAACATGTCTAAAAACTGCCCAATGGGAAAAAGATAATTAACTTACAAACAAATTTCCATTTGGAGGTTAAGTTTTGTTGGATTGGCACAGCGGCCAAGTATTTCTTAATGTGCGGCTAAGTGTGTGTAATGGCCCTGCAGATGTCTTTCCCGTTCTTACCCACTGAGATGTGGTCAGTGTGGGATGTAGAGTGGAGTTTTTGTGTTGCTGGAGTTGAAGGTTTAAACAGGTCCGGACAGCCTCACTGTTCTTAATCAGCCCGTCACACACCTCTGCCTCCCTGTCAGAGGCCTATCTGCTACCACTTACTCGGAAATGCAACAAATTTACTTAAAATTACTTAAAATTTTGTTGTGCTTGTAAACACTTGTGCTCTGACAGTTCATTTATTTAGCTTGATTGCTGCTGACTATTTATAGGGCGTGTGCATGCAGATTCCGTGTGACATCTGATTCTACAGTAAGACAAAAGTAGCTGTGATGATTATCCACTACTTTCAGGGTGTTTATTTACTCACTGAGGTTTAGGAGAATGTGGCTGTAATTGATGTGCATTCAAGCTTAAGATGGTAATCCTCAGGCTCTGTATGGGAGTGTCTGACAGCAGTCCAAAAGGCTATCTTAAAAAACCTGCATACTCGACAGAATGTTTCCCTCCCATCGTTTTCTGCTGAAGTTTTGATGTCTAAAGTGTGCAGGTTTTTGGAAGGTGGTGCATGAACTCAAACCAGTGGAACATTTCAGACGCAGAGAAGGTGTTAACTGCTCAGCTGTGACCAACAGCCTCAACATTTCACTATATGGAAAGAGTCTTTTGACACTTTTGGAAGCTCACAGTAACACTACACTGTAGAAATATCTCAATTTAACAGCTCATTGAGTCCATTTGTTTCCATTTCTTTTTCATACAAAGTCATGTCTATAGTACTTGTGTCTGTTTTTCACAGGTTGTAAATCTATGAATTGAGAACCATTATTTTAATATTAACTAAAGATTATGTGTAATGTAACATCCTACAGCAAATAACTACCAGGCTCTACAGTTCTCCTTTTCTTATGGAGCAAGTTAAGTCCTTGAAGCTCACTGTTTTGGTTGTAAGGCCCTCAACTAAGTATTTAGTTCAGTGGTCAGCAAACTTTTTCTATGGACGGCCAGATCACTCTGGTTGGCTCAATAGGAGGGCCGGAGGTTAGTTGCAGGCCTATATCAGTAATAGCAAACATGCGTAGCAGGCTACTGTGAACAATATCTAGGGTTAGGCCTATCTATTGTGAAGCTTTAGCCCATTAAATTGATTAATATTGCAGTGTAATACCATTGCAA
>JAQNCA010000014.1:26189473-26207884 GCA_029783725.1 Acanthurus tractus
TGCTACAAGTCAAACAACCACTGAGGATAATAACAATAATGACAGTCCTAACATGTTTACTGTTATCTACTGAATTCTGCTTGAGCTGGTTCTTATAAACAAGATCCTCTAAAAATGTCTACATAACTATGCTAACAGATGTTTGCATTTGTGTGTTGCGGAGTTAAATATGTTGCATATGTTGTTTGGCTTCTCTGTTTACAGAGATCTATCACAAAGTGCAGATTATAGATGTTTATGTCAGGAGGTCTTGGTGCAATGACAGTGTAAAGCAGTTCACTCATCCATTTTTTCTCCTTTCTCTGGGTAATACACACTCTCTTAAAACTAACTTCAACTCTTAGATACTCACATTTATTTACTGTGCGCTGCTACATGTGTCCTGAGGTTGAGCCAGCAATTGGAGCTTGATACTGAAATACAAATAAAGTAAAATGAAAAAGATTTAAGAGGTCAATTAATTAGAAAAGGACAGGAAATGGAAGAGTAATTTACTTTCAAGGTTCTGTGGAGAGATGTTAATGTGCTGCAGCTATAAAAATATGTAAGCGTATTACAAAAAGCGTGCTGAAAAACTCTTCAGTGAATGCTACAAATGTGTTCATGCTTCTTTCCCCTTAAAGTAGTTAAAAACTACTAAGATAAAAACTAACATGAATCAATTGTCCTTTGTTTTACTCTATATGTCTATCTATATGTCAGTTTGTAAAACTTAAAGTTACTCTGAAATAATATAATAAATCTTAAAGATAAAACATTTTAATATGCATACTAAATTACACAAGGGTCAGAGTGACATTGCAGTTACTGCCGTTCTGCTGTGCTAATAGTACTTAAAAAATTGCTCGTTTTTACTATGTCACAAGGTACTTTGCTGACCACTTAACTGTCTCTTTGCAGGGACTGTCTATCGTTAAGTCAGTAACTACAAGCATCGCACTTAAAAGGAAATGTTCTCTGCTAACAAGTTGTAACTACAAGTTAATGATATAAGAACTTCAACAAGTGAAGCTCTTTAGACTTGGTGGAAAGAACTAAATTAGTCACAAAAAATTGGTACACAGCCAGTTAAACTGGCCATTGTGTCAAATTTTAACATTAAATGACTTTTATTTGGCTACATAGCAGTGGATAACAGTGGGTGTAACCAACTTATACATGAATTTGAAGTCTCATATGTAACACTTTACTGTTACAATATCTAAAAATAAATGAGACTGATGATGTATATATTTTGTGCACACAGCTAATGAACACAAGTGTTTAAACCCAATAAAATTAATAGTTTTATTTTACGTCCACATTTGTGCATCTGTGACGTCACCGGAGATTTCTGAAAACCATCAAGGCTTAATGTGGTGGCTTCACCAATTTGGTAGTGCTTACTTTGCCTAACTCCAAGCTAGTCCTCAACTGGGCAAAGATAAGGAGCATGAATGAGAGACCAGCTGATTGAAACCTATTTACTGATAAAAGCCCAAAATGGTTGAGACTAACAAGCTAGACTAAGAAGCTAAAGAAACCTTAACTTTGGCAAACCCGTGGCCTTGCTGCTGGTTGGTACTCAATTGTCTCAGCTAACATAATCTAAGGTAAGGTGATTTTTACAAACAAACTTGGTATAATGATTTATCTGTAATAAGAGCAAAGCTTACAAGCTTTGTATGGAGGTTGAGACTTCCTTGAATCACAGAATGCGCCTTTCCAGGTGTTGCCGGCCAGCTAGCCGGAATCACACTTAGAGACATGCTATAAGCCAGCTGTAACTCCCAGTAAATCAGTCTCATATTTCTCTGCTGACAAATGGTTTGCCCATATCTCAACACAAATGTCCATTGTAAAATTAACAGGTGCTGTGGTTATCTGCCTTGTTCTCAGGTGCTTTTTTTTCTTTTTTATGTGAATGGCCATTGCTGTTGTTGTATTGGAGTGACTATGGTCAGAGAAGGGAACTGTCTACTCTCTAGTTTACAGCGCTGGTTAGCATCTTAGGTTTGCGAACCTTAGAATTTGGCAAATGCCTGGGAAGTTTATAGTAAATCAGAGGCAGAGTATGGACCGGTCTTGTCTCAAGGAATACTGAAATTGTGCCCTGCAAGTCATGATAGTAAATATTTCCATGGACAAATTTCTATAGGGCACTATACACAGCACTACAAACATGGCCAAGATTTTAACATTATCTAGTTGAATTAGCTATGGCGATCCCGAGTGGGCAGCTAGCTACTGTTATTCAAAGTTTAGATTAGTTTTGTAAAAATGTATTCCCAAAGATTATCATTAACAGTGACATTAGCAATAGTGCCAAAAATGTGGTTAGACATAGTTTTTATTTCTGCTTTTAGTTACTGCAATTTTTACACATCATTTTCCATTAAAATAATTAATTTTTATGCTGTAAATAATGCCAAAAAATTTTAATAAATTCAGTTTTGGTGATCATGAACTATAGTTAAACATGTTTCTAACCTTAACAAGTAGCATGTTTTAGCATGCCATTGTGTACATTTAACCTTTTAATAAATAACTCGGGTCCTATTTTGATGTATATATTAAGCAAAATCATGTCATGCTACTGCAGCTGTTCCTGTGAGCCGTCAGTGAATAAAACAACCTTTCCACTGAGGCCTTGATCACGTTCACATTAATAATACTCTCATTTGGGTGGGCTCTCACCTCACTCATGACAGTCATTTCCTTGATGGGCGTCAAAAATTAACGGAGAAGTGTTGTTTTCCAGTTTTAAAATTTCAGGCCTGCCAAAGGTTAAGGAAACACACCACCATAAAACAGAGTCTCTATGTTTGTCTTGAAGCCGACAACGTTTACTTTCACTTTTCAAACTGTCAGACATTCATTTTTATGCTGAGGCAACGCTGTTTTATTTGACAATGGTTCTTAAGCTTTAGCTTTCTTTCTCCTTATTCCTGAATGATCTTTAAGCCATTAAATAGAAAACTTCATTAATAACCCTCTATTGGCTTATTGGGACGCAGTGTGTCTTAGAAATTAAACACGCTGGCAAATAAGTCAGACGCCTGATTACAGTACAAGTCGCCTATTCAGGCAAAATGACAACCTAATCAAATATGCTGTCCCAAATGCATAAATACTAAGATCAAAAATTATTAGACGCCCTTTAAGAGGAATTTCAGTGATATATTTTGAGAAGTAAACCAAAACACACAGGAAAAAATGTGTTTGTGTATGTCGGCAGAAGCCAAACGTCTTTCTACACTTTTAAATTCCCAGTGAAACAGCAGGAAAAGAGTTCTTGTGGGCTGACGGAGCAGCTAATCTACATAGATAGAAGCAGCTCTCACAGCTGCAGAGAAGCTCAAGTTTGAAGTCTGACACTTTCCATCACTGCTACAAAAAAGGGCAAACTTAGACTCATTGTGAGGAGATTACACCAGGGTCATACACAGATGCAAAACTCTATAGCTTTACCAGGGTGTAAGCATAGTAAGCATCGGCAGTAAATATTAATGACAGCTCTTAACTCAGGAGAATGGATGAATTAAAAGCAGAGCAATGGTGGGGGTCTTTTAGCAACTTGCATCATTGCACGGCCACACAAAGGCAAAGCTTAACCTGACATTCCTGTCTAATTAAGACATCTTTTACATGGCACGTTTCTTTTTACCACTTGGGACTCTCATATTGGACCAGAGGGTTTTCAAAGCAACCGAGGGCAGCCTATTCACATCTGTAATCACTAAGCAAGTGCAGAATGGCCATGAATGCAGTTAGACTGTAACACTCTGCAGGCATTGTTTTTAATTCACTGACATTTAAATTGTGATCCCACTTGCCCTTTCCCGGGGACCGACTGCATGGTTGGAGCTGACAAAGAAACAAAGAGATTGAAGAATGTGTATGAGAATGTGATTTTGAGGTACCTATATTGCCGAGATTTATCGAGATTTATCTCCCTAAAATCTTCTTTCTCTCAGGTGAAAAAAAGTCCCCAGTGCAGAGAGACTATTTTAATCTGTGTCTTACAAAATGCAGTTCCAATCAGCTTGTTACTAAAAGTCCACAGCCTGACTTTTCTCATTCAGCAGCAGCAGCATGTTAATTTCTAGGGAATTCCTCAGACAAATGCATTTAAAGAAAATTGACATAATCCTCCTGGCTATTTTGTTAACTTGTTGTCTTTTGACTTCCAAATAGAGTTAGAAATTAGTATGTTGGCTTTTTTTTACTTTTGTGAGTAACACTTACATTTTTTCCTAATTATCTTTGTAACTGTTAACATTTTAAAATAAAATATGTATTAAAGCATTAAACCTTGCAAACTGCCTTTGCCTGCCGTTCAGATTTTTCCTTAAACTCAACTGAAAATAGTCTGATTGTAAATGCATGTGACTAAGTCTGCCATGCTTTTTTTCAACTTTCACGGCAGTGTGAGCTTTGTTTTTGTCAGTGTGTGAAAATCATCCCGGGAGGATAAATTATGTGATTGTTTCATTTGCCGATGTCCGAGCACTTCAAGTTTTTTTGTGTTAACAATTAACTAACAATAACAACTCACTTTGATGCTAACCAGGGTGGAAACGGGGTCACAACTTTTAACAGTCATGCAGCTTCACTGCACCCCAAGATCTCAGTCACACAAACAGATCTGATTGAGAATTTAAATAAAACATCACTGCGGGGAAATGCAGATTCCCATACAGATCACAGTTCATTTTATTTTTGGGGAAATTAACTCTGTTCAGATGTGTTATTAAGACATGACTAAAACAGTGCAAAAAAACACAAGCTACATAATGTATGAATGCTTCACATAACTTCCCACTGTCTGAAATCACTCTTTAATTGCACAAAGTAAGAGTTAATTGACTTATTTTGTTAGAGACTAATTTTAAATGAGCTGTTGCAGTTTTCTTTATAATCTTCTCACTAAAGTGCACATTTTTGTTCTGAACTAGTTTCCTTTCTATTTGGTAGTAACAATGACAGAGTCTGGATGTAATTGAGATGAAAAAAAAACTAGGCAGAATCAAAACAAGTACTAAAAGCTGCAAATCAAACTAAAACACAACTTCATGGATGACTCCTGCATTTATGGTGTACTTAAACAATATTGTATTCAGTTGATTTAAAACATCCAATAGTTTTTTAATTCATATGTTTTTTTAGACTCCATCTAGTGGCAAAGACATGTAGTTACTTTAGAAGAACAAAATCAAATCTTATGAGGCTGCAAGAATTAAGAGAAGGACATATTTTCTTGACAAAGCAGATTTTGCATGAATTTCTGTGTAAATTGTATTTCAACACTGCAACACTTGCTCAGGATGGGGGTTAATAGGTAAAAAGAGTCTGACTACTTGAGAGCATTTCTACATTAATACATTTTTAATGGTATTGACTTTGGCTTGCTTTTGATTGATGACCTGGCTAAAACAGTTGTTGAAGTTCCAGAGGACAAAATCCTAAACTGAGCCCAGAAACTCAAAGCTGGGGAAGATTTTTTGCTTAACAGAGCCATATTTGCTTGTGATCAGTGTGATGCTGAACTTGATGCAATACAAAGCATGAAAATGAGATGCAGGACGAGATGAGTCGTCACCACAGAAGCCGTCGCATTGCAAGTGCAAGAGGAACACATTACAAAGTAGGTTTTCCACAGTAACTGTATTGCAAAAGTAAACAAGGCTGACAATCATATCATTCAACAACAATATGTTTGTTCCTCGGAATTAGCCATTTCTTGATGTCTTAAAAAAGTGAGCCATGATCTCAAACAGAATTGTCTACATACAGAAAAATATAGATTCAGGTCAAAAAGGATTGTAAATACTTACTAGTACTGTAAATAACAGTAAGGGAAGACAGCTACAACAGGTATCATTCACTGTCCTGGCACAGTGGATGCATTTAATAGTTCAGACATACAAAAATAAACCACAACAAAGCAACACACGAATTGTACAAATTAAAAACCTGAAAAAATGTCCCATTGACAAGGTTTGATCGGAGCGCATTTCATACTGTATATGTGTGGACGAATGGTTTACATTTGTAAATTAAACACTGCTGCTATCAAGTATAGCACATCAAACTGTGTCCGAAATTTCCTGACCAAAACAAAAACGATGTGATGGAGGCGTGAATGCATGTTGTTTATAATTTTAATATTAACAATAATAATAACAATAACATGTCACATTGAAAACGTGACCATGATATCATGATAACATTGACACTGAGTGAATACAGGATGGAAATAGAAATTGTTTGCTAACGTTGATTCTAATGTGTAAAATGTCCGTGATGCTCCCCAAACACACATACATCCCCAAAGAAAAAAGAAAAAACAAAAATTGCCTGCTAAAGGTAATTTCACACGTTGATGAAATATTCAAAAACAAAACCTCTTAAGAATTGTACAAGTATAAAAAAGCTACAAACATTAATAAATTACATCACTGACACATAAACACTTCACAAGGTGCTAGTAAAATAATTCCGAAACCCTTCAGGATACTAGAACTCGAACAAGAGGCTGGTCATAGAAACTTTAAGTTTTTGTTTTTTTTTTGCTTTTATGCATTTTTTTTCCCTCAAAGCTTCGTCTCTTGTTCAAACAGAATCACAATACAATTAGCTTTGTGTATGTAAGGCCATATGACAATAAAATGTATTATTTCTTCAGTTGTTTTCCAGGCAACACCTTCAATTTTAACCAAATTTAAAAAAAAGTTGAAAATGAATCTCTGCCATTAAAAAAAACAGAAAAAACAAAATTAAAGTTCAAAAAGTAGGACTATACTGTATATTCATATATATTTTTATTCATTTATTTAATAATTAGCAAAACCGGTAGAAATGTAGAATTAAGCCTTAAGGGAAAAAGTATACAAAAAGTAGTAATTTAAAAGGCTATGTACAAGCTACATTCTATATACTGTACTGTGTGAAGCCATAAAAAGCAGAGATGAACCGAGGTTGTCGGTGCTGCCTGTAAAAGCAAAAGAAGAGAGAAAGTATCCCCATGTAACTGCAGACCTGACATGGATGAGGCTTATCATTAGCTACAGGTCCCACTTAGTGTCAGAAATCCTATGCTCTTCAAACACAATAAATCTGGTACAGCAGGCCTCTGAGACCAGTTAGTCCTACAGTAAGTTGTCCTGTTTAAGCTTTAGAAACATCCTGCTGCTGTTTGATACACCTTGTGCTTAAAAGTTGTTCCATGAAATCCCACTTCCTATCTATGACTTGACACAAATAAATAAATATCACAGCTGATAGTGCTCTGCAAAAGTAAGTGTTAACATAAAGAGATAAATGCTTAAGTTGACTCCAATTAAAACCATGCACTGTGAAACACAGAGAATCTCGACTAGAAGGAAAAAAGGAGGTAACTTTTTCTATTTCTGCCCATCCATCATCAGTGTGGCAATGATAAGCTGCATCCATCTAGTAGGAATTATTGTGTAAAATCCCCAAACCCTGACCCAAGCGCACATGCAACTGAATACATGCAAGGGATACTTTCAAAAATCTTGGAATGACTGCAATGTACTTCTACTTCATGTTTAAGCAACCCCTGATAAACTGACAGCTGTAGTAAAATGAGACATGTTCTCTTAAAAAATATTTATAGTAGGTTCTGTACACTTTAATATCTGAAAGTTATAAAGTATAAGTAGAGGCAAAAACCTATTTGAGTGATGTTCTTCTTAGAAATTGAAAAATGCATGTTTTTTTTTTCTTTTTTCCATTGTTGGCTTTAATCAGTGAACAGGGGGTGAGGTTGGGATGGGACCCAGCTCATGAATTCCCAGTCCAACAGCAGTCTGCTGCATGCTACAGGAGGAGCTTTCCATTTCGATGAATCTTTAAAATCTTTCCGAGTCTCTGTTTGGCTGTTGCCATGCCTTTCTTTAGCCGCTTTGCTGTGAAAAGAGGAAGAAATTACAAGAGATAAGTGATGACATCCGGCCTCAGTGTAAGTACAACTTCTACAGTAAAAACTTGGAACTGACATTTTTTCATTGATAAATAATTTTAATCCCTCACGAAGCAGTACCGTATTTTCTGCAACCTGTCATTATTGTTGCTATCTAAGAGTCTTTTTTTCCCTCTCTTCTGCGAGAGTACTGGTATGTTTCTTAACCTATTTGCCACTAACTGTTGATTAATAATAATGTCAAACTATTGACAGGAACATGTATTGCATCTTTTGCCTGCTTATATTGGAAGAACTCATAAAAACATTGCTCCATCGTGCCACACACTTAACAAAATACCTACATGATTCAACGTAATGATGATAATTTGCGTAATTCTTCTACACGGCCAATAGAGGTCCATAATTCTCAAAAATTAATAAACTTGCCTCGACAGAATGGTGGGAGTCATTTTATGTCATTTCAGTTTTGGTTTCAATAACTGATTATCACATGAAGAATGTGAACGGATTTACTGAATCAAAATAAGTTGGAGGAACACATAAAGGTTCAAAGCCCTTCCCAAAGGCTTTCTCAAGAGTATCCTGAAAACCTGAAACACAAGATGAGAAAGTACCACTGTTGCTATCCTGCATTCTTCTGCAGGACCAATTACTTTCACATGACTAAACACATCTACAATTAATACTCTCTTACAATTAAACTCTCTAACAAGATAAATATACTTTGCATGCATAAAAGGCAGCAGCTGCCAAACAAAATTGTTTATTGTTAGTAATGACTAATAACTCATTCCACTCCAGTTGGGCTTTATGATCCATGCTTTATCATTTCCAAGGTATTTTCCAGAGGATTCCTGAAAAGAACTGTATCATGTTGTTCCTATTATAGGGAAAAATCTATGAACTTCCTTGAAAGAACTGCTCGAATTAAACTCAAGTAGAAAACCTTGCCCTGCCTCCACCTGCTGGTCTGTAGAGTTATCCCCTCTGCAGGTGCAGAATTTACATGCTGGATTGCTCTTTGCCAAAGGCCCTGTGGTGTGTTTAAATGCAGCTTTTTGACAAAGACAAAGCCAACATGACACAAAACACAGTGTGGCTGCTTGCTCTTTGATGTCAGTTTGGTGTGTCTGGGGCTTAAGAGAGGGCACCATCCCCTGGTGTTTTCACCATGTTTTTGTGGACCCTCTTCGGCGAGCCTTTGAAATTGGTAGGCAGCAGATAACTGCAAGTTATTAGCCCCAAACTTTCTGCCTATCAACGTGGACAACTGAACTGCATGTGCATGTAACAAGAGAAGTAAAAGTTATTTCCTTATACCCAAATCCACTGACTTATCAATCACATCTTTTTTATTGAAATATTTCTTGTACATACATTTCTGCTGACCTGTTCTGCACTTTCAGATTTGCTAAATAATGCAAACAATAATTCAGAATCAGTTAAAGAAAATGATACCAATTAAGCATAATTATTTTGAAGAAACCTAATGATAAGTTATTAGGAGAGTCCTATAGGTATTAAAAAAAATTCTAATCAGTTTAAAATGCTGTATCAGACAACACAACCAGAAGCCTATCCTCTATGATGCTTGCACTTGGGCACAGCAGTGCTTCCAGCTAAATGTTAACTAATGTTAACATGCTACATTTGCTAACTGGTACTGAACATGAAGTGCAGTTAAGACTGATATGAATGTTGGTGGTTTTACGTTTTTTTTCATCTTAATATTGTTTCTTTGATCACAACTAACCTTTGGCATCTGCTGACCCCACACGATCCCCCTTCGCCATGATGCTGCTGTTGGTGCTTGTGGAATTGGTGCTGTTGTTGGGAGAAGACATGGACGGTCGCCTCTGGCTGAGAAATACCCCTGGCGCCATGGGCTGTGGCCCTCCTGGCGATTTTACTGTCCCAGTGTTGAGCTCATGATCTGTCAGGCTGCCATCTTGGGAGTCCAGATTGTGCTCTGGCGAGCTACTGTCCTGAGAGATTTTCGGGGGCTCCTCAATTACTATTGCCTTCTTTTTGGTGCTCTTTTTCTTTTTCTTGGTTTTCTGTTGTTCCTCCTGTTGGCACATATTTATTTGTTAGGCAAATCTTACAGAAATAGTTGGTATCATTCTGCAGAAACACTGTCACGGCATACCTGATGAGAAAGCTTTGCTGCAGCTGCAGCCAGTCCTGTTTCTATGGAGGCCACTCGAGCTCCGTCCCTTGCCGGCCGCTCCTGTCGAGGAACTGAGGGTCCTACACGTGCTGTGATTACGTGGATACAAAGATTGATAACACAATCACAACATCACAACATTGAGTGTTAATGAGTGTAACATTATAAAGTGTGGAACTTTCATATGTATTATGAGTATTTACCTGTCGGGCTGTATGGAGTGTCATCACTGCTTTTTCGCTTTTTCGATCTGGATTTGAAAACAGGATTATCCTCTTCAGATTCCAATGAGGGGTAAACTAAAAATTGAAGGAAATGGCTTGTTACCATTGTCATGCTTGTAGGCTCTAAGTAAGGTGATGCAGAAAACGTAAATTAACAATCCAATATCCTCATATTAAGGAAAGAATGCAGCTAAACAAACCAATTTCTACTTTCTGTGCATCTACAATGGGAGAAGTTTACAGTGACAGCATGCAGGACAGCTGTGAGACAGCTGTTAACTGCCCTCTTCTCTCTGCCTGCTCACAGCACAACCATTCCAATTTAGGTCTGTTAATATCTGATAAATCAATGATCAAGTTAAAAAATGGATTGTTTATAAAAGAGAAAAAGTGTGCCAGTGTGTGAGGAAAGCATCATACAGGCTCAAGTTTTCAGAGTGAGAATTTTTTTTGCATGAGCAACTAATTAGACACTAATTAGAAGTTCAAAAAGCATGTAAAATAACAATTTGGAACCCGTGCTAATGGCTTATTAACAAGCTGGGAGGGTCCAAACAGCTGTGTTTGGATGAGGTTCACAAAGACTATTTCCAGGGGAAAGAAAATAACAAACTGGAGCGTCACGAAAGGGCAGATTTGGAAAGGCTACATGAAAAATAAACCAAAACCCTATCACCTACTCATTCTGTGCATTTCCAGGCCAAATTCAGCATTAAACAACCACAAGTTGACTCATTGGGGTCGATGCATTCTAAACAACACCTGTTAGAAGGCAGTGACCATCAAATAATATTTTCTTATTCTTTGTCTCAATAGATAACCCCATAGCAGTCAGACCTCTGTTAACTCCAGCTACCTGGAGAGCTTTAAAAATTCAAATGAAACAGTAAAAAAATGTTAAATGAGTCAGGTTTCAGCACTTACCGTAATCTGAATCCTTGAAGCATGCGTCCATGTGATCCTGGTCGTCATCATAGTCCAGACTCTCAATACTGCTGCTTTTCCTGGGTTTCTTTTGGAGCCGTTTGGAGGGCTGCTTGCTATTGTTGCTGCCGCCTCCAGTTCCTCCGCCGGCCTTCTTGCTGGCCTGTGTACTGTGCGAGTTGCTCTTCGACTGGCTATTGTTTTTGGACTGGCTGTTGCTCCACGGCTGCTGCAAACTCTCTGACGACGACAGGTTGGCCATGGACAGCATGCCCTGAATGGCCTCCTGTGTGCTGGGAGATGCAGGTGGCTGACTGTAAGTACGTCAATAAAAAATACACAACAACACAGCCATTACACAGCAGTCAACATGCTGGCAGAGGTGAAGAGTGACTGAGAGAAATAACTGACAAAGGCTTTCAGGTCAATGTAAAAGTCAGTTATGTTTTAAATATTATGATTATCATCTGACACCAGCAAAATATCAGAATTGAGAGCAATGGTCAAATTCAAATGTTTTCCACAGACCAGTGATTCTTTAAAAAGCAGCTATGAAGTTATAACCACATTCCTATTAAGCTGTTGGTTATTAAGCTAAAAACGACGAGTTAAGTAACTATCAAACACTGCTGTAATAGACAGCGGTCACTTTATTTCCTGCAGTCCAAGACTTCCCTTTTCAAAGCACCAAAGCAATTTGAGCAATTAACATATTTCTGCCGATGTTTTCTTTCTTTCTTTCATTGCTCATTTGTAGCTTTCAATGTGGTGGAAATAGACCATCAAGAGCAGAACAAAACAGCAAATAGCAAAAGGCAAAGGGAAGAGCCTGGAGCCACGCAGCGTTTGATAAATTAAGGCGAGATGAAACAAACACTGACTTAACACAAACTGCTGACAAAAGCTGTGTAAATTGTTGCTCCAGTCACTAGTTGATTTTTCAGCTCCAAACAAAGTTATAAAAGTCAGGTTTTTCATCCAATTATATTGTCATTGGGAGTACAATTTGTTTGTCAGTGGGTTGCGCCATTAAGGAGCAAGAGTCCTAAAATTCATTTACTGAAAGAAAAAAAGGTCCACTGGGAGCTATTTAGAGAGTAATGCTGTACATGTACACGTGTGTTTAGATGTAAAAATTTGATTGGTGTTGAGGGAAATAAAGTGAAGAAGTAGAAAATAATGACTTCCGGAGAGGCCAGTCTACCTGTTGGTGCTGTAGTCAATCCCACCCACTTGCTTGCTCGCCTGCAGCAGGTCGAGGATCCCTGCAGCACTGCCGCCCTTTTTCTTGACCTTAGAGTTACGACTTTTGACCTCAGGCTTGACCTCTGTGTCTATGTGCAGAGTCTCTTCATCTGAGGAGTCAACACTCTGATATAAGAATAAGTGGACAGAAAGAAAGAGAACATGAGAGACCCTGCAACAGAGGAATGAAGTGTTGCTTCAGAGTTGATGCATTTGCAGTCAGTTCTCTTGTTTTGGATGTAATTTTTCTGAATTTGAGCTATTTTTGGTCACCATTTATGAACTTATTATTTCTAATGACTGTTTTCCTGCTGTTCTATTTTCTAGTGTGTGACCTTGGCCAGTAAAACCCACGGGGGGGGCCTGGGGAAAATGAGCTTTGAACCACAACTCTGACCCTTTTTGTTGGTTTTTACTTTAATACAAATAATTTAAGATATATGCATCACATAAAATTCTGACAGGTTTAGAAAAAAGATAATTATAAGGACCTGCAAGATGACTCTGTGGTTTTTATTCATGAAATTAATAAGCATTTTAAGGAAATTACTACAAAACAAACAAATAAATAAACAAAGAATCTGTGTCTTCTGATACTTCGGAGGATCTAGTTCACTGTGTTTAGTTCACAGGCTGCTCCCCTACGGATTAATTAATCCAGCCTGAAACCTGACTGAGGTGAACCATAAGAATATGCTGTGATATGGTCTTAGTGACATTTACACAGCAAAAACAATTACATCTGTTGTAAGTCTGTTTCCTCTTCTTCATTTGCCACAACAGAACATTGTTCACAAAAGGTTTTTTTTTATGATCATTGTAATTTTTATTTTTATTTTTTTGAACATCTATACCTTAAGGGAGCATTGTGACATGTTCCGTAAATGCTTGAACTCCCCTGGAACGTATCTGGTGCTAAGTCATTTCAGATGAAGAGCACAGAGTTTAATCAAGAGGATGTAGCTTGCTGTGTTGTCAGCTGTTAGTGTTAGCTTCTTAGCATTACAACATTGGATTCTTGTCAGGGTTATTAGTCAAAGTGAGGTCATGCAGTTCGTACCTTGGTCACCAGGGGTTGGAACTTTGGTTTCTTGGCTGGCTGAATAGGTTCTCTGATGTCTGACAAAACTGTGAAAAAATGAACTCATCATTAAGCAACAGCTAAAACATATCTGTGTATTATTTCAAAAACAGTGCAATACTGATGTTGAAAAGCTGGGACTCTGTAGCAGTGAACCTGTGGTAGTTGATTCAATTTTTCATTATGGTGAAAGACTTATGTGGATAAAAAAGTTGTTTCTGTAGGTAAACAAGCTGTGCAGCTGTTGTCAAACCCATTAGCTATTATGTGGCCATTTTTCCAGCGCCATTTTTCATGTCTGTCACTAGCTGGCTATATAAGAAGATGACATCTCAATACCTTATCCTGCCTACACACTATTTTTTTACATACCAGATTGGCCAGTTTTTTCCAATCGGGGAAAATGGTCCTCATTGAGCAGATAATATACAGGTCAGGCCAATTCATCCCTTTTTATACACTTAATGATACCACACTGCTAAATTCTTCATCAAAAACAGTGGAGTTATGTTTAAAAAAATAGAGAACAAATTATCTGATACAGACATGGAAATACTAAATCCAAAAGTCTGACAAAGCATTTCATGTCAATTTTGCACATTTTCAATTCTCAGTGCTCATTTATGTTGACTCTAAACACTACACAGACTAAGTCCTAAATACTCACAGGAATGATCTCTCTTAACCGTGTTCTTTTTCCGTCTGATGGGGAATTCGTCAATCTTCAGCTCCCCCTCATCTGAAACATACTCATACTCGTCTCTCACTGGCTTGGTTTTGTCCTCTTTTAGGTTTTGTAATGATCCAAAAACACTTGAGTTGGTTTGAGGTTTCAGCGTCTTGGAGCTGAAAAGGAAACCACAGGACAATGAGGCAGTGATATGAGGCTCAGCCAGGCACTCACAGTGAGAAGTCCTTGAATTAGCTCTAATGGATTATAGCGCTGATAGCCACGTAGCTCTATTATCATCATAATACACCACATGAGACGGTTCACAAGCTCTCGTCCTCTTTAAAGATCTTTCACAAAACTATTATGTGGCAATCACATTCATTCCATACTTACCCGAGCATTTTTTTGTGAGACATAGTAAAGCTGAATTTGTCTTTATTGCCTGACAACGGTATTCTGTCAAATCTGCATTCCTCCTCCATTTTCAGCAGGGAATCTGGTTTACTATTCTGTTAAGTAAGAAAGGAAACAATGTCAAGTAAGAGCACAAGCAATTAAATCCCCATATTGTTCATTACAGACACACTGATTAGGCCTGTGTTGACTAATCTTAACTTATCACAAATATGTTTGTATTATAATTTCAAGAAACAGGACTAAAGGATTAACCCTGAAAAATAAACGTAAAGCTACCCTTATAATAATTTTAGATTTTAAGTGGCTTAAAAGACTAATTATAATGTAAACAGGGATGAACCATAGAGATTCTCATGAGATTCTCTATAGAGATTCTCTGCGACTCCCCTCAGCTCTACAGAGCCTAAGATGCTCTTTTAGCTCTTTGTTTTGGTTTTTCCACCTCCAAAACTCTGCTCTCATAAAGAGAAAACTGCTCTGTAAGTGAGCATAGTGACACATCTGGCAGCTAAACAGACAGGTAATTTTTCTCAAGGCTCTGTGGAGACAAAAACACATTTAAGTGTGAGTGAATAATGTTCTCATAATTGCCAAACATGACTCCAAATCAGTGCTAACATTGCCCTGTGTTATGTGTTTTCAGTGAAGTTCAATCTTTCTGTCTCATTTGCTGTTAGTGTTATCAACAAGTTTATTTTTCTATCAGATGTCCCGTTCAGTCAAATCTTCAAATCTCACACAGTTGTAGTGTAAAATACAATTCTCATGTGACCTTTCCTTTTGACTTTTCATTCTTGCAATTTTATTTAAATATGTCCTGACCTCTACTTTATTTCAGAGAAGTGCAAATAATGAATTGTCATTTGCTCTAAATGAACACAATTTGCCTAAGTCTCTGTTTCTCAAATGGTGCTGTTTCCTGCAGACCATTTAAATTTAACAAACAGTTGCTTGAGAATTTACTTCAATTACATGGTAAATAACCAGATACAATCAAGCACATTCCCTTCTTGTTTAAGTATGTTAACTCCTTGTCAGGAATATGAAAAACTACTGAAGCTGTCATCAAATGGCTGCTGCAATTAACTGAAATTCAAGAACATAAATTTACTTATGTACCATATCAAGTTAACACACCCAGGTCACTTTGTTTGGATTTGAAGGTTTGTTACTTGACTCCAAAATGAAATGGCTGGAACTTGAAAACATGTCATCTGTGCCTTCATAAATACAACTCACTTTAAGACACACAACGCAATTACTATTCTGTAATTACTATTCTGTAATCACTATTCTGTAATCTCTTAAAAGTTTGTAAAATAGCAGAAGAGAGAAAGAAAATGCTGTCATAAACACTGAAATCATCATGATGTTAATCAGAGCAGATCTTATTCACTTATGACATTTTCTGACCCAATTTAAACTAAGCCAAAACTACTGAGAGGAATGCAATATGGCTGCCATAAAAATCACCACTGAGCAAACTATACAATTAACTGAAATCTAAGAACATACATTTTCAAATATTCACTCCCCAACAATTTGAATTCTTAAATTGAAGGCATGTGATGGTGCAGTGTAATCTGACATTTTACATTCTCAAATGTGTGATTTATAATTAACATTAACACATTATTGACCTTTTCTGCCCTGCACACGACACGGAGGAGCTGTGAACTTTAACATTAATCGACAGAGATCACAAGTGAAGACGAGGTCCCCAGAGACCGCAGTAAGCATCCAACAGGTTCCCTGCTCCATCTGTAAAAGTTTGGCCTGATGTGAAGGAGCAGTTGGATGAAGATCCTTGGAGGGGCTGCAAACATTCCACAGCAGTTTGGCATTGAATTTTCCATGAAACTAAACCCCCTTGAATGTCTTCTTCCCTTCAGCACTCGAAAGAGCCTCCCTCTGTTGTTCAGCAATAATGATACAACAAACTTTTTTTGTAAAAGATGAAGGCATGTGTAAATACTTAGATGGATCTGGACGTGGCGTCGTTCCATTTGGTAAACTGTGGGAGGGTGGATGTTTCTGAAGCAGCTCTGATGAGCTGCAGGCCTCAAATGTGCGACTTAGGCCACATCATTATTTTTGCTGATTGCTTTGAAGTGAAGTGTGCAAATCAATTTTGGATGATCCCACATCTTTTTCTGTTCGGCTGCTCATCTTGTTACCTTTACAACTGCCTGAGTTTTCTTCTCTTTTAAAGGTCGCCAAGCCTTCGGTTTATTTAACATTTAAATTATTGTGATACTATCTGCTCTGGCTTGTAAAAATCAAGCATTCGTTTAAATCATGATACCTTACCTTGTACTTCCATTTAGCCTCAGTCTTGTTTTTATTCTGCTCTCTGATATCAAACTTCTCGATATTGTTCTGCTTTGATATTTCCTTCTCGGACACACTCAGGACATTCTTAACAGCCTGTAGAATAGACATTTTTAAACAAAGACATAATTATTAATAGGAAAAACACATCCAGCTTTACCATTGTGCATACATAGAAAATTTGACAAGCAAAGATATAAAATGGCTAAAATAAAGGATAAAAACCAGTCAGTTCACAAAGTAAGCACAGGTAATATTTACTTATACATTACCATCTGCTCACCTTTGTCTTTTTTGGCTGATCCATTTTACTCAAGATGTCTTTTGCATGGGACTCAAGAGCTGCGAAGCTGGAGGGTTTGGGAGGCGGTGATGACTCTTTTGCCTTCTTTGCTTTCTTCTTTCCTCCTTCCTTGACCTTTGGCACCTTTGGAGGCTTAGGGGCCTTGGGCATCTTTGGGGGTTTTGGTGGCTTGGGAGGTTTGGGGGGTTTGGAAGCTTTCTTTCTGGCTTTTTCTCTGCTGGGTGAGGGAACGTGGGCAGGAGAGATGGGCTCTTCAGGCTCTGAGTGGGTTGATGGGGGTTCCTCCACAGGTACCTTAATGCTGGGCTCACTCTTAATGGCTTTTGTTGCATTCTGGAAAAATTGTGACGTGAGCCATAATTTAATAATTGGCAATAAAAAGCCCATAAAAACAATTGAGGTCTTTAATAATCTATCTATCTATATAGCTGACAACTTTCCCAATTTAAGTCGCCGTGGCAAACTGGGATCACTGTCTGGTCACGGCTGGTCTTTGTAATTCACCTGTTGTTGACAGCTATTTTTCTGTCCTGGTCAGGGTTGGGGTAGGTAACATTAACACAATGATTTGGTCAAGTTCACAGCCTTTCCCAAAAACTGTCTACAAAGTGTCTCTTGAAGCTTAATACAAGGCTGACTTGGCTGACATAATGTAAGGTGCACTTAAGAAGCTAGTCCAAGCTTAGTCCAAGACTATAATGCCATAAGTCAGAGATTATGCTATGATACATCCATTTGAAACAAAACAGAAAAAATACATCAGTTTGATGTTGTTGATGAAATTTTCAACCAGGATTATCAGAATCAGAATCAGAATCAGCTTTATTGGCCAAGTAGTTCACAACATACAGGGAATTTGGTTTCGGCAGGTGGTGTCACTCACGGAATAGAGAGCAGCAATATGCAAAACAAAAACTAAACATAAATAATTAAATATATACACCTATACACAAGAAATAAAAATGTATAAAATAAATATGTACACAATTAGTGCAAAGTACACAATGTAGTGCAAATGATAGATGAGTATCCCGTTAGTGTGAATGTATGATCATTCAACCGCTATTTACCAAAGTTATGGCAGTGGGGGAAAAACCGTTTTTGAGTCTGGA
>JAQNCA010000014.1:26207984-26225799 GCA_029783725.1 Acanthurus tractus
CAGTGTTCAGACAGGACTGTGACAGATGTGCACCAACCTTCATTTATATAAAAGCATATTCCACCGCCCTTTGTTTTTTTCCCAAGAGCTCCTTGACACGGTCCGCGCAGTGGAGAGAGAAGCCCCGCAGGTGTAGTCCGGCGTCAGGTACGGCTTCACTGAGCTAGGTTTCAGTGACGCAAAGGGCAGAGGAACGTGCAAAATCCTTGTCGTATTCGTTGAGGAGAAGCAGCTTGTCCATCTTGTTAGGCAGGGAGCAGAGGTTCGCCAGGTGGATGGATGGGAGAGGTGCATGGAGGCCGTGCTGTCGGAGCTTGACGAGTGCACCGGCCTGCTTACCTCTTCTGTGTTTCCTCCATGTCCAGTACAGAGCTGCCGCTCCTCCAACCAACAGTTCTAAAATACTCTCTGGGTTTGTTTGGAATGAGGGAAAAGTGTCCGGAGAGGACTCCCTGATGGCTAGCAGGGCGTCTCTGCTGTAAGTAAGTGGGTTAGAGTACCCAAAGACAGAGAAAATAAACAAAAACACGCAAACCCTGAGAGGGCGGTGCTGAGGCTGCCATCTACGGCGCCATCTTGATCGTATATATAAATATTAGAGGTTGACAGTTTTTTAGAATCCTTTTCATTGTAATTTTGAGAGCAAACACATTACCCTCTGGCATACAGCTAACCTTTTAGCAGTACATTTATCAATTCAAAAATAACACAAATTTTGACCCTATATACAGAAGACTGATAGTTACATAGGAGACTTATCTGTGAATGTTCTCATTCATCCAGGTCATAGTTATTTTAGGCAAATAAATCGAAGGCAACTGGACTCAGTAATATGACTAGGCTAGGCCTGTCAGACAAGCTTGGCCTAGTCTGATGAGCATGAACTGATGAAGCCTCTTGGATAAGAGGTGAAACGTCTTCACAGACATATTACTGAGTCCAGTTGCCTTCGATTTATTTGCCTAGAATACATAGGAGACTTCCTTTCTCAGAGAATATTTTGATATTTTTTATGTAAAAGTTACAGCAATGTTTGCCTTTAGTGCTGAGTGAAAAAGTTCAAACAAAGAATGAATGGCCTGTTTGCATCTATAAATTTGCAAGAAAGTGGCACACCTCATACCTATGGACCTACTCTTGACACATGGAACAAAACAAGGAGCATAAACATGCAATGTTTTAAGTTTTCCAAAATTTATCCTGTAAGTAGCTGAAAAAGAAAGGCAGTAGGATCATTAAAATGAAAAGGGTTCATACTCAGCAGAACTTGCATGTTCTTGCAAATTTCATGGTATTCTTCTGTTGGGTTAGGTGATATTAAACCTGCAATGCTGACACATTGACCTAAGACTGGCACTATATGAATGTTCATGCAGTGTCCAAAAAAAGGGCTCATACTCTGGTAACTAAACATGAACCAGTATCAAGAAAATGTTTTGACTTGTCTTTGGTGACCATCCAAAGTTGGTTATATTGCAGTTTGAAGCCACCAAAGTGTAAAACAACATGGGACATTTAAAGAATGGTTGATCGTATCATGTTTCTGACAAAATAAAATCAAAATACCTCTGAAAGTCTGATCTCTTTTGCAAGATCCTTAATGAGCTGTGATGGTTTCATGTTCTCTGGAAGCTCATCTTCATGTTCCAACAGGGCCTGTTATGGGGAAAACCGACAAGACTGTTATCTCTTTTTACAATATCTTAAAATGACAACTGACACATATATAATAAGGGAACAAACCTGTTTTTTAGTCCAAGCTCTGAAGGCTCCATTGATGATTTTGGCACCGTGTACCAGGTATGGGGCTGGTTGCTTATTTGCTTTATGTAAACCTGCAGGACAAAAATAAAAATGTTATCATTAAAAAAGTCATGGCTTAATCTTGCACTTTCAGCAGAAATGTTCATGGTCTAACTGAGTAAGCCTCTCGCAAACACAAGAACAAATGAGCCAACACCTCAGTCTGTAATGTTATTAAGAGACACCTTGTGAAGTTATTGCACTCATCAGTGAACATGAGAGGGATTCTTTCAACAAGTTGGCTGCGTGTATAGACAAACTGTCCTGTTACCAGAATAAACCAGAGCTCTGAAGCAGCCAAGTGACATGTTAAAGTTCTCCAGGTACACAAACAACATCACCCTGCTAACTCACACTGAGCATCTGTCAACTAGAACTACTGTGTGTTTATTCTGTGGCTAGACCCATGCCGGCTCTTTGCAAAATCTGTCCCATGAAAAAGAACTGACATAAAAAACTACATAATATTCACTGCTACTATACCAGTTAATACTATACTATACCATACATCCTAGAGTCTGAGCAAAATATATAAATGAGGATGTACATCGGTGGTTTCAAAGTTTATGTCAAACTTGCAGCATCTCCTAAGCAATAATGGTGCCATCATTTAACATCACTTGTACTGTCTTATAACCCAATGACAAAGTAACTATGTTAGTTTTCAGTGTGATCTTCAATAATATAAGAACAATTGATTGATTGAAACATACATCTCTTGATGCACTTGGACACATCCTCAGTGATGTAACTGGGGTCATAGGGGGTTTCGGGTCTTTCAACATCAGACCCCCTCACCCAGGCGACCGGACCGGGAGTGATCAATTCCCGGCCTGTGTCCAAGTGGCAATGACCCACTCCTTGTCCCTTTTGATCCACAGCCAACATGAAGCCTTCTCTGCAGCTTCAGAGGCTCTGCTGATGGCTTTCCTCTTCTGTGCTCCTATTATGCCCAGAAGCTGTAGGCCTTGCATAATGATCTCCCCACAAAGCCCCGACTCCCCACTTTGATGGGTATGCACCGTGCACGCCACCCCCGACTGCTGCAATCCTCCATCAGTTCAGGACATTTCTCCATTTTTCTCCCACTAGCTTCCTCCATCCTCTTCTCCCAGGGCACTGTTAGTTCAAGCATGGCCACCTCTTTGTGATGGCTTCTGTGAATCTCATTTGTTTTCCCAGGTCCACCCTCATCTGCCAGTCATGTGCTGCTCCAGAAGGCCGGCCTGAGCTTTTGCTTGGGGGATGGGGTGTTCTCCTGCTCGGATGAATGTAATCCAGCGCATTGATGGTTGGAGGTGCATGCTCTGGTCAATGGCGCTGCAGATGGACTCAGCAACCACCTTAAGCACTTGGACGTGGCGCCAGGGATAGCGGCCTTCATCAAGAGCCTTGGGACAGCTGCTGAGAATATGCTCCAGAGTTCCTCTTCTCTGGCACCAGGTGCACGCAGGGGTTTCGATCTTTCTCCAACAGAAGAGGTTGGATGGGCTAGGCAGGATATGGTACACTGACTGGATGAGGAACTTAATGCGGTAGGGTTTGGCCTTCCACAATTCGGCCCATAAGATTTTCCTGTCCGCGGCTTGTTCCCATCTGTCCATGCTCCCTGTTGCCTCAGTCCCACCATCTGGCTTGCACGCTCCCCAGCTCTCACCTTCTTATGGACCAGCTCCTGCCTCTCCCTGCCTTTAAAGTTGCCATAGTGGATTGTTGGAATGCTGTCCAAACCTGGACGGCCGATTGCTACTGATCCCACCAGAGCTCCGTGGCCTCGATTCCGCCTGGTCCACTGCCTCCTGTGCTTTCCATTTCCTCCCAGTCCTCACCTCAATGCTGGCTTGGAAGACTTTTGGATCACTGAATTCCTTGTATAGGAGTACCTCCCTTGCTTACCTTGAACTCTTCACAGAGGCTGCTGATGGGAAGTGTCAGCTTGTTGGTGTTGCCATAGAGGGCGATGCTGCTCAGGCTTTTGGGCAATGCCAACCACCTTCGGAGATGGCTGCTAACCCTCCTCTCAAACCCTTCCACAATGGAGAGTGGAAATTCATATACCAGCAGTGGCCACAATATCCTAGGAAGGATGCCATGCTGGTATATCCAGGCTCTGAATTTCCCTGGTAGGCCTGATTTGTCGGTAGCTGCCAGCCGTCCCTCCAGTTCCTGCTTCGCCATTTTGATGGAAGTTGCATCCTTTAGGGTGCAGTCAAAGATTTTCCCATGGCTCTTTACAGGTGTCTCTGTGACTGATGGGATTTTGGTTCCTCTAAGAGAGAAGTGAAATTGGTCTGCCACCTTCCCTCTTCTCAGAACCAAGGACCTTGATTTTTCTGGCTTGAAGTGCATCCGAACCCAAGTGATTAGCCTCTCCAAGCCTGTGAGGATCCATATGCTTCCAGAGACCGACAAAGTTGTCATTGTCAGATCATCCATAAAAGCTCTGATGGGTGGTTGCCGGACTCCAGACTTGGTTTTGGGGCCTCTGCACTCTGCTTCGGCTGACTTGACCAGCATATTCATGGCCAGAGCAAACAAGGTCACTGAAATTGTGCATCCAGTGATGATTCTTTTTTCTAGCCAGTGCTGGTCAGATTACACTGCCCCAGAAGTAAACCTTAGATTAATGTTGTCATAATAATCCATAATGAGGTTCTTGGTGTTGCTCGGGACATGGTGCCGCACCAGTGCTGCCTCCACTAGCTTGTGTGGTATGGAGCCATATGCATTGGCTAGGTCATGCCATAGCACAGCCAGGTCTCCTTTCCCTTCGTGAGCCTCCCTGATCAACTGTGTTACCACTCCAGTGTGCTCTAAGCAGCCCGGAACTCCTGGTATGTCCCCCTTTTGCACTGAGGAGTGGATGTATTTGTTCTTCAGGAGATAGTCAGAGGATAGTCAGGAGACGATACTAAAAATATCTTTGCTTCCTTGTTGAGCAGGGAGATGGTCCTGAAATGCTCGATGTTGGTTGACTTCTCATCCTTTTGGAATACACACTTCTTCTGCAAATCTCCACAAGGCTACCTTCCCTCTCCTCCAGATTGCCTTCAGAATTTTCCACAGATGGTATGCGAGCTTGGGACACCTCTTATACACCAGGTCAGGCACACCAGTAGGTCCTGCCGCTGACTTATTTCTGGCAGCCTTGACCACTGATTGCATTTCCTTCCAACTGGGTTCCTTGGTGTTAAATTCAGTGGTTGGTACTGGTGGGTTGATCAGTGCTCTGCATTCTCCAAGGTTTACCTCCCTTGATGCATCACTGTAGGTGAGGTGAAGATGGTTGTCTATCACCTCCTTTGAGAATGAGAGTTGACCGCCGTGCTTCTGGCCTAGGAGTTGTTTAGCAAACCCAAAGGGGTGTGCTAGGAAGGCAGCACGCTTCTTCGCTCTTTCCTTGCTCAGCCTCCTGTGCCACTCTGCATGCTGAAGAGTGCAGAGTTTTTTCCTCAGGATGCTGCGCAGTGCTGCTAGGTTGGGTTTCTCATCTTCACTTGCCCCCTTAAATTGCTTCCTAAAGAGTCGTAATTCTTGTCTCAGCTGCATGATCTTGTTTGCCCTGTGATTCTTTGAGTACTGGCTCTCGGGGAGTCCCTTCTCTACAGAGCCAAACCTTTCTATGGCGATGCTGACAATCATGGTAGCCATTGTATGGAGTTTCCTGTCTTCCCCAGCTTCCAGGATACCATCCACATCTTCATCAAATCGGCGCCATTAATTTCCTCTGCTGGCTGGAGGCCACTTAACCCGCAGCTGATGTTTATAACAGTTTGTTTAGAGTCTTCTTTTACTTTTTTGTACCAACATATAATCATTAATTGAAACCAACAGCTGTTTAACACTGGGAAAGAAATAGATCAGTCTGACCACCTATGCTCTCTGTATTTATTTGTCCTTGGTTTTTATGATACACTGTGTAGATAGTGCTTTTTACAAACACATCTGGACCTGATTAGCTGAAATAGTGAACTGCATGTCCAAAGCGTACTTGCATTACAAAGAAACAGTGTACTCTATCATTTCAAGCTTAGAAATATCCTATTGTCGTGTATTTGTACCAAGCATTTATTTGAGAAATCCACAAAAATGTCATGCAAACACCATTTATATTTGAAAAAAAACTGGAAAAACTATGTACATGAACAACAATACATCTGCCATTTTTTTAACATACATCTATTATATTTACATATTTGATAAGGATAATTTTCTACAAAAGTTTTAAGAATTCTGTGTTTAAGAATTGAATTAAAATCTGTATTAAACATGACATTTTACAGTTAAATAAGGGAAAAGCTTTAAAAATGGCATTTCTAAATTACCAAACATATTTTTCTGAACTGAAATTGTGTATTTGTTAGCCAACATATTCAAGTACAGATATATAAATCTCAACAAGGCTCTGTTATGAATTCTCTGATACGGTCCTTTTAATAAACCAAGACAAAGTCAGTTACTTACTGTGAGTGATCTCCAGATATTATCATTGTTGAATTGATAACATACTTAACTTGACTATTTTAGTTCTGACTTTTGGTAAAGACTCACCAATCCATATGAAACTGTGATGACTACTGTCTGGATTAATGTGAAATTATGCAAACTTATCATAAAGTGAATTTCCTCTTTCATTTCAGTTTAACAGCAGAAAAGCATTGTCCCATTTTCTTCCATCAAC
The DNA here is from genome assembly GCA_029783725.1 of Acanthurus tractus. NCBI lineage: Eukaryota > Metazoa > Chordata > Actinopteri > Acanthuriformes > Acanthuridae > Acanthurus > Acanthurus tractus. Next base: position 26,214,469 of record JAQNCA010000014.1, read on the forward strand.
TGAAGTGGATTTACAACCAAAACAGGAAATAATTAATAACATCATAGCAAAATACCAGCAGCAGTGGAGTGTGTCTTTTTCCTGCACTGAAAGGGCTGACCTTGAAGTTAAAAATAATAATGGTATATTAATGGCAAGGCCTTGTGGGTTAGAAGTAGTGTGCACCACACACAATACACACAGAGAAAATGGTGGAAACATAAACAATTGGCCCAGGCCAGCTGAGGGGAGTTTAAACACAGGCTTGTAACGGAGCAAGTGATTCTAGCTGAGCCAAACCTTTTGAAGCTAATCATCTGTGAACTCAGCGATTCACTGATTTAATGACTGAAATAATATAAGAGCATCCAGCTCCTCATCTGTGCAGCAGACATGTCGGCTGACAGTAAATGTGAGGCTTGGAAAAGGCATTTCTGACAATGTTTGTGTTTTCTCTGCTTTCATGCATTCTTCTGGAAAAATGGCGAGTGAAATGAGGATATAAGTTTACATTAGCATACCACACATTAGAGCAAAAATTTAATCTTTAAATACATCAAACTGATTTAAGAGTTTACCTTTGAATCGCTCGAGAAGATGACGTCCCACATACCAGCACGCTGTCTCAAAGTTGGGGAAAGGGGTAAGAGTTTTGACCTTTAGTCGTTTCTCAATCTCATATGCTCTGAAAGAGGAAACCAAGATGTTTCAGCTCAACATCATCTTACAATACCAACAGCTTTATTGCAAAAAACTATGCAATTCATGAGATGTTTCCAAATGTGGAGAATTCGTAAACAGATTGTTGGAATTTAGAGCTTAGAACAAGAACTGAATGAGGCCCATTGAAAACTAATGTGTCAGATCAGCCAAGGTCCAATATGCAAAGTCTTCAAGTTACACTGAATCCCCCTAAATTAGCACATGAGTGTCTGCATGAGGCATGGAGGATCACAACAACTGCAAGGCAGCATCCAGGCTGTAGGAGTGTGTAATGAATGAAGTGAACAAACCTCATCTGCATCTCCACACTCAGATTGTGAACAAAGTGTCCAGAGAAGGCCAGGCAGTCGACTGGAGTCAGTATTGCATTGATCCAACCTGAGGAAAATAAAACAAAGAACAACATCCAGTGTTTGTAAACAATATAGATCATCATTCACTACTTCTTTATTAAGACTAAATCATTAGTTTTGACTATGTTGAGGCAATCCACCTTTCTTTATCCTTTTTTATATGTTATATAAGTTATATTATATCAGAATTATATCAGAACCATTTCCTTTTTCATTAACACATTACTTTATCTAATTTTTTTTTATCAAACCAGATATATTATTTACATATTTTTACATTTTTGTTTGCCTTGTCTGTCAAAGCACTTTGTAAACTTCTGTTTTTAAAGTGCTATATAAATAAAGTTCTTCTTTTTCTTCTTCTGCTTATCATTATTATTATTATTATTATTATTATTATTATTATTATTATTGTAAAGGGAAAAGCTGTGAAACTGCATCTACAAAAAGTGCCTTTTTTCTTAGCATTGCTTTATTCAATTAATGAATTACTCTCTAAAGGTCACAATATTGTAAAAAAAAGTCTATCATGTTCCCAGTTCCCAAGTGACATTCTTAAGGTTCTACATGTGTACAATGTTTTATGAGATCAGTTTTTATCCCATGAGTGCAGGCTGCCTGAAACACCAAGTAAAACATGTTTAAAATCTTGCACATCATCATCTTGCTAACTGTGTAACAAGCACCCGCAGCCAGAACAGCTACCAAGCAGAACAGAGAAGCTGAGATTAGAGTTTACAGAGTGAAATTATGACCTCATGCTTCACTCAGGAACCAATGATTCTACTATACCATATGTTTACCTAGCAAATAGTTGTGTACTGCTATTAATAGTCAAATTTCTTGAAAAGAACCTTTGAATTTATAGTCTTTACCAACCAACCAAATTTATGAAAGGTTAGGAGAGGCTCAAACATTGTATGCTTACCATTTTGCTATAAAATTTCTTAATCTAGTAAACAACAAAGATCATTTAATCAGCAAATAATTTCAGTATCAAACAATAAAATATTAGATATATTAGATAGATATTTTCTTCCCATTATTTGGTACGCATGTGGTATCTCTGAAAACTAGTAGAATGAAATATAAAGTTTTGTAGGTTTTAATACTGCTGGGCAAGGGTTTGTTAAAACATCTACAGCTGCAGAGGTTTTAGTAACTTTTATTCGATGAGACATTGTAATTTATATAAATTATAGCATGTTTTCCTCCAAATAATGTTTAGCTACATTCATGACCTGATTGCTGCTCTGACCTGATGGGATGAACAGGGTCTGCCCTTGCTTCAGAGTACATTTGTAACACTTGTCCACCTGGTCAGCAAAGAACATCTCGCTGTGATTGGATGATGATCTCCAGCGCTCATACAGAGACAGGTTGGCAGAGGTGGGTTTGATGAGGAAGAAGATCTTTTCTCCCTGTAAACACAAACACAATGATAATATTAGGCAATATTATTACTGGAGAGATGAAGTTATGTGTATTTCACAGTTCCTTCAGATTATTTCAGATAAAAACAGAAAAGAAAATCAGTTCTGTGGAAACTGGTTTCTCATAATATTAAGGCAGAGGATGCTGACTGTCTCATACCTATTTTTGTTACAAAGCCAATCCTGACTCAACATACTGATCTAACCTTGAGTGTGACAGACCTTTAGCACGTGGTACCAGACGGAGGCGCCACCGCACTCAATATGGAAGTCTGTGTAACTGTCTTTGACACAGATGAGACAGTATTTGGTGACTTTTGGCTTCCCAAGAAGAGCGTCATCAGGCCAGTAATTTTCTACCCAAGACAACCGCCGCACAATCTGTGGACTCTCTACTATACTGTTCATTCTGTTCCAGAAAAACACACACAGAAATTAGTGGCAGGAGTTTTCCAGACTGAAGAACCTTTATGAGCAATCTGACCTTAAATACTCATTTAGTGTTTACCTTGTGTCAGAGAACTCCAGGTTGATGACATTTAACACTTTCTTTCTGTTTGTGCTGTAGTAATAATCGACGAACTCTTTGAGCTTCATCTTGCTGTCAGTCTGTTTGGTAACGTCAACGACGTCCACACTGACATCAGGACCTGAGACAATAACAGAGGCCACAGAGGACACGGTCAAACAATCTGCAGAAAAACTAACCGCCTACAAGCTAAACATTTTCTTTAAACAGAAAACTGGTTTACAAAATATGTCTGAAGCATTATACTGTTGATATGTAAAAAGTGATCTCATCACTGAGCACCAGTGCACAGAAAAGACAGAACAGATGCACCCCCTACTGGAAGCAAATAGACACATTATAGTACATTTTTTTATTATGTGAGTTCTTTAAAGGTGGAAATGAAAAGCATTTCAGGTCAACAATTTAAACTTAAACATTATTAGTGGTACTATTAATGGGGCAGAGGCAACTTTTAATAAAAGCACTTAAAAAAGCTTAACAGCAGTAACAATAACAACAGCAGAAGTAAGGGTAGTGTTTATAGTAGAGGTGGTTACACAATATAAACATATTATTACATTATTTGAATAGTGGAAGCATAAGTAGCAATTAGAGTAGTAGCTGTAGAAAAGAAACAGTATCAGTATTCAGAAAAGTGCTGGTACTAACTTTAGTACTTGCATAGGTAACGCTAGCATTGATAGTTTAACTCACACGTATTATTAGAAATATTAGCAGAGATTTATAACGGCGGTAGAATTAATACAGTAGAAGTTGAAGCTGCATCTGTAGAATAAGTCACAGTATCAATAAAACTAGACAGAAGAGTAGTAGTAATAAAAGTAACAGCATCAGTTGTTTGGCTACAATCACTGAGTTCCTCACCGACATAGTTCTCCACATCACTGATGTAGAAGGTGGGGGCAGGCATGGAAATGCCCAGGCCATCTTTCTTCTGAGCCAGGATTGGCTCGTTGAAGCCGCTCTCCTCCAGGTAATCCATGGTCAGCTGAGTGCCACTGAGCTTCACCACTACATCATCAGCACTGGAAGCCACAGACAGAGTGAGAGAGTGACCAATGTGTGAAATAATTTGTGTTGAAACATATGTCAAGTTTGCAAAGAGGATTAAACAATTAAATAAGTCCTGATAACTATACCAGCAACATAAACCTTATCTGAAGGCAGATCTTGAAAAGTAATAAAACAGTGCCCCCAAGTGGAGATATGAATAAAGTGAGGAATATTATTGACCACAGGATAATATTTTATGGTCCCTCATGACATTTCTAGAGGCTTAATCAATAACCATTTATTCCAATCATCGTTATATTTTACCAAATGTGAAGCCAAGTTCAAAGTGTTGAGTCTGACTATTTCAATCATATAGAAGGTTTAATTGACATCACTTCATGCCACATTATCATCCCTACTGTGGTACTAACAGTTGTACAGTTGAATGATGAGAAAAAGTAAACGTGTCCACAGTGGTTTACCTGGGGAACGTCCTACTGCGAAGCTCCTTTATAAAAACCTGACTGCCATTCTGAACAGCTTTAATATCTGTGCTTTGCCCCGTGTCATGTTTGCTCCAGTTCTTTTTCTTTTTCACTGAAACACAGACAAAACATAAACATAAAATCACTATACCCCATCAAGTGTGCGGTACCAAACTGCAGAAAGTGACTTATATTCAGATGCACAGCTTGTTTTTGTTAGAGAACCAGTGAGTACATTTTTCAAAGTACATTTTTAGCCTTGTTAATGAACATTAGCAGTCCATGCCATAACCATGCATTTTTTAACCTCGGAACTGCAGTGCAAGAATAACAGAATGGATGAGAAAAGATAAGGATAACTCCCAAACTAATTTTGAGACAAAATGGGTTTAATATGTCACATATTTAAGGAACCTATCCCATCACCGGGCAGGGTGGAGCTAGAGTGAACAGAGGTGTGTCAGAGAGAAGCCAGTTGCAGCTACTTGTCTGTAACTTTCAAGTTCAGTTTTAATGTTTTCAAAATGAGGGCAGAGTTGTGTTCTGTTTTCAGCTGCAAAGTTGCAAAAGGAGAAATGACATGCCGTCAAGTTCGACCAAAGATCTGAAAATGCAAGAACAAACTGCAACCTGCAGCAACCTTCCTTATGACCCTGATACTGCTTCTTATGTAGCTCAGAGCAGTTGACAATGAAAATTAATGCAAACTTTACTCAAAAAAGTTTGTCAGATAGTGAAGCAGCTGCTGAGTATGCATACTACATGACGGCACAGGTTTAGATTTACATTTAGGCCAGTATAACTAGTGAAGGGATTTTGTTTTTCCTTTTTGTCTTCAGTTCCTGGGGAGAAATGTTAGAAACATGCGATTTTTTAACATAACCTGATATGTTTTAAAAACTTTGAATCACACACCAAAACACTGAGGAGAATCACAATGATCACATCACCAACGCACTTTTGCTTTTTCTTTGACCATACAAAAAAAAAACATGTCGGGCAACAACAGTCGATGAAACTCCCCTTTAGAGGTTCTACTTACATGTAGATTTGCCATGGGTCTTCTCGCAGTTTGGACAGTGATATATGTCAATATCTGGAGCATCATCTTCATCCACTCCAACACAGCTGAAAATAACACGAGATACATATTTAATGTTTAGGAATGTGGCCTTATCCAAAATTATTTCTCTCCACTTCCAAAGTCGTCACAGAGTCTTAAACTTGGTTAAACTTGACAATCAGTCACATGACAACATATATGCTCTATTTTGTTCAAGGTGACAAAGTTATCACAGCAGGGCTGCAAATAATGATCACTTTCATAAACAATTAATATGAAGATTATTTTTCTGGTTAAGATATTAAGTTTACAGTAGAGCTGGGCAATATATTAATGTAATATCATTACAATATGAGACTAGATATGGCGTTAGATTTTGGATAAAGTAATATCAAGACAAAGTAGACTATTTTCTGGTTTTAAAAATATTTTTGAACTGCAGAGACATGAACAGAAACCATCAACAGACTGGAAGACAAAATAATGTCTCTCTTAAACACATTATAGCCTTGAGCAGCTTTAAGAGTTTTTTATTTGTATTGAAATAGCACATGAACCACTAAAACACTAGAATGTCCTTTAAAATGATTCACAGTCCACAGCAGAAGGGCATCAGGCCCGACTGTACAGTACAGTGCAGGACAAAGGGACAGGACAGCATAACATGTACATCAGACAGTAGGTTATAAATACCCCTTTACACATTGTATATTCATTAGTGGTCTGTATTTTAGCACTGTGGTTTGCAGCATGGCAGCTGTGAGAGGAAGTGTTGGCTGAATTAGCACGAGGCAGTTTGCCTCGATTTGAGCCTTTCATGTGATAATACTTTCTCCCCTTGACAGTTTACACCTTCGTAGAATCATCAGAAACCGTTTAAAAGCTTTACTACAATCTTTTTTTTTTAACTTTTTCTTTGAAAACTTTTTGTAACTTAACTGAAATCAGTGCACAAGTCAATGCACATGAATGACAGAAAGTGTTAATGTAACAAAAATGTAGAGCTTCAAGTGGTAGGCTTCAGCAGTGATGCAAAGACACAGCAACACTGTAGATGAGAGGTAGAAACACAGTGCATGGCCAGCTCATGCCACTGTGTCGAACAGCAGCTGTCATGGTCTTCTGCACAAGCAAATTCCTCCCATTTGGAGCCGCTGCTCTCAAGCTCAAATGAAGTGGGAGTTCCCCAAGTGTTTCCTTTTTTTCCCTCAAAACTTTACAACATGGCCTTCCGCTACAAATGCATGAGTGGATGGGTGTGTGGACACAGTGGAAATGCCTATTCATGACATCCTTCACTTGGTGCCTTAAAGAAAAACTCTGACAAACACATGTTTAAAGTCGAATGACTATAACAGTGAGGTTAAAATAGTTTCTTATGAGAACTTTTCAGATCAAAAGTGTGGAACTGAGAAAATTTGTCATCTTATGGTGTTCTGCCATCGAACATTAAAGTACTTGTACTTGGCTAAGACCTTTTTTTTTAACCAACTAAAGAATAGGATGGAGGTGGTTTTGTCTTTCAGTAACGCTGAGAATTACATAAAACGTGTCACCTGGACTACAGTAAAGCTGTGGCAAAACTCCAGACTAATTAAGCTGACAAGTTTCTGGGTGAAACATCACAGAATCAGATAACCTCCAATGCCACTTCCCTTCATTGTTGCTGTGTTAAATTGATTTTGAGTACATGATTGTAGGATTTCTTTTTTAAACATGGACCAGGTATACACCGCATCTAAGTTCTTTCATCACTGTATGAGCTGCAGTGAAGCAACATCCTTAAATGCTTCTGAAACTGCCTTGTACCTTTTACTTTCCTCTGTGGGCTGCAAGAGCAATGATGATCACTCTACTGAGTGCCCCACACAGTGCTTCTCCATTTAAGATGTATGCTAATCACCAATTTATCTTCAAATTTATAGATTATTTTATAATGTATGAATACAGTTTGCTGTAGGTTATCACACTTAAGTTTAAAGTAAATAGGAAATGAAAACACAATCCATTTTAATTAATTCTAATGTGCCCACTGTAGCCAAAGCATTTCAAGTTATGTTCATGAAACTGACATTTGCAGAGCCTTAGCTGGCTCACTTCAGTGATCAAGCTAACATTACTGTAAGATCTCAGCAATCAGCAAACAATGTGACTTCATTTAATTCTTTTATCTATGGGGACAAATCTGCAATACCTGCTCACATTACTCTCAGATGGTTTGGTGTCATTGTTTTTCATTTGATGCCACTCTCTAATGTTCTCCTTTTAGCAGTAGTGAAAGAAACAACAATGGGTAAAATAATAGTGTATTTTAAAGAGCTTGTATTTTTGCTGACATAACCTGCTAAATGCTTTGAGAATCAAGTTTTCAAAAGATGATTACATTGTTTTTTTTTCATTTTTCCCTGTATCCAAATATTGATGCAAATCTTTGGCAGTTTTTGAGTAACTACTTAAAGTATCATGCACCTCAAATTATGCAAACTGGAAAAATTATATATTGGAATTTAATAAAAAAAAAAATCATCTTAACTTTGTTTGGACAACAACCAACTTACAAGACTGTTAAAACAACCATACCTATTAATATAGGCACCATCAGAGACACACTGATGCATGACATTCCAATTGTGCGGACACAGTAGGCTCTAATTTCGTGGCACAGCACAGGGTGGCGGAGCGTGGCGCACCCCGCGCAGTGGTAACTTCGTCCGGCGCACCACCATGTGCAGCCAATTTGGCAATTTGGTAGACCAGGCTGCGCCGAGATGGGCGTTGTGGCGCACCAGGGGGAGGTGTCCACAGATTCAGCTTGGCGCAGATTCAGCTCGTGCCAAAACACTGCGCAGAAGGTGTGCTGAAAGCTCACCAGCTCCAACCTGGTCTATTCTCTGCGCAGGTAAGGTGCGCCCAGTGTAGTGGTAACTTGGCTGACAGGCGCGCAGTGCGCACATGTCACCAAAACCTCACAGGCAGGTTTTCAGTGTCAGGCACATTTCAGTGCAATAAACAATCACAACCAAGTGGTGACAACCACTATTTAATGTAACCGTCTGAACCAGCATATACATTTGTATCTATATTAATTGTCCCGTCACATCTGATGTCAGATCAAAGACATTTGACAAGCCGTAATGGAAACCTGACGGCAGCTGGAAGTGTGATTGAGCTAACTAGTTCACATCTCTCAGCCAACCACAAACAGCCACGGCATCCGATACGAAATATATATTCGGCTTCTCTCATCTCACCAAATTCAAAAGAAAGACAAAAGAGAGACGCTTCCTGAATAAATGTAAGCCAGTCGCATCGTGGCCTCTGATGCGCAGCCCAATGGCCACCATGTGCCTTCTTTGCCATGATAACTTTTTTTTGGCCCTTCTCCTTACATCATTGAAACGTTTTTTACATTGGGCAGCGATTCTCAGAATATCTGGGCAAACTTTATTGACAACATCAGTAACTTCCTCCCAGGCTGTTTTTGGATCATCAGCCCATGGAGGTCTGTTTGCATTACCATATATTCTGGTGCTGCGAGCTTGGACCTCCTGGACCAGCACATCAGTTTCCTCCTGGGAGAAGTTTGGCTGCCTGGAGCTCCTGCTTTCTTTGTCCATGGTGGTGGCGAGGTGAAACTGGCACTGTGCCTTGCACATTTAAAGGCATGGGTGTGGGTGTGCCGCGCCGCACCGGACTGCGCCCTGCAAGAAAATTGCAAAATGCCCTGGACACACCCGTTGGCGCGGCGCACGCGAGGCACAGGGCAGGTGCACAGCACCTACGCCTGGTCAAAGAAAGAAGAGCCCAATGTCTGACGGTTCCATCAAACTTATTTTTCCTCAGAGCTGAAACACACACTACAAATGAGATACATGCACTAGTCACAACAAGTGTGGGGTTTGGATTACAACCAGCAGATTTTTGAGATGATCACTGCCCACAGCACCTTCTGACCACAGAGACCAGCCTATCTGTTTGGATAAGAGCCATAAGCCAAGCTTAAACTTGGAACTGTTCTTGGCTACCAACCAGTCACAGGAAAATAAAACAGACAACATGGGACTGTTGCTGGCCAAGCAGTCACAAATCAGAGACTGTTGTGTTCAAATCTTTGCAGAGACCTCTGTCCACCACAACATCCTGGTTGTTGTTGCACTCAAAGGGCTCCTGTGTTCTAAGCCGACAGAGCATGTTAGCACTACTCAACATGTGAAGGCAGTTTTGTCATGTTTTGTAGCTCTGAGTGTTTTGCAAAGAGAAAAATGAAAATAGTGACCATGTCTTCAGGTCAATCTATATGTGTAAATGTCTCAGCCACCAGGATCAAAGTGGCTATGTTTGAAGATGGGGGACTTATTGAATAATAATAAAGTTGTGAGCTAATCAGACCTGCAAGGTGTTCAAACAAATAATTGATTTCAAATTGTAAGAGAGTGTTTGCAAGGACTTATATGTAAAAATGAGTCACAGCAAGGCTCTGTACAGAAATACAACCAATTACACTGAATCTAATTAAAGCCTGTCTCATATACAGGCCCAGTGCACTCTGCACCAAGAAATAACCAGTCAAAATTATTCTTTTTAAGCACAAAATTGAGAAGAATTAAATCTATACATAACCTCAAGGGTTGGAGGGTTAGATAAACAGGTGCATTTTTGCAGTGAGATTTTGGGCAGCTCTTGTCATTTTTGGCACACTCTTGTTCGGTGAGCTTACACTGTAGCTCAAAGAGGTCACCATGACATGTTCCTGCATTTGGCTTTAGACCATCATTAATTTTGAAGATGAGATTACAGTGATTATATGTTCCAAAATTATCAATCAGTTTATAAAGATGAGGTAGCTGAGGTTCTGAACCCCAATAAGCTGCAGCTCTGAGTATAACCTGTACCTCAATATCACACACAATAAGGAGCTAATCATCGACTTCAGGAGATCATTAAATAATGAGTACACCTCAGTCTGCATTACTGGAGATGGAGTGGATTGTTCCCACCTTCAAGTTCCTGGTTATTCACATCTCAGAGGACCGTATGGTCCACTATCACCCTGCCAGGAAGCACAGCAATGGTTGTTTTTCTTAAGGATGCTGAGGAGGCTGGTCCACCTTAACAGCTGCTGATGACCATCTATCACTGCATCACACACAGCACCTTAATGCACTGTATATAGCTGTGTGGTATAAATCTCAGAAGAATCTTCAGCTTCAGTAGGTCATCTACAGCTAACTTTTAATCATGGGAAACAGTTACCTGCTCTGGAGGACATCATCCCCTGCACAATGTCATGATAAAATTTTACTGTGCATTTTGCACTTTGCTTTTAAAATACACTATACTGTACATTTCTTGTGAATCCACCATTAGAGCTGTAAAGTTATACAAGGCTCCAGTCCCCTTCAGTATGCACTGCTGTTTGGGTATTGTAATAATGAATAAATAAATAATCTTTATAAGTCAAATAGTTTGGTTTTGCCTTACCTGGTCAGAGACAAACCAAACTTTATTTATTTATTTATTATTTGACTCACGAAGTATTTTTTTTAAATTAAAAAAACTACCAAAATGGGCTTTTATTATGAAATATTTGTTTATTAGCAAACTCTGTCGCTTATAAACATGTGAAAAATAGTGAAATGTAGACAATGGAGGTGAGATGGTGAGGACACATGGCAAGCTAAGCTACAAATTTAGCAAGTCCTTTTTTTTTTATAAAACTACAAGCAACAAAGGCAAAGTAATTTCTGCTGGACTCAAAAGGGCTGTCATT
>JAQNCA010000014.1:26225899-26243811 GCA_029783725.1 Acanthurus tractus
TATATATAGATAGATATATAGATATATAGATATATAGATATATAGATATTGGCAGTGACAAGCCACAGTGGATTATCAAACAAACTAATGTTCTCATAAATTGCGGGAAAAAGAAACAAACATGTTTGTATAGATCAGGAGTTTGTGCACTGGTTTGCTATTCTCTTTAATCAGGTTTCTTTGGTTTTATTTTTAAACCTGTATTTACTAGACCTACAGAGCATAATTTTATTGTTTCACATGCTTAGAGATCTTTTGTTTATTGAAGATTAGTTTCAATCCCGTAAATTCAGTTCAAAGACTCCTGCATGTAATCTTTCTTAATAAGATGATGTTTGGAGTGATTTTTGATACATTACACACTGAAGAATAAGTGCAAATTATGTTTTCTAACACTTAATCTAGTGTTTAAATTAAAGGTTACAGCATGACAAAATTGTTTTGCTCCTGGCAACAGACTGGGTTTCTGATGAGGCCTTGACAGGAAAAATAATTGCCCACCTCTGCTTCAGACTCTCACTGTGGCATTCTGAAAGTTGCTTTGCATTTGTCTGCTAATAAGGCATGTGAATCATTTATATTGTACATAATTCCATAATGACCAATCTAGGTAAGAAGATGTCGTTTTAAAATATTTAAAATATAAATATAGAACAGTCAATATGCACAATACTCAGCATTTTTGGGATGCTGGGGCCATGAACTGTGTATCCAGCAGGGCCAACAGAACATGTTATGTCATCTCAATTGTTTCTACTAAGTTGTACCTTGAAGTTTAAAGAATAACTGGTCTGACTGTGTCTCTGTAAAGACATTTTATTTTTGGATTTTCAAATATAAACTTTCACAGCCAGACTTACAAGTAATAACATTCCATTTACCTCTATTGTGCTGTAAGACAGGAGAAATTTCAGGCAGAGATCTCAAAACCTCAGCAAATAAAAGCAGAGCTTCTTTCCTTGATACCACTAGGCTGTGGCCATTAACACTTTTTTTAATGCAGTAGCTGAGCCAAAAAACAGAGAAGTCAGTAATAAAAGCCTTAAGCTAATCCACTGACAGTTAGGCATTTTGGACTTCAAGTCAAGACAGATTCAAAAGTGCTTTTGAAAAAGAGGAATTAGATTAAGGAAAAGTAGAGAGATTTTTTTATGCTAACATATCATTATAAATCAATGTAGATTTGCTGTAATAGTTGTGTTACCAATTTATATATTTTTTTGGTTAAGATTGTGAGTCCAGTGTTCCCTTATATGCACTGGGTGTGATTTGTGGACCTGAAGTATCTACCTTTCCAGTAGTAGCTGATAGAGGTGAGTCGCAAACTGCAGTGAAGTAGTAATATGAGTTTACTAGTATGAGAGAAAAGTTTGGTCATAGGCTACACTGAAAATGAGAGTTTTATTTGGATTGAAAAACAAAAATCTAGAATGATATCCAAGCAGGGCCCTTGGTCTAAGGATGTGCCATGATAATCTTCAATGTAATCAACCAGCTAATAATAAGGTAAACTTAACAAACCTTATCAGTCTTTTCTTATTCTCTCTGCTATAGGTGGAAGGGATATGTCTCCTGTCATCTATATTTGTAAATCCATACTCATTTTAAACCCCTCAAAAAGTTGCCCCAATAAAGGGCTCAAAATCTTCAGGTTCAACTCAAAAAATGAAACCAGGTTTTTTGTAGTACTGTATTGTCAATGTGAGAATGGATTTAATACTGCCTCTCATCTACAATCTAGACATGAGCACGCTCAGTGTTTGAGGCATGTGACCAAATTGCAAATATGCAAAAGTCTACTAGCAGCAGAGCGGCATATTTCACAAATGAAGAGCAAACTTTATAATATTTAACAAATATGAAAAAGTTAAATAGATGCCGCTAGGTGAGACCAAGCTCTTACTTAAACTGCTTCTATATCTTATATTAGTGCCCAGTGAAAAGATCCAACTTTCACATTTGTGTATTCTGTTATTCCTTCATTTATCTTTAGAAATGTTTATTCAGATGAAGGCTTGAATAAAAGACAGAGCATAAAGGAAACACTGAAACACAATAAGCAAAGGTTTAAAAAAAGGGAAAAAAAGTCTTACAAAGAGACAAATGTACCAAAGTCTTCACAGCAGGTATTGTTAGTGTCCTTGTTTGATAAACCCCAAGATGATTTCAAAGGCTGTAAGTTGTCAGTGATCCAGCTAATAAATTTAAACATGAGACTTCCTGACAGTTTAAAACTTATTTACTCATCGTTCAGCCACAAACATTTCTCAACACTACACCATTTATGTCATTCTAGTAATATTCTCACAGCAGAATGATGAGTTACTTGATGTGCTGATATACTCACTGGGGATATAAAATATATAAAATATATTTTCCCCCTGATTTTAACAGCGCCTGGTAACAAGTTGATACTATGTAGTGGTATATCTGAATAGTCAATGAAATTATTGCAGTAGTACATAGCATCGTGTTATTACCAGGCACTTGTATAACGTGTTTGGTGTGTCTTTTTCTGAATAAGTGCAGCAGTTTAGCAGTTGGTACAGCGCAGTGAGGACGGCTGGATGCCAGTTCACAAACAGGAGAGACACGCAGAAACAAAATGTTCTGTGTGGAACCACAACAGCCCTCAATAATGCCCATGTTGTATGTGGAAGTGCATGCATGCGTTTGTGTGTGTGTGAGTGGGGTCGGTGACTTTTGAATAATGCTGAAAGATTCCTAGTGACTACTGACTGGTATTTTGGCTTGAATTGCTAATCCTTAATACTAACTTATAGGAATCAAACTAAATAATGTTTTGTGACTCATTCAGTTTCTCCAACACACGGCTCAAAAGCTGACAGTCAATTCATTTCCTCCAACAGTATCTTTCATCCCTCTCATGAACACAGCTGAGCTGTCTGTAAATTGCTCCTCCTCTCTGCACACACTGAACCAAGAGATAATCATACCCGCAGTGTTGTCAACTTAACAGTTTTTTTCACAAGATTTAGTGACTTTTAACCCTTAATGCAAGTTTACTTCTAAAAAGTGACTAGCTATGATGCAGTGCACAAATATAACACAACATGAAAAAAAACATGAAACAAAATATATAGCTCTTGATTTATCATGTGTGTCTTATCGACTTATGAGGAGTTTAACAGAACAAAAATTAGATTATTAGGGCCAGTTACTTTACTTTCAGTCTTTTTAGTAAAATTCTGAGAATGTCTTTGTGTCAAGATAAGTTTCTATGTAGCATTAAATGATAAGAACGAAACAAACAGTAAAACACAAAATGTTTAGAGAAACTGTCAAAATACAATGCAGATTTATATAAATCAGGGTTTCCCCTGACCTCTCTGTCACAAGCATTTTTTCCAGTGCCTCCATCTTCTTTTAAAAACACAGAAGTTATACATACATATACAAATACACACACATACATTTAAATAAAAGTAATCTCAGGGAGAAAAAGAAGTCCATATGTCAAAGGGCCCTTGTCATTTTTCAGTGAGAATTTGTGAAAGCTGTAAACAACACTTAACATTGCAATGCAGTACGATGAATCCTCAACTATTTTTAATTTTGAATTTTCTGTCTTGGCCTGTCTCTAGAAACAGTTTAGAGACAGTTTACTTTTGAAAATCAAGTGGCAATTGAAAAGCATTGTTAAGTCTTGAGTGATGGAAGAATGATTGACAAAAAACTAGTTGAAAAAGTAAAGTCAGACATTTATGCAGACTGATGTACATTGTGTGTTGATAATAGCACTGTTACCACTATGACATTAATAATAACTATTTATACTGAAGCACTGCTCTCACTTCTATGAAAATCTATGCATCGAAATAAGACTGTTTTGTTATTCACTCTCCAAAAAGCAAAACATAAATAAAGTTGTAGCAAAACTTTTAAAAAAGCATTAATTTCACTTTACCACCTCAGGATGCTTGAATTGACGCTTGACATAGACATGGATTTAGTCAGGTCAAGTTAGGCCCCAAAAGACCTTTTTTATGACCTTCATGCATTAAATTTGCAGCACTTTTTACTTTTTTTAAGGATGTGGGTACCAATGTGGGTTGCTTTTTAGTACAGACACAGGTCATGAGACTGGAATCTTTAATTTGTTTAATTTGTTCTTGTTTTAACTCATTTGCCCTAAATCTCAGGTGCCTCTATGAAAGAGATGATGACCCGTTTTGATGGACAAGCTTTTTGCCTCCTGCTCCATTTGATATTTGATTTTTTCGCTTTGATTGCCTGCTCTCTAACTGTGACTCTTCTACTCTGACCTGCTGATGCAGGGCACACACACAGCTGCATGACTCCAAATGTTTAAAAGATTGTGGGAAGCTAAAACCATCTTTGCAGTTAAAATGTGATTAACTGTGAAGTTCCAGCTTTCAGTAGTTTGGTGGCTCCTGTACTGTAGTGAGCAGTGCATGATGGTTGAACTTTCCTCTTCCAAAATTCACCCTGTATATGGCGACCAGCTTCTCTATTCTGTGCTATCAGAGCTGCAATGAAGTCTCAATAGCCTGTTATTGCACACTCAGCACTTCCTGGGGTTCCTTTTCTCCAGTGAACCACCACAACCACCTTTTCTTGTGAATCAGTTGCAGGAAGGGTTGACCTGGGTTATTTTTGCTCTTAGTATCTCAACACTATTTGACAACCTCTGACGATCAAAACTCAACAGATGACACTATGTCTGTCCCTTTGGCCTCTCTTAGCTCACCTTTTTGATATTACAGCCCATGTACTGTTTGGGCAAAGCCGTGATATGCTTACAGCACACTAACAGCCCAGCACCAGCCGCGGTCAGAATGGGCTTCCCCCTGTGGCCAGCATGGGAAAACACCCACTGCAACTGTGGTACAAAGCAATGACCACAGCCAAACATGGTTACAGCCAGTGTTCAGCCATGAGGGGCAGTAATGAATCCATTCTCACATAGACCATACAGCACTACAAAATATGCTTGAACAAGCTTGGCTTGGAGAGCAGATTGGTTCTTTGGAAGCATTTTCAAACAGTATGTATCACATTAGAGGAGCAAATGCCTTCAATGCAAGAAATAACTGATTAGTATAACTGCATCGGGTAAATGCCCCTGCCTGTAATTAGAGCATGCACAGGTGCTTTTGTAAATTTTACAGTGAAATGCATTTGAGACTGCCCTCGACACATTGTAGATCAGACATTGTAAAATAGGCTAAGGTGTCAGCAAATTGCCATAGGGTAGGCAGGATATTTAGACAAGACAAAGCAGAAAGGAAGTAGTAAGACCTGCTTTCACTCCTGGGACTGGTTATCTGAACTGGAATTACAGCCATTTAAAAAAGATGTATTAATGTGAAGCTGACTGTGGTCTGCGAAAAGTCCTGTGTGTGACAGTATAAGTAAAATGAACAAATAGGAGGCAGTAAGTATTTGCTATGTTGTAATGATAATTGGGTAATCATCAAGCAATTGCTTGCCATCAATTTGTCAATTTCTTCAAAGCTACCAGATAATTACTTCAGTCATAATATATTTGTAGTATCAAGTTACAATAGGTAATGGTATCAGTGCAAGTGCAGTAATATGAACACTGTGTGGTCACACTAGATTTACACTTGTATGGTTTAAATAAGTGATGATATTAATAACCAGACTGAATTATTATTGCAGCAACCTGACTGACTAGTGCAATGGTTTTCATACTTTGAGAGCTACACTATTGTGTTCAGATGTATGTTTAGAGCAGTGTGTAGTATCTGTGTGGCTTTGTTGTACCAAACAACAAGGCACCATGCCAAACAATTTTAATGGCATACACATATTATAATGATTATTATAAAAGAAATTGTAAGATCCAACAACGGCACATTATTTCACATGGACAACACATACTGAAAGAAAAAAAAACGATAGCATACAAGGGTTATTTACAAAGTTTCAAGCTTAGGGCCACTGATACTCCCTAACACTACAATATGTCACCATCGTATTTTGTAGTCATAGATATTGTTACAGATATCACAGAAATAGTGCAAAATAATGGAAAAAAACTTTTTCCGAGAGAAAGATTACAAGATCTTTATCATTGTGCTCTGTACAAATTTGTGCTTTAAGGGGGGGTTTAGCCTTGCTTAGCCAACAACTGGAAGCTACTCACCATTAGGGGGCAAATGAACACAAAAACTAACTGAGGCTCCAAGACACTCCAGTTCTTCATCATTAAATATCATTAAATATAGATATTTTTTCCCTTTGGTGTCTTATGCAGGTTGACAAGATACCCTTTTTAATTTAAGCACTGTTGTGCAACATGCAAACCCTTCCTGCCATATAATTGAGTCACTAAAACTACTTGGATAGGTTTTACAATATAAAACTGCTTTGCACATTAGGTTTGGACGAAGTGTACCAAATTGGCCATTATGTCCACAGTGAAACAACATGATGGGTGATTACATTGTAGTTCTTATGCGATGACGGGGGCAAAAAAGACATATAAACCAACTGACATGAGCTGTGACACTGTTTACAAGATCAAATGCGGGAAATTTAAGAATATTTATTCTTAACCTACTTCTCCTAATAAAATAATAATAATTAATTATTCGAGGCAGCTGATATTAAGCCAGGTACTTATCTTGAAAGAAATGGTTATAATGAAATACAAGGTTCATTTGTGCTATAATTTTTTTACAGCTCAGTGACAGAAGGCTAGTATTCCTTTTGTGCTTCTCTCAAACAAAATAATAAATATGAATGACAAAATGAACAGCAAAACTCATCTATTTTTATGCTGGAGAGTAGATGTTGTACCTAGATAGAGATCTAAGTTTTAATGGTAAAAAAAGACTCACCTCTTATTTACTTAACAAACAAAGTCGATTTTATAACAATTTAATGTTTAGCTGCAAAAGCACAATGATTTCTTATATGTTGAACAAAGGCATCTTTCAGGTGCAAGATTTAATTCCAAATGGGACCTCTACCCACATCTGGCGGAGAGGGGAGGGGAGGGGCACTTTTTAAATCACGATGTGACGATGTTCAGGTCTCAAGGGGTAGATGGCTGTCAGCCATGGTTGCATCGGCACAACCTTGACACACAACAGTTCTTTGCAAAGTCTGCAAAGATAAGGTTTGCATGTCATATGGCAACACGAAAAACTACTCAAAACACAAAGCAGTTAATGGGATCCCAAGTGAGTACATCATCCATACCAGCACACAGAGGCTACAAGGCCAAAACAGACCCCTTTGACAAAGACATTTGAGAAAGGCACTCTGTATGACAGAACAAGTAGTCACTGCAAAGAGGTAAGTAATGCACTAACATTTAACCTGGCCAAAGGTATGATTTACAAAAACTTTTTGTGTTAATTAGAGAGTTACATATTGTTGCCTCACAAAACAGAAAGGGAACAGAATGAGTTTAGTGAAGATCTTTGTCCAATGAGCCTTCTAAGAGTTACAATTCCAATACAGATAAGGTTTCGTATTGAAACAAACTTTGTAACCATACTACAATGTAACTGTGTTACAATGGCAACATCTCTAAATTACCAAATACATATCCTTGCTATTTCTGTACACAACACACAGCTGTTTTGAATCTTGTTAGCAGCCATACATGCACATACTTTAATATCTATTGTTAGCTTATATTGGCCAATAATATGACTTGGCCAGTTTATCTGTGGAATATTCCCTCACTTTAAGCTGTGGCTGTCCCTTTAAATGCAAGTTATTTGACTTTCTTCATAAGCTAGCATAGCCGGTTTATCAATACTTATGTGCTAAAAACAGCTGCTTGCTGCCTTTGTAAAAAAAAATGATGAGAATGGTGTAACTGGACCCTCCAGTAAATTGGCAGCAATCAAATAAAAATTATAAGTGTAAAGTTGGTAAAAAGTTCAGTAGAGTTGCAGAGCTGGGCAATAACCACTGACTGTATAAAACACTGGACAAACCCTCCATGACATCACCCATTGGTTTCTGCCTGAGCAAAAGTGAAGCCTCAGAAATCTAGTCCTGGGCGCCGCCATTAGCCTGCGCGTGACTCCGCCAAGACAACGACAAAAAAACAAATATGGGAAAAGAGGTGGAGGTCGAAGGACGGATACCATGCCCACTCAGCTAACAGCCCTTGATCAACAGGCTGTCAATCAACGGAAAATTGTCGAATTTTAAGCTTAAATATAAAATAAACAAATGAGTTAGAAAACCAGGCTGTAAATATGTTTATTTCTGCTCTAAAGTTGGCCATTTTAACATGGGCTCCAATGGGAATTTGCTCCCTTTTGGAGCCATTCTTAGGCGGTCAGTCGAGGAATTGCAAGTTTTTGTACTTTCTGGTTGGCTTCAATGCAGAAGTGGGGAGTTTGCTCCTTGGCAATAACCCTTAGTGGGTTTGTTATTACAAGTGTCTCATTTTACTTGTCACACATTCATTTGTACATCCACTGTATGTAATACATAAAAATTTTGACTAGCGCAGCTTCAGAAATCCAGAGCTGATATATGTGTAAGTTGCATTGTTAATTTAACATGGAATATTTCAAAAGTTTACAGTAGAAACAAGATATTGTGGTATAAGGAGCAGTTAGCATTCAAACTATTTCCTGATCAACAACAGCTGGGTACAATAACTGCAGGCAGCATCTGAAAACACTCTCCTGAGCAATGTGGTGACTCAAATATGGACCAAACAAAGATGACTCTTCAATGTCAGACAGTTCAGAGGATTTGAAAAAAATATCATTTTACAGTTTCAATGGAGCAGTTTCCCATTGCTATGTGTCTATGTAAAGTTACCACACCTCTGACCAGTACGGGATACAAAGAGTAACTGATACTTGATTACTTTTTGGACTACATGACAGTACATAAGAATCTTTTTCACAGTTCTGGATTTTTTCCTAATCCTTTCATTGATTTAACATAAATTCTTCATGCTCAGTACCACCTACTTGTGCTGTTACTGGTGTTATTACATATTCCTTTATCTACTCATCATGTTAATCATATTGTAACACCACAGAAACAGCACACATGGTACTTTTTATAGTTCAATAATATAAATATGACCTCACCTATTCAATTATTGGTTCATTGTTTTTCAGTTTGCTCATATTGCCGTCATCTGTTGACACTGTGACATCCATAACATCCTCTACAGTGACTATCTCTGAACTAAGTTCTACAGTTTAAATTATACAATGTAGGACATAAACTACTACTACTACTTTCATTCTATATTTACATAGCTGTTATATTGCTGTTCTTATTAGTTATTTGTAGTATTTATCAGATTCAGCTGTCACTTTTGTAATGTTTCCTGGGATTTATTAAAACGGAGTTACAATTATAGTCGCATACACATATCTATTACAAACTGATGTACGATATGTACCTGAGCCATAACGTCTTTTTTGTGCTTTTTTTAAAGAAAAACGATTTTGTTTTATTTAATTGTAACGGTTGCTTGACTTATGTTGATGCGTTACCGGAGATCATAGTATCCCGAGCATTTCTTTCACCACTTCATAATGTGACAAGGCTCCACACAGCTCAGGCAGCCAGGGGAGCATTAAAGGGTTAACGTTCAGGCGCGTAAATACTGTTCATTGCTCTCTGAAGGGCTTGTTCACCAAACGAAACACGATTAACAAATGATCTATTCCCAAAAAGTCATCCAGAGTGCAGCCGAACAGCACGAAACATGCCAACACAAAGACGAGCACAGGGACAGAGCAGTGCGGCAACAACTACAACAACAGGAGTGAAGTATAACATGATTATAACAGGGATTTGGCCGAGATCGTTGCAGCTTATGCACGGCGGGGAAAGTGATGAGCTGCGCTGGACGATACGTCCCCGTTCAGTCGCAGTGAAACTACATAGCAGAGAGCTATGGCTGAAAGTACTAACAAACCAGCACAGTGGATGTTGACAATGTTTTTCTGTTCCCCCGCTAAAGCTTAAGGGCATCCAATACGGGCTATTGTCAGCCATAGCTGCTGCCTGGCAGGAAGGCTGTACGGCGCTGAGCCCAGACTCGGGTCGTGATTTTCAGCCGTGCTCTGTAAAAACAGCCAGTGAAAGACAGAAGAACGGGTGTAATGTGACAACATTTACAGACAATATAAGCGAAATAAAAGCCCCAGAGCGGCGAAGAAGAGGGGCAATGTGAGAGAAATGAGCAGCGATTCTGCCGAGGCTTCCCCCGCTGCCTCAGCCGCCCGCTCATTGCATCGGGGACGGTTCAGTCTGGGGCTATGCGGGGATGTTAAATAGCCATTGAGTGCGATTAATAGACTGAGCCCTCACCGAAACCACTCTATAAACCACCGTAACTTTTCATAAGGAGAATCTGTTTAGCGTTATTCGCGAAAAATTGTCACAACCCCGATCGGCTATATTTAACTCCGCCTTCTTCTTCTTCTCCAAGCGGCCTCTCTTCAGATGTAGACGGGCGACGGAGAGCCACAAAGCTGTCAAACGCACCGAGACCTCGCCATTTTTGTTTGTTTTCCACAAATGCAAACCGCCAAAAAACACCACGGTGAACAATCTGGCCTTACCTGCCGTGGAACCAGTCCTTGCAAGCATCGCACTCGATCATAAACTGGGTCACGTCGTAAGGTAATCTGCAGATGCAATATACTGGTACAGTCGCCATGTTCAATTCACAACTACGTCGGGATAGACTGGGGGGGCTGCAGGAGGAACAACGTCCTGCAAACAATATGATCCAATATGATCTTCCCCAGAAAAAAAGCCAGGGGCAGACCCGCCGGACACATGAACCTAAGCGCACATCTCCATCACACCACGGCCGTGTGGTGGAAACGGTGGCGGCTTGTCGTAACTGGCTTTCCTGAAATGCATTATTATTATTATTACTATGTGCATGCCCCCTGGTGACTGTACAGCACCGAGACGGCCAGAGCCAGAAGAAAATACAGCCTCGACGTCGTTGCGAAAGAAATAAAGAAATAAATAAATAAATGTGAAAGTTACGTCAGGGAGCTGGTTTAAATCAGCGGAGCTCAAACCAGATGAATGAATGTCCGGATCAGTCAATATTTAAGCCATGTCAGGAATTTTTTTAAATTTTTTTTATGCAGAAGCCACAATTTATGGCGCTAAGAAAACAAAACAAATATCTTTTTGTTTTGTTTCATACGATTTTGTTTTGTTACTTGAATATAAATGTGCCGATAAAGTGCCAATATATTCTCAAGCTAAAACATTAAATAATTAAATAATAGACCTGATTACCAAAAACAATGGGGAAAACACGTTTAAAAAGTTCTAAAAAAAATAAATAAAAGGTTTGAAAATTATTATTATTTCTGATTATATCTGTTATGCACAAAATAATGTTACCTTTTCTGGTCCTTTTGTCAAATATAATGTTATAGTAAACACAAGTTTGTTGTTTTTTTTACTATTGCACATTAATGGGTCACCCTGCAATGAAATATACTATACTTTGTTGTATCATGTTCAAGTCATTCCGAGCCAACTGTTCACGTGACCAGATACAGGACCGCTACAGCTGCTCGTGCACAGCGAGACTGAGATTGTAAAGAGCTCAAACACCAGAAACAAACTGTCATTATTTGGATTTTATATGAATTTTTACGAAGGGTAGAAGAAGCCCACTTTCACTACTGTGAATGGCATTCTATACCTTAATCAAACAATGGCATTAGCTTTATGGAGCCAACTCTTACCTTAATAAAAGGTCATTGATTGAGCTAAATGTAAAAGGTACAAGCTTAAAACTCAGTGTGATACAGATGTGCATCAGTCATTAAAAGTTCATTCTTGTCCTTGTTCTATTCGAGGTCGACTTACAGGTTTTAAGGGTATTTTAACTGTATCACACATTAGCCATTGAAGACCACGTGCTGTGTTGTCAAAAGTCTAATTTGACATATATAGTCTTAGTCTAATTATAATTTTAACAAGGTCATGCTGTTTATAGTTTATTATTTAGCTTTGTTTTAATTTTAGAATTAGAGGATCAGCTTGACATATACTTAACATTTCCATTAAAAAAACCCTCATTTTGTAATTTTGCTCGTTTTAATGCAGAGTACAATTGTTCACTCTACTGCTTTTGAAAATAAATTTAGAGATTTGAATGTGCAGAAAATCAGTAAGTGAGCATGAAAAAGTGAAATATAAATGACTGCCTGTTGTTATGGTACACTGAGGGATAAATAAACAAACAACAACTTCTACTAAAAGAATATAGTTTTATTAAGCATTGTCGCTAAGTTGCCTTCAAATACACCACACCACATTCCATCAACATTCAATCCAACCCAACAGCAGTTCTTTACTTTTACAATCCATGAGTTAGGAAGAAACTGATCAACTCACATAGAAGGTAACCTATTTAGCTCTTGCAAGAGGACTGAGGGAATACACTGTTTCTCTGATCACTAATGAAAGATGAGAAGGATAATTCAGGAGAATGAAGCTGAAATGTGAAATGATAGTTCTGGTGCAGAAGTAGTACGGCTGTAAAAGTAACACCAAAGTAAATCTTAAAACTGATTGCTGGCTGACAGCTGAAGTCTTAATTGGAAAGCCAAGCACATTGCTTTAAGCTACAAAAGGTGAGGTAATGATCAAAGCTCTTTATGGGAATTTTTCAGGTATTTTAGTAATGCAGAAAACAGCAAGAGAGAACAATATAGTGTGAATACACTATTTCAAAGTGGCTAGATAACTTCTTGTGTTTTTAATTAAATGCAACACAGGTCAGTATCACAAACAAATCAAAGTTAGAACAAATCTGTTACTAACAGTCAACACCTCTGATGGGCTAACACTGATATTAGCCATTTGATGAATTGCAAATGGGCACAGTACTTGTAAAGATGAAAGAAAAAGACAACATGCATAATAACTACACACCCGTTAAACTGTGAGCCATGCAAAAGGTTTTCTGTTGAAGCAGTAATACTACAGCTCTACAATTGATTCAAGAAACCAAGTTGAGAATCAGATTTTGGCAACATCCTTTGAGTCTGAATTTTAGAGTAATTTCTTGAAATGGTACTTATAGCTAAATGACTGAAATTATGTGGAGCTCATCATAACTAATGGACACAATTACTTAAATACAAACCAAACCCAGAGTGACCAAGGTAGACAATTTGCTTTCTCCTTATATGCTTGGTTTTCATTAAGTGGTTATCATGAAAACACAAAATTGTTAACCTTACTATGGCAAACATATGGTGCCAAGTACTGGAAGAGTATCGCCCTATAAAACTAAAATACTTCAAAATCAGAGCTTCTTGAAGCCTAAATATTCTAATGAAAAGAAAAAGCATGGTTCTCATAAGCATGTAGAAATCGTGGTGATGAGAGAGAGTGAACGCCACCTTTAACAAGCAGTGTGTCATACATCTTGTGTGTTTACTGAGAGGGATCTGAATTACAGCTGACTTTTTCTGACAGGTAAAATGTACAACGACTGTAGGCTTTCTGAATTTCCTGATATCCTAACCATGTTCCACCTTTCATCCTTCACCCTCTCTAGAAAAATAGGCTTACTCTTCTTTTTTTAAGACAGCAGCCTCCAGACCTTCATCTCTATGGCAGCTGCTGTCTACAGTTAGTGCATTTACGTGAGGACTAGAATTGCACATCTTGGAGTCACTACTTAAGGCACTTTCAGGTTCGATGAGGGCTCTGCATTCCTCTTTTTCTCCATTCAGCTGGTCTGACTCTTTGTCCGCTACGCCGTTTTCTGTGGTTGAGCCTTCACACAGTGCAGGGCAGGAATTCCTCTCCTCTGGCTTGGCCTTCTTTCTCTCCTTCCCTGCATCGTGTCCACATGTATGAGCAGGCTTATGAGCAGGCTTACTCTGGTGCAAAAGGACAGACAAAAAGGATTTTACACTGATGCCAAAGACTGTTATACAGCAGCAGTGACTGGAGAGGGTTTTTTTTTTTTTTTTTTTTTAAATAATATGTAACATGGAAAAAATACAGATGTGGGCTGAAAGTCCTGGAAACAAACAAAAAGACTGAAGAGCAATTTAGAAGCTAATTAGCAGTAAAATTAAAGGGTTTTAAACAGCACAAAGACCTGCTGAGCGGCTGTTTAGTCCCCACTCATCACATGTTGAAAGCTTTAACAATGGTCATGCATTCTGTTGTTGCTCTGTAATTAAACAGTGAAAAGAGCAACAACTGTATTTTGATCTTTGTTAAGCACATAGACT
The DNA here is from genome assembly GCA_029783725.1 of Acanthurus tractus. NCBI lineage: Eukaryota > Metazoa > Chordata > Actinopteri > Acanthuriformes > Acanthuridae > Acanthurus > Acanthurus tractus. Next base: position 26,240,149 of record JAQNCA010000014.1, read on the forward strand.
GTATGGTGAAGCTTAACAAAAAAATTAAATGATTATTTCACATTTCCAAGCGGTTGACAAGGGGTTGTTTTTACAGTTTGGGAGAAAATCATATCTGTCTTACAGTGGCCCAGCAGGTATGTCTTCTGATGTAACAGTGTTTCCCCAACCATTCAATTAGGTGTGCAGAGCTTGTTTGTTGGCACCAGGCAGACGTCCACCTCGGGATAGGATTGAGTAGCCACATGATTCATAGATTGCTTCTTTCTTGGCTTCTACGAATGCAAGCTAGCTAACTAGCATGGAGGGTGACAGCCATTTATTTTGTTGAATTAGTTTTTTAAAATTATAAGCAGCACTGATATTTACCTACTTTGAGCAGATCAGTCCTTCACACAGTGTTAATAATTTTATTGAATTTATAGAACTACACAACCTTCAGACAGAGCCCCATGTTAACTGTACCTGTGCACACAAGCCTGTGCCTTGTGGATGCACTCTGGTACTAATAAAAATAGCACCACAGCCCTCATCGACAGTAACCCGAGCTGGAGTCAGAGACGTTAAGCACAACACCAAAACCCAAATGAGCAAACGTTGACTTTTAGTAAGCAGTCAGCTAAGAGAGACTAAATAAATACAGTAGAGGTCGCACTTAGCAGCTGACTGCTGCAATGGGTCAAGTGACAATAAAGCCGGTTCTTAATCACAAAAGTTTGAAAAAGAAACAATACACTCTTCTCTCATTCGTAAACAGTTCCAATTCAAAGCAGAATCCAATGTGACTCCGGTTTTTATTTCTCCAGAAGCTCCAGTCTAACCTGGGCTCCCCTCAAAGAGCTCCCCAGCATCAGCAGATGGGATATGATGTTGATTTAGAATTCCAATGCCAAAGTTAAGAACAAAGGTTCAGAAGAGCCCTCCCTGTGTCCCTGTGTCCCTGTGTCTATGTTTTTTTTGCCTCAAAACATTCAAATGTGGAAGATACATATTTGTGGATTGAATGACATGAAGGCATGGAGATCATTTAACTCCCAATCTGTGTGTAACTATCTGTATACGCTAATTTTTATTACTGCATCTTGAATGCCATACAAAGAGTGTCTCCTCACTGACTCACCAGGTGCACTCCTGGACTCTTGAATGTTCGGACATGGTACTTGCCTCCTCGACCAAACGTCCTAATGACAGACGTGGAAATCACACCTCTGGTACGACTACAGAAGACACAAACAAGTTCATATGGTGTGAAAATATAGAAAATACATTAAAAAAAGATAGCATAAAATCTGCACTTACCCTCTACTTGGTCCACCAACAGACACCACTTGGGCAGGGAAGCCTCCTCTTCCTCGGCTGCGTCGAGCTCCGGCCCACTGACCCACCACAGTGCCAGCTATCTCCAGCTTCCCACCCTGTGATGAGATCCCTTGAAGTCCTCATAGGGGCAGAAGAAAAAAGCTGTCAATCTATGCAAGCACAGTATTACACTAGGGTATGCTGGATGCTTGTTTAGTTCAAATACAGGTACTTGCTCAAAAATAAAGCACAAATACACAATCTCTCAGTCTTTCACAAGGAATTTGCTTGGGTTTGGTGCCAGGCCAGATGTCACAAGTTCAAAACTCCAAAGCAGAAGACTGGCAAATGTATTAGATTACTTTAAGGCAAACAATTTCAAAGACCATACAAGAGCTAAATGACTTGTAAGCATTAGTGACTGGACTCACCAGGCATCCCTCTGCCTCTTCCCTGAGGAGGCATCATAGGAGGTGGGGGGTAGAAGGAGCCAGTGGCAGGGTAGAAAGGCATCCCGTGAGGAGCTGGAAGTGGTGGTGGCGGTAGCGGAAATGGAGGAGGATGAAGTGGCCGAGTGAGGTTGAGACCTTCCAGAATGCTCTGACGCATCTTCTCCACCTTGGCAACCAACTCAGCCTGAAGAGAAAGAAACCAATCAAAACAACTGTAACAAACAGATGATTCTGTTCATTAACACTTGCATTTCAACAGCCAACAACAACATGTTAAAGAGCTGACATGATTTTCTCTTGATGCCTACAAGAGGTTATGGCAATTTAAGAGTTTTTGCTAGAGTTTACTTATATTTTAATTTATTTAGCCAACAACTACATTGAGTTTGTTTGTTTGTAAAAAAAGGCTATTTGTTTTCATTATAAATACCAACATAGCCAAAAATTCAGTTCATTAGTTTTTATTGGAGGGAAAAGACCAGAGGAGCTAACAAGTACTGAACTGAAACAAGGAGCTAGATCCCACTCCCCCATGTGTACATACACACACACACACAAAACTGTTAATAAACTCTGTATTAAACATTTTACAATGTACTGCTTAATTTCTTTGTGTTTCTGTTGTTTTTCTCATTCAGAGCCATGTGTGCTCCTAAAGAAAAAGGTAAGCAAGAGCCCTGTATACTGAGATCTTTAAATAAAATAAATGAAAAGGTCTGAGGTGTATTTTTGTAGAAATGGAATTTATTCCTTTTCTGACAAATATGATTCCAGAGAACGTCATTATTAGCATATAAATGCCAAAAAACATGTTTTGCAAAGTAACAGTAACTTTTGACCATTAACTTATCAGTTCATCCTTGACTCCAAGTGCAAGTTTGTACCGAATTTGTGAAAATTCTCCAAGAAATATCTGACATATGGTGTTAACAACAATTTGACCGATGAATGGAGGGATGAAAGGAAAAGCTAACAACATAATGCCACTGGCCATGGCTGTCACTGATGTGGAGGCTTAAAAAGTATTTTTAGATAAATTAGTCCCAAGTGTCTGATAAATAATAGTCTTTGTTTTTGTCTCTGTTCAAACGTCTCTTTCATTGGGAGGTGCAGTCGGTGATCTGTGCACTGATAATGGGATTAATAGGGCCTGCTGTAGCTCAGGAGGCAGAGCAGGTGGTGGTAGCTGGAGGTAGGTGGCTAAAATCCCCAAGTCCTGCAATTGCACAGATTTAAATAATTGTTATTGTTGTAAAAAGGTGATTTATTTTATTTTGTTTTTATATTTTTTATAAGTGTGATGGATCCCCAGTCTGATGGAGCAATCTTGTTTAATTTATTGTTTTTTTTGTCCTGACAAAATAACTGCAATTTCTATTTAATTTCCACATTTTTTTTCTTAAATGAAAAAAACTGTTTGATAAAGCAAGTGACAAAATGTCACAAAAACTAGTTTACAAAGGAAATGATGGAATGGAAGTTGTTTTTTATTTGTACAACAAATTACCCAAAGTAAAGCGAATGAATGGCCATGATCTTGATGTTTTAAAAGAAGTTAAACATGACTAGGTTTGTTGCAATTATGTTGAGGAGCAGGAGGGACTTTTGTCTTCCTCCAGAGAGGGGCACAACAGAAAAAGCTTGAGAATTGCTGCATTAGTGTTTGAACGTGCGTATGAATGGGTAAATTCTGACTTGTGTTGTAAGGTCGTGTGCAATCTGCAACCTCAGCACTAGATGCCAATGAAATGTAACTTTCTCAATCCTGACAAAAGTTCAAAATAAAAAAACTATTTAAACTACTTAAACTGATTCCAACTATTCTATAACTATTCTAATTAAGCAAGACCATATAATAGAAGAAAGGCAGCAAAAACATATGCTGCTTATACCATCCATCCATCCATCCATCCATCCATCCATCCATCCATCC
>JAQNCA010000014.1:26270237-26281118 GCA_029783725.1 Acanthurus tractus
CACACACACACACACACACAGCTGATGAAAACTGCTTTGGACCTTTCAGAGGACAATCAACATTCCACTTGGACAGCTTATCTTCTACCAACAAGTCACAAGAAACAGTAAATTGATTTAATATGTATCAATCCAAACAATAAAGACTATTGAAGATTATGTTGTACTTTTGCGACGTAGATCTCAAAATGTTGTACTCTAATCAGTGCTGTTAAAGGTAAAATATTTGAACTGGCACTTTGACTTGAGAGGAGCTGGACACGTGAGACAAAGGAGAAGTGTTAGTGTCATTTCATACAAATACTTTTTTTTTTTATAAAAAGAGCACCATTTTTCACTTTCAAACAAAACAAAGTATTCATCCATTTGGTTTACTCAGTTGGTATTTTGCTACCTCAGCACTTGGTGTTGTATGACCAGGAGTTTACAGTGACCGATGTTAGCAGTAGCTTGAGTCAGTTTGCTGAATCTATGGTTCTTTGCTATTTTATATCATGTTTGAGGAATTTATGACAAAAAATAAAACAAGAAATGAACACTCTCTGTTCCGTTCCTGCTCACTCTTAAGAGAATATAAAAAAAATAAAGAGACACTTTTTGAATTTCTTTGCTCAGCTGAACATGTGAATAAATGAAGCCTGTGAGATGTTGCTGAAAGCTCCAAAATCCTGGAGGGAATCGTTGGGCGTAGCCAATAACTTCTGTAGTTGTGCCACATCACATCATCGGATGATACATTTTTGGCTGCCATGTTTACTAGTGTCAGTTTTGAGTACAATTTAGAGCAACAAAATAACAATTTTTTGCAGACTTGCCACAAACAGTGAAGGAGATTTAAGCACTGATGCAGCTGTTTGAAGATTTTTGGAAAGTATCGAGGATGGCCAGCAAAAGGCTGATTCAGCTTCTTTGCAATGTTTGATTATGGCTAGAGTTTTGATTTAAAAAGGGGCACTAACTTCATTAACTGTAGGCTATATGACAACAGAATGAGAGAATAAACTCTAAGAGGCACTGTGGTGAGTTTTAATCATATACAGTGCAGTTTGTTGTCTCCCAGAGGTGCAGCAGTAACAGTGGGTGACGGGCTGGACAATATGAGCAGGAGCAGATAACAAATAGATCGCAGGCTCACTCATTTGTGGCAGGAACTTATCTCCCCCCTCACACTGGTCTTATTTATATTCACACTTCCTCAGTCTCATCTTCTGCCTACTGTCACAATGAACGTAGTCACTCTGTGGTCACTTTGTTGCTTTACTTGTAGCTGTTTCACGGTTTAGCAGTGTGTTGTGTAGTTGAGATTGTCTTAACCAAATTTGGGCAATGGTCAGGATGAATCAACCCTTGTTCCATATCAGATCACTGTTGGGTCTTCCTCCCTGCACACTCACAAACAGCATCTTTACTTTAATTGTAAGGGTGCTACATTAAACACAAAAATGGTCACTTTCTTTTAGTAACAAATACTATAAATTAGTTGAGCAAATATTCTCAAAATAAAAGGACAAAATTCATCATGACAATGAGCACAAAACACTATCGCAAAACTGTTTTAATCCTGTTTTTAACTAGTGTCGATAATGTTCACTTGGTGACTATGTGGTGTCCTCATTCTGCTCCATGAAGCTTGCTTGAACTGATGTAGTTACATAGACCTGCTACACTTTATGTTTGATGAGTCTTGTGTTGGAGTCTGTTTAAAAAATGACTTTTAAATAAAACACTGGGTGTCAGAAACTTATCATATGGACACTTGGAGGACAATTTGGCTCCGTGTGCACTAGTACTGCAGTTTATTAACACAAGAGGCATATTCTTTTTTAGTGAGAATTCAACTCCTGTTTCCAAACAATGAAAAGAATGGTTCATGTGGATTCATGAATTTAAGTGATAAATACTCTTTGGTCATGTAAGGAAATTAATTTCAAAGCATGTAAACATTAAGAACTTTCCAGAAGTCAAGAGTGAAAGAGATATCAATAATGACTTTATGGGATATAAGGTTTTAGCATCACTGTTTGGTAGTGGAAACAATGCACTAGTTTGGCTGATCAGGGGAAGGAGCAAGCTGCTAACACGACATTGACATTGTTACAATGATAAGATGTAAGCAAACTGCTAAATATTTACATATGTAGCAGACAAAAAGCAACATAAGCATAATCTGAAGTCATTTATGGGTTCATCTGCTGAATCAAAGCTCAACATTTACGCTTCTACTCTTTTGACTCTGTTTTGGTATCAACAGCTGACTCTTCAGCTGCCAAATGCCCGCTTCTTTAACAGATTGTTGCTAACTTTGCCTATCCGCTGTTTGGTGCTGGCCAGGTATGGTGCTGTGGGTTTCCTAGAACTTCTGTTTCTGACAGTGACTGCCTGCTGTTGCTGGAAACAATGCAAATGAGAAAAGTAAGAACCAAAGCCGTGCGTCATAAAACCCAAGAAAATTAGCTGAACTGCTGTAAAAGTCCTCAAAGCTGAAGACACCGCAGAGTGGAGAAAGGTTTTTCGTGGATTTGTCATGACTGTCTTTTTTTTAAATCAACCATTATTGAAAAAAAAAAACGATTAGAGCAGCTTTGAAAATAGTCTGATCTCAGCCCTGCAAACTCAACCTCCCACTAAAACCAACCCTGACACCCTCATCTCTGCTTCAAGTCACTGCTCTGTGCTAATTACTCATCCAATTATGATTGCCTTTCAGATTCTCCATGTCTCAGCTTTACTCACAAATAACTCCTTTTATTTTGTTTACATATGCTGAGTTTATTCAGGAGATTACAGCCCAGTTTGCACACATCCTCAGAGGTTTTGGCTGACAAAAACAATGATGGCATAGAATAATAATCCCCAGCAGTTAGTAGCTGGAAAAAGACAGATGGTGAATTTGACCCCAGAGAAGAGAAATTTCAGCTTGGCTGTGTGGGATGTGAAGAGGATGCTACCACTTCATGCCATGCCAGCCCCCATGCTGTGCGAGTCCTCATGACTCCACTGACTGCTGCTCTCGGATGATAAAAACAGAAAGCAGCACAGCACACGAGGCATCCCAAAATAGTTCTCTGTGAACTAAAACAGAATTATATTCCAATACAAAGCAACCTCATAGAACGGAAATGAGACTGCTCAAACTGACAGTTTGTCATCAGCCCAACCAGTCTATGTTTTTTTTTAGAAACCAATGAGTAAGATGAGCTCAGCCGTTGCTTTTCTTGGGAAAATGTCAGTATGATGCACTTCCTTTCCCTCTGCTGTAAGCAACAGATAGGGACTGGGAATTGATGCTCTGCTATTACAATAATCATGCTCAACAAGCGCAAAACTGTTCTGTACTTTTATTCATCAGGGACATGAGTTAACTAAGCTCTGCTCTGAAGTCTCACATTGTCTGATTCTCTTGTGCTAAGTTGGATTGCGATTCATCTGCTTTTGACCACACTGCAGTCCAGTTTAATTACTTTGGAAACCCTTTAACAATCACTGATTTACAAAGATAAAAAAGTGCAAATACATCCACTGATATTTTTTGGGTGCAGCTGCAAACAGATGTGGAAAAGAAGTTTGCCAACTGTAATTAATCAAAATAAAAATTCCACACTTGTTTTTACAACATCAGGCCAATTGTGTCGGGTCAGCAGTGAGGTGAAAGAGGCTGGACAGGAATGTGAGGTGAGGTGAGTTTATGGCGACCGAACCAGCCGTTAAAGTTTCAGTTCACTCACCAAACACTGAACTCATCAGATACAACGAATACAAACTTTATACAGTGAGCAACAACAAATGCATGCAAGGTTATTGCAATCAAAAAACAAACATTAGGGTAGTTTTTATGTAAAGAGCTTGAGATGATATTCACGTGACACATTTATTTAAAATTTAGAAATCAGAGTGAAATAATTTAAATATATGAGGATGGCTATATTGAACAGGGTTGAAATATTACCAGCAGATTTCGGTAAATTTATATTATTGGCTTTTTAAGAGTGTCACTTACAAATAGAGCTGATTATAGTAGTCAAATTGCTTTTTGCCAAAACAGTAGGTGACAATATGCAACTTAGATGTGTGATAGTGATCCACAGATAAAACACAGCTGAAGTAGGAGAAGAGCAAGTGCAGCACACTTTGGCAGCATATTCCACTTGGTTAAAGCCACATAGTGGAGACAAAAATCCAAACATAACATTTCCATCGCTGTCAGAAAGACTTTCAGTGTCAGAGGAAGATAACATGTCTGTAGATTGCAAGTTTCAAGCTAAATCTGTAAGTGTCAGAGATGACGGAAAAACAGTGATGTCAGATTTGTTTAGGTCAGAGCTTTGAAGAATGAAATCATCCATCTTCACTCTTTACACCCTCTAATCATCAGATGTGCGTTCACTGTAGGTTATAAACTTAACGCAAAAAATGTGAAAATACTGGTTATCTTAGTAGTCTTAGTCATGAATTGCAGGTAAATATAAAGTATTAGTATAGGCTAAAATAAAATCCTCATCATGCATCCCTACAGACTTGGTAAGGGTACAGATTCACATGTGCAGCACAACATTTATGAAATGAAACATCTGCCTAATTATGTTTCTGCACAGCCTGACTTAATAACCTCACTTCTAAAGGTTTGTGTGTTAATGAGGCTCATAAAGTTTCACTCGCAGCCTTGTGTCAGGATTGGCCCTCTCAGGTTACAGCCTACAGTAGAGCAGGTCAGAGGGGGCTGTGAGTAGAAATAGGCAGTAGCTGACACCGCGAGTTTAAGTGAAATCCAAGCAGGTGGTCTACAGCGACATTCCTCAGAATGAGTATCAGTACGCAACAAGAGTAGATACATAAGACATCACAGTACACACTAAAAACTGAAATTGCCAGTCTTTCAGAATAAAAGTTGACTGAGCTATATCCAAGTTATTTAAAATGTGTAAATATAAAGTCAAATGTAGCAGAACAGCTGCAGGTACTTACCATGTTTATCAAGCAGCTGTGTTCAGTGTCCACACAGAGAAACAAGTCTGTCCACAGAAGGTCCGCTTTCACTAAACTATCCCAACCATTAATGTGTGTGTGAAAACTTTTTGGGATTGAACTCCTCCTGTGTGTCTCACAAGCATATTGTTTGAGCTGTCACTGAGAGTCAGGCTGTTTTAAACACTGGGCGGGGACACTCACCTCATGTCCCTGACAGTGCTGCAGTCCTGCAGCCCCATTGGCCAGAGACACCCCCCTCTCCACAGCTACCCCAACCCGCCACTGCTTTTTTTTTTTTCCGCTCAGCGTCATGCCACACTATGCTCTTTTTCTCTTCCATCTTGATGGTAAAGCAGAAGTACGTTCTTTGTCACTTTGTCAACTTTTCTAACTAACAGAGGGATTTTTTTTCCTTACATTTTATTTTGCTTCCCCTTTCTTTTAAATTTGACACATTCCTCCCATGTGTGACAGATTTACGAGGCAGGTTGGGGGGGTATTTAAACAGAAATTCTTGGGGCTTTATTTGTTGTTGTCTGGACAACACAGACAGCAGCGTCTGAGGGAGTTGGGTTGGGGGTTGGGAAATGCAGGGGGGTAATTGGGGCAAGCTGACCTTTCAGTCTGAGAGTGCAGACTAGAGTAGACAAGCAGACTTGATAAGATTTTCTGTTCCCCTTTTTTATGAGCACGTCACAACTAAATTAATAATTTTAAGTGTAGTATGTTTTTGCCAGCAGATAATTAATTCAACCCTTGAGGTTTGATTTCTTAAATGAATAAAGCCAGAGTACAACAAAACCACAAGCACAGTCATATCTACAGAGACTATAAGACTTGCAGTGTGTGTGAGCGTGTGTTGTGGTACATCTTTGCCCATTCGTGCTCCCTGCAGGTTGCTCACTTCATGCAGCAACAACTGTGGTCTTAAAATATCAACAGGATATCACAATAGCTGTGGTTATGAGCTTTGAGAGGGACTTTACACCGTCAAATTCACAGAAGAAGCTTGTTCCTATTAACTGTTTAATAAAAACCTGAATTACAACAATGGACAGCAACAAAATATAAAAGTGGAAAAAAACAATTACACAACTTGGTTGTTATTAAACAAGTCGGTTTGAGAAATTTGAGACATGAGAGGAATCACAACTGAGGTTTAAAGCAGTGAAAGAAGTTTTAAAAAACAGATTTCAACTCAACTAAACAAAACTTCAGTCAAAAAAGTGATATAAAAAGAGAAGACTTCTAGAGAAATAGTGCCCTCACTTTTTACTCAAAATTTGGTGCAAGTACAACTCTTTCTTTTAGTCACAATTTCCACTGCTCGATTTTACATGAAATATAAGTAAAAGACACCACAGATAAGAGGAAAGTGGCGAGTTTACTGATGTCATCTAGACAGCATCCTGTTTAGATCTCAGTGAGAGGAGATGAGACGATAGGGGAAGGAGGCAGAGTAGAACTGTGGGGGCTGGATATTTCTCAGTCTGTGGTGGTGCGGCGGTACCAGAAGCGGGCCCTGAAGTCGTCGCTGCAGGTCATGAATCCAGGATTGGTGGGCGAGTGGACGATGCAGCGGACTATGTTGTTATGTCCCAGAGACAGCAGATTTTTCCTTTCTGCCGTACGTGAGTCCCAGCAGCACAGGCTGATAGTGCGTTCATCTGGCAGCAGCACGTAGTCCTCTGTGTGGTTAAAGACGCCCTGTGTACGATGCATCTGACGGCCACTAAGCCCCGCACCTGCAGCAAATTAGAGAAACAAGTGACCAGGATGGTTCATTGCACCAATTACACCAGATACATTTCAATCCAATCAAAGCCAAATGCCAAAAGTTGTTGAGTGATGTGGTGTAAACTCGCGATCCTCAACTGGTGGGTCCTGACCCAAAAGTGGGTCGTGGATACTTTCTGGGCGGGTCGCGGACAACATGTAAAAAAAAAACCCAACATTTTTTTAAAAATTAAAAAATTAAAAATAATTAATGCTCATCTGATTTTGTACTCAACTTTTATCTTGAAAAAAGAGACAGAGACACACGTCAGACTCACTCAGCATTCTCGTTGCCATGGTAACCACCATTCGTTTGCCAGTTACCCCTCTCTTTAAATTTGTGATGATGTTCAGAGGCAAGATGGCGAAACACAAATATAACCCAGAGTATGTGAAATGTGGATTTTGTTCATTGAGGACAAACAGGGACAGAAACCCCGAGTGTCATTTGTAATGAAGTGCTGGCACATGAGAGCATGAAACCAACCAAACTAATGCGACATTTACAAACGAAACATCACGCATGTGAAGACAAGCAGGCGGAGTTTTTTCAAAGGTTTTGGTATTTCATTTTACTGTAGTAACTTTTATACATGTACTTGTCATGTTCCTCCTCAGTTTCTTAAAAAAAATGCTCTTAAATTCACTTTGTATGCATATGTCTGTTTAAATGTGTTTATTAAAGGATCTTTCAAAAATAAGTTTGTTTGGTTTGTATTCTATAAAAGTGGGTCACAACGCAATGACCATGGGAAAATGGGGTGAGACCAGTTGAGAACCCCCGATGTAAACTGTTCTTGTACTAATGAGGAGCACAACAGAGTTGGAAATGTGTCTTGGGAGTAACTTTTATACATAAAGCAATGCAGGAGCTACATGATGGCAGGCTGTAAAACTTAAGGGTCACAAAATTCTAATCTTCTATAAGGTTCTACCAAAATAGTAAAGAGTGGACCCTGGACTCGTTCTTACATATCAGATAAGGAGGAAAGGCTGAATGGCATTGAAATGTGAGCCTTCAGGCATAACATTAGACTTGTAGGCTGAAGGGAGTTTAGTATGATTTTTAACTGGGAATTAAAAAAGGAAGAAAAGAGAACAATAATGGAATAAGCAAGTTCTCATAATGAACATCAACACTAAAAAATTCTATGTCCCCTGGATGTTTTCATAATAAGTTTACTGTGTTTCTTCTGTGTGCTTACATATTTCTGTGAACTGCATTAGTGATGCAAGCTGCATACCTACATGGAGTTTCCACTTCTGCTGTTTTCCTATAATTTTTATTTTAAGAAAGCCACAAAAAAATTCCTTTCTGTTCATTCAAAGCAGACCCTAAAGAGGATGACGCCATCATTCACTGAACTTGGGAGGCTTCTTGCAACAGCTGATAGCAGACGACAGCAGAAGCTGCAACACTTAGCAAGTTCCTGGTGTAGTCTGTGTGATGAAATGATCTCTCTGTAATTATTTAAGAATTGTGGAAAAAAGAAAAACATGACATCCCTTGACTCACCATGCATCAGCATCGATGTGTACTTCCAAAACATAAAACCTTTTGCAAATTTTTTTTTTGAAAGTGTTTTTTGTTGAAAGTAGCCGTTACTGTTGCAGTATTACTGAAAAAGCTGACAGGACCAGTTACTGCTCTGAAGAATACTGACCTACAATATTAACATATAAATGAACTATAATTCTATTTAATTTGTATCTTATTATAATACCAGTAAATTAGTAATTACCCTGTAATGATTCTTCTGAGCAAAATCTGAACATACTCAGAACACATAAAATGTAAGCACTTCTGCAATATTTGGCTAGGGGGCACTGCTTTCAAGTATAGTTTTAAAAGGCCGAACAGAGCAGCCATTAACCCTCAAATGCCACCATACAATGCTGGCTTAGTGAGCACTGATCAGCACCGTGGATAAGGTGAGTTGCCCAAATTGTAAACCAAAAGGGTATTTACGTCTTAGCCTTTCTGACATGTCAGACTTTTGTGGTTTGAAAATTTCACACCACTGTTTTAGATGACACAACTGTATACCATGCTGCAATACTGCCACCTGCAGACACACACAGCATTTGATTGCTTTCCTCACAATCATTTGTTATATTTAATCATTTTGACTTCTGCATCTACTTACTCTGTTTAGAACAACTGTCTCAATGTTCTTTGTAGTTATGGTTTATGTTTGGTGTAGATGCTTTGCTGGCATCTTATCTTTAATTCTGTTTTAAAACAAAAAAACTGTGTCACTGTCCAAATACTTATGGACCTGACTGGATTTCAAAAATAGTCAGAGAAAGTAAAAGTGTGTGTTCTCCACCACAGAATCTCTCTCCTGTCAGGCTGCTGACTGCACTGACACCCAAGGAGTCAGTTTTACATAATAAGTATAATATGCCTTTTTGTTTTTTTAAATATAGTATCAACTTATAAATGTATCATGGTATTCCACTGGCATTGCTATCCAATACTTATTTTCCAGTATCGTGGCATCCTTGGTCTCAAATTGGGCTTTTTCTACTCTAAAGACTGCTGCAAGTTTGTGCTTTATGACTTTCAGTAAAATAACAATGCTGGACAGTGAACCACACTAAGCTAACTTCAACAAGTTCCTCCTGCTTGGAACACAGGCCTCACTCTCTTTTTGCTTAAATAAAAAATCATTATTAGTCTCTCTCTCTATTACTCAAACTTTCTCTCCCTCTCTCAAACTCTATCTTTCCCCCTTCTCTTTCTCTTTCTCTCCCTTGCTCTCTCTCTCTCTCCCTCTTAACCCAACCGGTCCCACCAGACAGTCACCCACCTCTGAGTCTGGATCTGTAGACTCAGAGGTTTTTGCCTGTTAAAAGGAGGTTTTTCTTTGCCACTGTGTCACCAAGTGCTTGCTCATGTGGGAATTGCTCACAATTGTCGGGTCTTCTTTAACACATACAATACTGACAACATAGAATGTGGTCCAGACCTACTCTATAATTACAGTGTATTGAGACAACTTTAGTAATGACTTGGCGCGATATAAATAAAATTTAATTTGATTACTGATTGATTTTAATTTTTTAAGAGCCTCATATCACTTACTATTTGATACAACTAAAAGCCTTAAGTCCAAAACCATAAGATCCCTAATATTTCTGCATTGACTTTTCACAGGATTAAAAAAAACTCATAATAAGGTACAAACTGAATCAGATCAAAACAGATTACACTCATTAAAGTGTGATCTGTTTGAGCATCACCGACTGAAATAAAACATAATCTATTCAAGTCAATTTTAACACCCTGTATCCCTGCTGTATTAACATTCCCTGTGTCTGGGCTGCTGGTTAGCTCCCTGTGCCCATATAGCGGCAGTCGTGAGTTCGATTCTGGCTCCGACCCTTTCCGCATGTCTACTCCTCTCTCTGTCTCCCGTTTCAACTCTGTCCTATCTAATAAAGGCTAATAAAGGCGAAAAAAGCCCCAAAATATATCTTAAAAAAAAAAAACAGTCCCTGTGTCCAGCAAACTTAATCCTCCTTACCTGTGTACTTTACCAGTGTTCGGCCCGTGGAGATCTCCCACAGTTTGACCACAGAGTCTTTGCCACTGGAGAGAATGTACTTGGAGTTTTTAGAGAAGATAGCAGAGCAGACCTCAGCTCCGTCATGAGCCTTCTCAAAGGTGGTCACGCAGCGGTTTGAGACGCCATCCCACAACTTGATGCTACCATCCTTGCTGCAGGTGACATAACTGTTTGCGGTGGGGTTGTAGCTGACGCCACTGATGGTGTCTGTGTGCTGGTCCAGTGGGTTGCAGGACACAAAGCACTGGAAGGTGTTGACATCATAGAGCCGGAGAGTGGGGTGCTGTGTTCCCACCAGAAGGAAGTCTCCTGAGGGATGGAAGGAGATTGAACGCAGCATTTCTGCCTCCTGTGAAAGAAGATCACGAAAGAAAAAAGTACAACAGAATTGTAGTAGCTACAAAAGTTTTAAAAGTTTTGAAAACTGCAATCTTCTCAGGCCTCCATGCATTAGCTGATTAAATATCTGCACATCTTGGCATCCACATCCACTCAGTGCCATTATAACTCCTTTTCTCAAGTCTAAAATACACAGTTTTAGTAAATATAAATAAATAAATAATAAATA
>JAQNCA010000014.1:26292078-26306690 GCA_029783725.1 Acanthurus tractus
GTGACAATACTGTACACATGCAAAGAGGTAAAATCACTGAGAGCAGCCTTCCAAGTCAAATACGTAAATCAAAAAAATAAAATATCCCTGCTCCCTGCTGTCTCAAGATAACAATCAGACATCAATAAGTCTGACCACACCTCATTTTCAAGAGCAACATGCCCATGAGTGCACATATGGTAGCGGGTACATTACCGGTAAAAGGTTTGGGATCTCTGAATTTTCTTGTTTTCAGTGGAAACACACACAAGATTATCCTGCATAGGACATAAGGCGAATATAGCTATAACAGGAGATGATGACACTGTCAGAGTAAGGAATAATGATTTTAATCAAAATTATGACTTTGTACTTCAAATGTTGCCTTCATCAAAATAACCACATTTTGCAGCAATTACAGCCTGGCAGACCTTAAGCATTCTAGCTGTCAATTTTTCTTGGTAATCTGATGGTCCCCAAGACCCTCACGCTGCCTCCACTGTGCTTGACAGGTGGCATTAAGCGTTGGTGTGGCATCTGAGGTGGTAGAGGTAGTGAGAGGGGGTCTTGAAAAAGGAGGGCTTCCAAACTCACGTCCTGCCATACCCTGTGGACAGCACTTGACTGGGGCCAGTTTCATTCATTTTCTATCCCCCCTAATCAAGGGCTGTCCACAGCGCATGCCATGGCATAGATTTGATGGCCTTCCTTCTTCAAACCACTTCTGCACTTTCACATAGAAAGTACAGCTGATTTTGTTATTCCCCTTCGTTGTATAACCTGCAGCCTCTAACCTTGTTTCTGGCTGCAGGCAGAACCATATATTTTTCTTTAAAGTTGGTGGACTAGAAAAAGAGAGACTTTAACTTGTAACTTGTCGGGTGGCCAGATGCACCATTTTAAATGAAAGTGAATATTTCTTATTACAATCTAACAATTGTTAAACTTTGTAATATGATAATATGTCAGTCATTTGTTAAAAGTTTGTTGTGTTGTCCCCAAGTGATCAACATATAAATGAATTGTAATTAAAAGGAAATACAGTGCAGATATGGTGTAATTTTACTAAACTAATGTGAATCACCTAGTATTGTTTTACTCTGAAACTATACCAATCATCATGATGTTCCAGTTGTATCTGTGGCACTGACATTGGTCAGTAGGCATCATGGCTGCTACATTTGTATTTTTATGCCATCACTGTAAAAAAAAACAATGACAATGATCTGTCCATTGATAATGGGGTCAAAAAAAAACTGTGCATAGCTGTATAACTGGTGGAAAATTTTACCTGTAGGTTTTATTTTAAAATGGAACTATACAATCTTTATTCTGCTTCTAAATCCACAATTTTGAAGGTGAATACAAGCAACAGCAAATAAGTGTGAGTACAGCAAGAAATTCTGGTTTCAAAAAAGCGTACTGCACTACTGTGTAAGCATGTGCAGTGTCTACCCGTGCACAAGGCAACACATTTTAACGGGGGCAGTCGTTCGCAGTGGGAAATTCACTACAGCCATGCAAAACCCAATCATTTGCTCTCTGCCTGAGAGTGAGAGCAGTGCACGTGCAGCCAAGCAAGCAACAGCAACATTAGCTCTGCTGCACCCTTGTCTATGTGGGTGTATGAAATACAGTGTGTGGGAGGCAGTAGAAAGGTTGGGGAGAGAGTATATAAGTGAGCTAGAAGTCAGATACTGCCTCAAACTGTTGATGGTAAAGTCAGTCAGCCAGCGTGACTGTTGAAGGTAAGCTCGACTCTGTCAGTGTACTTCCTCTGCCTAGCAGTCGCTTTCGCTCTGCACAGCACTCTGTGTTAGCCTTAAGTCCTTCCATCTGTGCTCAGGGCCTCTCTGTTCTTTCACTCCTGCTGATCACTCTGTGTAATCTATGTTTTCAACTTGTCCTCCGGAAGTCTTTGTTTGACAGCCACACACCCACCCAGCCACCCAGCCAGCCCTTCTCCTTCCCTCACTCCCCTCCTCCCTGCCTCACCACTTTCATAGTGCATCTTCTCTCTCATTTACATTTGTTCCGCTTCCTCGTGACAAGAAACAGTTCATGTCAAAGAGCTGTGCAAGAAAATCCGATTGTGAGAAACAAACGGCCTGGATGTCAGAGCAGACTGCAATGAGCGTACACTGCAGATAAGACTGTTTAGTTTAGAAGACTTTTTAAACTGGATAATTGTGGCTGTTTGAAGTGCAAAGCAAGAAGGTAAGGGATTTCTGCTGTTTTTCTTCTGTCCTTTTAAATGTTGCGCTTCAGTTTTGGCCTAGTTATGGCATATTCTGGTTTCTTATAGTGACACTGTTACCTACACTGTGTGATGACAACGCCAGCAGATATTTCCTCTTTTCAGTTGTGCCCTTTATACAGTCAGAACAATGGTTGGAAATGAGTTTCAGAGAGAAATGAAACAATAAATTTTCTCATATGACACCAAGTTAGAAAAAATCTAGATAGTCTCTTTATTTTACTTTTGATGCTTCCCATTTTTTCAGATGCTTATTCATATTGTAAGCCATTGTGAGCCAGAACAATTTGACCTCTTTTTGAACTCATTCCACCCAGGACAGACTTGTACAAAATTTTAAACTGGCAACATGTCCTTGTAGAAAAAAATGCCTGTAATAATTTAAAGGTCCACAATTGTATGTCTTAATGGAGTTGTAGCATGTGTAACATTCAGACTTAACAAAGCTGTAAGGAAGTGAAAGCACACTGCAGTCAGATGAATCTAAGTTCTCAGCTAAACAATGAAAATTAAAATACTCCAGCACAGTATTTCTATATTTAATAAAGAACATGCTTGAATACGAACAAAAACAAACTTTCCTCACTTCACAGCACCACAAATGTGTCTAACGTAGGCGTGCTCATGCTGTACAACCAACAAAGAGTGTGCTCAGTGCCAACTGTACCTCTGTGGGTGAATTATGCAAAATCACAATACATGTAGAAGCAGCAACAGGAAATGAAATGTGCTTGACTTAATATGAAACTATTTTTCTTTTCATGTAGGTGGCTATACACTTTGATTAGATTACTGCACAAATGTGTCAGTCTGTCAGGGAGCAAGGCTGCCACATGCTATTGTAACATTAAGGGCATGCCTGTTAATTGGTGCAGACTGGTGACAGAGGCAACAGCTAATGTCAGTAGACACATTTGGGGAGATAAAAGCCTCTGTATGAGTATCAGATCTCACTCCCTCATCCCTCTCTTGATGTGATTCACTCTACTATATCACCCCTGCTTCTCTCTGCTGTTTATGTATATGCATTTCTTTTCATGTTTTCATCTCATACATGTGCCTGCATGCCAAAACATATTAAAAGGGTTGTATTCCTGCACTGCCTGCTCTTAAAATTAATCTGAGAGATATAAACGTCTCGACTTTTTTCTGCATTGTGTTTCCATGGGTATTATTGCTCATTACACTGTGATATCACAGAGATAGCTGTAAACACACCACCCTAGATTTCATAACCATGAAAAAAATCCAAACTGGATTAACTGCTTTATTAGCCATCTGTCCTAAAGTGCACTGCATATCTGTCTTCATTAACTGCTTTATGCATTGCTATACTCCACCAGTACAATAACAATATATTCACCTGAAAAAGAGTCTAATTTTTAAGACCTAGAACCATCCAGTAGAAAAATCTGCACCATATGAGCTGAAGGAAGGCGGAGGTCTAATGCAAACTGTTCTTATCTTACAGGTAATTAGAGACCTGGCTCTAGTACATCACGACAGCAGCAGTGTTACCATGGAGACTGGCAAGCCAGGATTGGCGAGTGCTCCAGTGCACATCAGCTCCGCTGCAGTGCAGACAGAGAAAAGGATGGACATCCATGCCCCACTGACGGCTGTTTACATCCACACTGTGCCTGCTTTACCAGCGCAGCCTTACCACCAGCCTCTTGCAGCTGCCCAGGAGCCAGCCACACTCCAGCTGGCCATGCCACCACTTTACTCCAAGGAGACACTTCCTTTTTTGACAGTGCATATCGCTAGTGGGCTGCAGTCTCAGTCGGGATTAAGTTTGGCAGCTGCCTCTCAATCAGCCAGACAAGCCAAGTCAGCAGGAAAGCACGTGTGTCCTCACTGTGGACGGGACTGTATGAAGCCTAGTGTACTGGAGAAGCACCTTCGCTGCCACACTGGGGAGCGGCCTTACCCCTGCACTACTTGTGGAATTTCATTTAAGACACAGAGCAACCTTTACAAACATAAGCGCACCCAGGCTCATGCCCGCCTCTCATCTGAGTCGGAACAAAGCAGCCTGGGGAGTCTTGACAGTATGTCTAGCTTTAGAGAGACCTGTACCTCCAGTTTGTCTCTGGATGAGCGCGACGAGGAGTCGAGCAGCATGGAAAAGGATACCCAACAGCCTGCTGCTGAGGTCACCTGTTCAGCCAGTACTGCAAAGGACTATTCAGTAAACACCCATGGTTCTGTCAGTGAACAGTATGAGTCGACCGCTACAGATCAAAACACCAAAGAACAAAGAGGAAGTAGAAAGGTAACAACAGAGGGTGAAAGACAGCAGATGGACAATGAAAAACCTCAGCCGACTGCTGGTCGACATCTTCCCCTTCAGAGACAAGAAGCCACTCTGTTCTCCAAGCAGTGGGAGAGCTCTGTATCAAAGGGAAAATCACAGAGCCATGAGAGCACTGATTCAGGTTTCAGTGAGAGTAGTGACCACTATCCAAGCCCTGGCAGCGTGTTACCTGATCACAGTATGGATTCCCTCACTGAATCCACCAAAGAACATCTGGAAGAAAAGATCAGCGCACAAAAACTGACAGACACAGGCCAAGGAGGGCAGCAACCCAAAGACACTGCAAAGGAGAATGAGCACAAGACATTGGAGGAGCGAATATCCAAGCTAATTTCAGAGAATACAGCTGTTGTGGAGGATAAACAACTGGAGAATGTAAGGCCACGAAAAACAGTCCTGTCAAAGCAGGGTAGCATCGACCTCCCCATGCCATACACATACAAGGATTCCTTTCACTTTGACATGAAGATCGGTCAGACTCAGAGTGTTGGGTTGCAAAGAAACAGGAAACCTGGCCTCTACAGCTCTGTGCCCACTCAGCACTCCACCACCATGGAACATGCCCCCTTAACCCGCAGCAACTCTCTCCCTTTCAGCGTTACCCTCCTGCAGCCTGAGAGGAGCAGCCCATCCACCTCCTATCAGAATGATTATGTAACACTTGTCAGGAGGGGAAGCTCTGGCCAGATCAATCCAACAGGTTTCGTGATCAAGCCGGTGACCCAGCAGTCATCCACCCACCACCCACTGGTGCGGCAGACAGCCGTTGACTGCAACCACGCAACAGACGGTCTCCTCATGAATTCATCTGTGAACTCATCTGTAGAGGAGGCGTGCACCGGCAGTCTCAGCTGCGATGGGGATGGTGGTGACATTTTTGGAGAGCCAAGCAACAGAAAATTCCGGAGGAAGAAAGCGCAGAAGTTTGCTTACAACAAGTGGTATATGTATGGGGGTGGAACATTTAAGAAGCTCTACAATGCCGAGAAAGGTGGTGATAACAGTGCTATCAAAGGCAGGAAATGTTCAACAAACCCAGAGCATGAGGACTTACAAAAAAGATTATTAGCAGCTCAGCAGGAGGCAGTTGCAACGACAGTCTCAACAATAAACTTCACAAGCAACTGTACAACAGTATGTCACCCAGACTGCCCTCCTGCAAAACTGTCCCTTGTGTCTCCTGTGGATTTTAATCTAAAAACCAGCCAGCTTCATACATCATGCCGCACACTCAAGAGTCCACTCCGTAGAAATCTGTCTTTGTCAGTCCTGCCATTACCGTTAATTGGATCAGTTGTAAGCCACAAAACAGACAACATGAGCAGAGTCGAGGAAGGAAGATTGATTAATGCAGAAAAACAAACTGACTCACATTTCTGTGGAGCCCAGATTCCCTCTGACAGGAAAAAGCAAAAAACTGAAGAGAAAATAACCTGCCCTCTGGAGATGAAGACCATTTCCAACACACTGACTCATCCCCCTCCCTCTGTCACTCGCAGTGCACCTCAGCATGATACAAATCTTGACTATATCAACCTTCAAAAGAATCTAAATCATACTCAGCTCTTCCCGCCATCCATAATCAGTACAAATGCACCGTCTGTTAGCACCTTGCCAGCTACTTCCACCCCCTCCACAGCCAACATCAGCTTCCTGCCCAAGTACCAGCTAAAGTTACCTAATGCTGCTGAAGCTGATTCAAATGTTTCATCACATGCTGTGGATAAACCAGCAGGAACTGATGGTCACAGTTTTACCTCTACTTTGTCTTCTTGCCAAACTGAGCAAACACCAGTCTCTGTTAAGACCCTTGAAAAGAAATGCAATGATCCTGTCACCTCACTGTTGGTGCAGAGTTGTAATTTCAAAAAGGCAAATGCTTTTGGCTCCACACAAAGCCAGATCATCTCGTCTTGCACAACCCTTTGTCAGGCTGAAACATCAAGTCTTAATCAAAATCCGACATCTAGTCCAGCTGTAGTGCAAAGGCAATCTGCAGCAACCACAGTAACCACAACCTGCCTGCTACATAATCAAGCAGGATTATGCAGCACTTCGATACAGCCCTCAAAATCTGCAAGGGGCTCTGCACTTATGCAGTTCCCCAAACCTGTTGCACCTGTGGTTGCAAACTTCCCTTCTACACTTTCAATTACCAAAGCAAACAATCAGGCATCTGCTGCCACCATTACAGCTTTCTCACAAAGTCAACCTAACCCTAAACCTCCTCTGTCACACACACAAGTTTCACCGGCATCAGACCAGTTGAGCCCTGTAAACAGAGCACATACCAGCTCAAACACTCCGATCGTACCTTGTCACGTCATACCATTTGACCAAATGCAACCAACTGCTCAGAATGTGTTTCATGTTCACACAGCAGACCTCCAGATCTGTCTTCAGATCATATCTGATGAGCAGCTGGCTCTCATTGAACCCCAGATTGAGAGGCAAGCAGGTAACACGTTCTCACAGACACTCGATATGGAAGAAGCAGCCCCAGAAGGGATCCAGAGTAGGGCTCAAAGCTCTGTCACCGTGGAAAGTAGCATTGAGGGAAGGGACCATCAACAGCCAGGACATCAAAAAGAGTTGGACAAAAGTCAGTCTTTACCCCCACTTACCACAGAGAGAATAAAACATCCACCTTCTGTACAATTTGGGAAAGCAGAGCCAAATCTCCACTTGACCGAACACAGTAATAACACTCAGGCTGCAGTATCTGCTGACTCAAAGCCTCCTGAAGCTCTAGGCTCATCGCGAGGCCAACACAAATATAATCATGTAAACACCGTCACAGAGACTGAGATCGCTACGGCCGATGTTATGTCAACTGCTACTTCACTCAAAGGTGTAAAATCAGGAGGATACCAATTTTTGGAGGAGGAACATGCCCTTTCTCTGAACTGCTGTGCTGAAGAGCAACTTTTGCTAGACAGAAAGGTCAGCCAAGCTGGATTTGTCTCTCAAACAACCTCTGGCCAACACAAGCTCAGCATGACCTCGCTATCGCCCAACACAATAAATCAGAAAAGCTTGAGGACAGACATGCAGAGAAATGAAAGCCAAAACATACTTACATATCAAGGGACATCATGCACAGTCAAATCCAAGGATGCATATAGAAGCAGCAGGTTAGAAAGTGCAGAAATCCATACCCTTCCTAAGGGTGGGATCTGTCAGGCCTCCAGTGCCACATGTGCTGATGAACTCTCTGGCTCACTTTCTTCATTTTTCATCAATAGATGCTGTGCCCTAAGACAGCTGAACCCACAAGAATTTATTTACTGTAGTAATCCAGGGGAACCTCAACTATCAGATGCTCAGAGTTCATCCAATCATGCAAACATGGGGTGTGACATGGTGAACCCTATGGACAATTCAACCCCTTCACAGAAAATGACTCTAAGTGAATCACAGGATGTAATCAGCTCATCTCACTCAGAAAAACAGCAGGGTCAGTTTATCTTGGCGCCCTCTAACAACCAGGTGGAAAGACCTAAAGACCCAGCTGTGCTTATGAGTATAGAGAGCACCACTGCAGGTATATATGACAATTGCAATTGTATTTATTATTCCTGTAGTATAGGAATCTTAGAAATATATATACACCTTGTGAATTTGTATTAATTTGGTTCTGTACTCCATAACACTTGATTTAAAGTTCAATAATGACCAGGATAATAAATAGCTGACTGTAAGAGTTTGTGACAGTGTTCAGCAGTCATACTGGTAAACACCTCTGATCGTTCACATATGTAGGGCCCCAGTTTGGGACAATGTAGTGACCCAAAACATTCAGTTAAGACATGGAAACTGAAAGGTTTCGGTCAACAAAATTACTATGCATTTCATGGCTGAAAATCAGACTGAGGGCAAAAGGTCCCTAAAATACACGGTTGAATATTTGCTACCAGCCCCTGAAGCAGTTTTACTTCTTATGTTTTGTAATAATTTGGGCCTCCTCTGTTATTGCAAAATCTTAAAAATGTTGGGGTCTTGTATCTGAAAGAGCCCTGTGTCAAAGTTAGTTTTAATATTTTATGAATGTTTCTGTTTTGTTGACCTGGTGCATATTTCTTTATAAATTTGTTTGGTTTGAGAGTGAGAGGATATAATGTGCAGAGAGAAGGTGGTGGTGGTGGTGTCAGTATGAACAAGGATGCATTTTTCTCTAGGTCCCCAAGTAATTGTGAATCCCCTGAAGTTTTTATAGCAAAAAATAACTTGATAGTATTTATGTGAAACCACATATAAACCTTATAGCTCTTTGACCTCTGAGTTGTCTCTTATTTGCCAAAAGTCCAAAGTCTATATAAAAGCATAAAAACAACACATCAAAAATGTGTCTCATCCAATACTTATGTTTATACTACACTGTATACAAGCTGTAATCTGAGCCCATTTCAAAAACAGAAACCATTTCTCACCACAAGATGGCAGTATGTGGTCAGTGACTGATGAGTTAAGAGTGGGATCATGTCTGAACCTAGTTTCGTGTGGAGGATCACCAAAAACCCACAATTGATGGAAGGGATCTTTTTGGTCTTTAAGAAATGAAATGCACTCCCAGGAATTTCATTATAAACAAAATAATAAAATGTCAGTTTTCTGTATTATTTTCATAGCAAAGTTAAATCATGATTGAGACCAGTCCAAGTGCTTCTACTTTTGACTGCTGACTTTTGACCTCATTACTGTGACACATGAGCTGTTCAAAGGACATAAGAGTGTCTTGCATTATTTGAAAATGTTATTTGATCTCCATCGCAACACCAATATACCCAGTTGTTAAAGCAAAGGGGCTGTGAATTGCAGACAATGACAAAGTTCATAGGTCATCTGTTAACTTCCAGCCACTGCCTGAAACAACAACCCACCTTTCTGGTTGTCCTAGAAGAGTGAATCCCAGGAGTCACTGACACCAGAGTTCAGTCAACATGAAAATTTGATCACTCAATATCAAACATTTCTGCTGATTATTATTATCTTAAACCAGGTTAGGGTTAAGGCTAAGGGTTGTTTTCTGCCTGTTTTCAGTTGTGTTATGAAGGTCATCCATTGTAGTATTTTCACAAGATCTTAGAGCACTAAGATTTTGCCAGATCAATTACATACTTAATCTACACAGTCTATATGCTCTTGTTATTTAAGGCAACTCCAGCATACCATCCACTGCTAATTATATCCTAACACACTACTTCATTTACTTGTATCGCAACAATATGTATCCCACCAGATATAACTGCTAAATTTTTTTCTGTTATTTTGTTGCTATGAAGATAACACACTATTAACTTGAAATGAATTTTGTATTTATTATTATAATCCATTTCTAAATATATTTTTTGCTGTGTTTTTATCCAAACTTAAATATAATCACCTACTCAAGTTTCTACTTTTAGGGATTTTATAACCTTCATCATGTCTTAGAACCTTTTTCAAACTGGCTAATTTGCTTTGAGATGGATTTCCTAAAAAATGTTTTCCTCCCCCAGGGCTTATGGTGGAAGACTCTCTGGAGGGTTGTGCAGCCCAGAAGGATTCACAGAAGCCAAAAACCTTGGACTGGAGGTCACAGCAGAACCAAGATGCTGGAGAGACAAGCAACCATTGTACTGAGGGACACAGAGGAGGAGGAGTAGTGCGGAAGAATAAGGATGGAGGAATTAATACAGATGAGGAGCCAGGGAAGTGGGGCAAGGCTGAGTCCAACTGCAGATACATGTGTTTACAAGATGTGACAAAGCAAGAGGTGAGACTGAAAGCATTTACAGATTGTTCAACTAGATGAAAGTGTACAATTAAATTCTTTTCTTCACTTTGTTTCAGTGTTTACATTCCACATATTGGTTTTATTTATAAAGTTCAAAGAATAAACTGTACAGTAAACCAGTAAACATATACTAAGAATAAATATAAGACTTTTAATTCCAATTATTTTGTAATTGTTCAGCAAAATCATCACAACAGCTAGATGAAAAAGAAATAGCACAGAAATCTTACAAAAACAGCCTGAAATTGTACAGGTTTTTTTTCCAACTCAGCATACTTTCCAAATACTTTTTGTTGTTTTAGTTATTCTTAAACTCCTCTAATCTTTCTACAAATCCCTCACCACCAGGCTGTCCTGATTTGGGGATCATTTGGGGATCATGGGAAACAGGTTTCACTCACAGCAGGTCAAAGACTTGTTTTTCATTTTAGTATTTGCAGAGTGACACTAAATATGTGGCTCCCAAAATATGTTGAAACAGAGAAAAGGGTAGTTAAAAAAGATTTACGCACAAAATCAAATAACATATATTAAGTAAAGCAAACATCTAAATAATGTATATTGCAGAGTCACTCACATTAGCATATAAGATATAAATTCTTACAATTTATTGGCTCTCAACAGCATTTAAAACTACAATATATAGTAAAAATATCTGAACTATGCAGTTTACCACAGTTAAATTGACATAATTCTGTTTTTTTTCTTGAATGTGCTTTCAAACCTTAGAGTTTTAATGGAGAGAAGACAATCGCTGTATTATAGTGGTATGATAGTAATTTTGTTTCTCATATTCTTCTCTTACTAACAGGGAAAAGACAGAAAGGCTAAAGTGGATTCCTTCAGAAACTCTTGTCTTTTGGAGCAGCCTCTACAGCACATTTCCCAGACACACTCAGGAATGTCTGAATACTCTCAGGAGAGCCCTCAGCAATCCCCAAGCACATCAAATAACCTTAAATTACCTGACAGCGGCAGTCAGACTAGCCTTTTTAACTCTACAGAGCCCCCATTAGAAATGACCAACTCCTGTTTATCACAACAACACTGGCAAAGCAGCAGCATCCAGAACCAACAAACACACATCTTATGTGAATCAAATCAAACTCAGTCTCTTATAGCACAGGTCAAATTAACAGAAATGCCAAACGCTTTTTCACAAATGGAGTCCAGCCCTCAACAAAGTCAAACATTTTCACACCAGGACCAAAAGCAGGACCACAAGCAAACCACCATCTCTGTGACCATGCAACATGGGAGCACTACTACAGATCACAACGTCACATCAGAAGGCTGTTTCAGTAAGTTAACACCGGGAAATAACAGAAGTCTCATGCCTGATGTCAAAACATCACCCTCCATACAGCCCAGCCAAGTTTCTTACTGTGTTCAAGTCAATAGAGGGGCTGCTGGATTATCAGGGGACCCCCAGGTGTCATATAATAACTTGCCTTGTAATAGTTCCGTGCCGCCATCAAAGCCTTTTACACAACCAAAATCTGATGACTATCAAGATACAAAGGATAGTGCACCAAATGACTACACAAGTAAGAGCAGTAACTCTGGGAGACCTGACATGACCAACAAATATCAGTCTTTTTTCTTTACCAGCCAGTTTCATGGCTACCAGCCAACAGAGTGTCTGCCCAGTGGAGTAAGGCCCGTGCAAGGCTGCCAGGACTACACAGAGGACACCAGCAGCAGTGACGACGAAGGAAAGCTCATCATTGAGCTTTAGGTAAACAAAAATGTGCTGTCTGAGTTTAATCTTGTGTAGATATACTGTATATTTTTTTAGCAGCAAACTAAATCTACATGCATAAATATTGTCATTGACTGCACAAAAATAAGTCCAAATCTGAATAAAATATGAAGTGTCAATAACTTTTGTAATCAGTATGTCTTGTAATTTCAAGTTGACTGTTTAATTTGTCTTTGTCAGTGTCTTTTACTTTAATAAAGGAACAGCTGCAAAGCTGCTAAAAGTGTAAAAAAAAAGTTAATGGGGTAGAAAATACACATTTGTAGGTACAAGCATAGGTGAATATGAACTAAATGCAGAGAAGCAGGCAGCCAGGGAGAGTAAAATATTCCTATTTTTCAGAAATGAGAAATGAGAAATTAGAAGGATTGTACAGTATTTTTATAATCTACATCAGCAACATTATCAAGTCTAATTAGCAAACTTTTTTATTGCAAATGGCTGGAAAGAACCAGGGATCCCTAAATTTACATTCAAACTAATAATGGGATGTCACTGATCTGGCAGTGCAGCCTAGCTGCCTTCTTGTGAATCACAATGGATGACATAAGTGTAAAAATAACCATTGTTGAATACCGTATTGTCTAAATCCTTCAAGGTCAAGTTAGAGGTTTGAGTGAAATTTGGTTTGATCAGAGATTGTGGGGTTTAAGTTGTCAGTGGCTTTACTGGTTGAAAAAAATGCCCAAAGTGTATTTGCTTTGGAAAGCTGCAAGCTAAAGGAAACACAGCCATGAGCACAGGCGCTGCACCACTTGCTAGATGATGATATTAATTTGCATCTCATCAAGTGCTTTGCACATCTCAGTGGGGCGATACGTTACACCAAACAGCAGATAACCTCAGGTAAGCCAACTTGCAAGCATTGCATACAACCTTGAGTTCCTCAACAAACTGGTGAATGTGACTGATATGAGGCGCAAACATAGTTGAAGGTCTCCAAACTGCTACCTGGCCACGCAGCACCTTCATAATGTGCTGCAAACAACTCTTGAAGAATCAGCTTGTTGGACTGTGTTAAGTTGCCCGTGACTAACTTAAAACACATAAACCTAAAGAACTGTCTGTCTTGGAACTCATCATAGATGATGCTGGACTCTATTGCAACCAAACAACAATACACACATACACACATATCTGTAGGAGAAAGGAGAAAAAATTACAATACCAACCTGAGGACTGAGACTTTGTTGCATTCCAGGCACAACTTAAGGATACTACCAAGGCCTCAGATAGGAGGCATCGGAAACCCTGGCCATTCACCTTATTGATGTGTGACTGCCTTGGATGACACTCAAGATACCGATAACTGATACTGATGATATATGATAATATATGATAATATATATTTTTTATGCCAGTATTCCCATCTGTGTGTTGCTGTGTGTGTTGGTTCTTTGGTTTTCAAACTACATCAACTGGTTGAAAACAACTAAATCCTAACCCTTCTCTTTCTTTCTATATTCTTTTTTGTGTCCCTTAACCACTTAGCCCTTGAAACAGCATTGATCTTTTGTTTGGTTTTTGCTATTCTTAAGAACCTAAAAAATCATGGAAACCCCCCACAAGATACTGCATGCCTACCACCAGAGACAATTCCCTGTTTGCACTCAATAGACGATGATTTAGCCAACTTGGAGATGTGATCCAGCGATGAAATTTTGCAGCCTCAGGATGAGGCAGCAGCCTTCATAGAATTCAAAACACTCAAGGAGAATCCATTTGTGGTTTTGGAGACTGCTAAGATGTTTAATCTGGCACTATTGCAGAGACTGCGTTCGCCATCACAGCATCTACTGAGACTTTTTACTGGCTAAATGTGTGTTTCAAGAACAGAAAAAAACTGCTCAAACTAGGGTATGTAAAGGATACCCTTTTTGTCTACAACAACCTTAGGGGCAATGAAATGTCAGCATAGTGGACAGCCACAGAACTGATCACTGATCCTGATGAAGCAGCTACAGAAAAGTTCAGTTTGAAAATTTGTTTACAAATGTGTTCGAGTTAAGCAGATAAAAATGAAAAAAGTACTTTAAAGTGGGTTACATTCAGCCATGTTTTCAATCATCGGTCACAAGACCTAATTAGTCAGGACAGGTCTGGATTTAGAAGCAATTTTGCATCAGAGTCAGTTTTGGCACTGAGCTGTACAGGTGCAAGTGATTGCATGTTTGTAAAACAAGACATGTGCAGGCTCTTCATACAGTAAGACTACAGCAGTGGACCATGGTAGTTAAAAAGAAGAGTTACAGTGGTTGTATCTGATTTCACTCATTAATAAACAACATTAAATTGTAATGTCTTGACACTCCCATGCTGGAATAATTCTAGGTTGCCCCGACATTCCATTTATGATGACACATCATGAGTACAGCGTGATACATGCAGAGACTTGTCTTCCTCTTGCAACAGTCCCTGTGCTTCTGGGAGTGGGGGTGGGGGACAAAATAATGTATCGTCGTTGTCTGTTAAAAGACAGTGTGTATATTGGGGGGGGGGGGGGGGGGGTTTTTTTTTTTTT
>JAQNCA010000014.1:26320039-26331231 GCA_029783725.1 Acanthurus tractus
TATAGTATTGTGTTTATTATTGTGATTTATACGGTATTTTGCCAATTACTGCTTATTATATAGTATTTTACTTTGAAAACATTCACAATAACTAACTTTACAGAAACACAGTAAATTACTGTGTATTTCACAGTCATTTTTTACACTATAGTGTGCAGCTGTGTGCTACATCTACTTTGTCTAGTGTACTTCTTCAGAGTTCACACAATTTAAGAAGTTATTAAAACTCTGGGACTGTAACATTTTGTCCTTTTCTACAACCAGTAATATTTCTAATGAGGTTAGGATGAGGACTCGGTTAAAAAATAAAGAGAGTTATTGATTTGTTCATTAAATTCCATTTTATTTTCAGCATTTAAAGGTTTCTCCAATGTAGCAAAATAATGTCCATGGAGAAGGCTGCTTTGCAAACCTTAGCAGCTAAGGAGCAAGGTATTTTTCAGGAGTTGTGAAGATTGAATGAATGAATAAATATTGGACTTTGATTTGTCAGATGGACAGATATTTTACTGCAAACAAATGCTATTGTTGCTTCGTGTCTGCAAGATGTCTGAAACTGGTTAGTAGGGAATTATTCGCAAACATTTTCAGCAAATCAGCTTCATAAAGTGTAAATACGTCATTGTTGCACTGCTGCCAAGTGGCCAAAAAAACTGCTAATGCATGTTTGTGTGGCCACTTCCTGCAGTATCCCATTTTCTTCAGCTGAATGTAAACTAGAAGCTTGTTTTAGGCTGTTGTGGTGGGTGATTAGAGAGACCTATTTCTCAAGCTAGTGTTATTTCTCTTAGACAAAAGGCAATAACTTGATAGTTCTTACAAATGACAGCTATCTTAAGCGTAAAAGGACAATTCAGACTAATCTGATTACTAAAGTGCATGTCAACCCACATTTTCCGTTTTCCCATGTAATCTGATTTCTCCTAGTATCAGGGTTTCTCATACAGAATACAGAAATACTTTATTTATCTCAAGGGGAAATTGCCTTTAGTTACAGATACAGATGCTCCTATTCAAAAGTCTTAGAAGAAGTAGGAAAGTATAAATATATCAATAAAATTAAAACATAAGTACTTATATAAAATAAAATATATCTAAACACTAATACATAAATATACATATACATTTTGTTCTTGTAATATATATTTGTTTTGTATCTACAATACAACAGTTAACCAACATTTAAATATAGAATATTGAATATAGAATATTGCACATTTATTTATTGCAAATTGGATTATTGCACATCAGAGAAGTTACTGACATTCAAATCAGTAACATTAACATTCAGAAGTGGGTCAGAGTCAGGGGGGCTTAGAGTCACAGTCAGAGTGAGGAGTTGTACAGCCTGATGGCCACGGGCAGGAAGGATTTCCTGTGACGCTCTGAACGTACTCCTGTAACTGACCAGCACATCATGGAGTGGGTGGGACACATTGTCCAAGATGACATGTAGTTTGGACAGCATCCTCCTCTCAGTCACCTCAGTCAGAGAGTCCAGCTCCACTCCCACAACAGAGTTGCAGAGTCTGCAGAGTCATCCGAGAACTTCTGGAGATGACAGATCTCAGTGCAGTAGCTGAAGTCAGTGGTGTAGAGGGTGAAGAGAAAGGGAGAGAGGACAGTCCCCTGTGGAGCCCCGATGTCGCTGACCACTCTGTCTGACACACAGTGTCGCAGGCACACAAACTGTGGTCTGCCAGTCAGATAGTCCACAATCCAGGACACGAGGGGGGAATCCACCTGCACCGCTGTCATCTTCTTACCCAGTAGAGCCGGACGGATGGTGTTGAATGCACTGGAGAAGTCGGAAACATGACTCTCACAGTGCTTGCCGGCCAGTCCAGGTGGGTGTAGACACGGTTGAGCAGGAAGATGATGGCATCCTCAACTCCAAGTTTAGGCTGGTAGGCGAACTGTAGTGGGTCCAAGAGTGATATGACAAGGGGCCGGAGCTGCTCCAAGACAAGTCTCTCCAGAGTCGTGAGTCATGATGTGGGAGGTCAGCGCCACGGGTCTGTAGTCCTTGGAGCCACAGGGACGCAGCATCTTCGGTACAGGAACAACGCAGGACGTCTTCCACAGCATAGGGACTCTCTGTAGACCTGTAGATTTGATGGAGTACTCCAGAGAGCTGGGTGGCACAGGCTTTGAGCACCCTGGGGCTCACACCATCAGGACTCGCAGCCTTTCCTGAGTGGAAAACTCATGTACATGTTTTCCACTCATGTACATGGCAGAGTCATGCCATGTAAAGCAGACTAACGACAGAGAAGCAAACAACTCAGGGGAATTTCTAGATGTGGGTGGGACTGCTTCAGTAGATCACCAAAGACTCCTTAGCTTACATCAAATTTTGTTTGCAATGGGTTCAATTGTTTTTACTTGATAAATTACAGGAGGTTTGATTTTACTGCAGATATACGATACAGGTATTTGTTATCCTGACACTAGGACAATCAAAATTAGATCTAAACTTTGACCAAAAAGTATTTATCGGTGTGCTTCAAGGAGAGCTGCAATTTCTTTCCAGAAGTAGCACCAGAAGTAGCACCAGAAGTAGCAGGGTGGTGCATGGACGGGAATTTGATAGACCCTGTGCCATTCTGTGTATTTCTCTTCAATTTGTTATGGGTATTAACTCATTTCAACTGCATTTTTGAAAGCAGAGTCACACAGAGGAGGTCAGTCTCACTAAGGTGTCCTGTGTTTTGTTGATTAGCACCATGTGGAAGACAGATGGTTATGTTTCATAAGGCTTTGCTTGTTTGATATTTTCATGAAATTGCTGTGCAAATCTTATTCTGCCAGCAGACAGATGACCGATTTATTATTCCTTCCATTAGAGGAGTCAGCATTTTTGAGTCAGTTTAAAGTGGTGCAAATCACTGCTGCTGGCATGAGTTGAAACAATTTGTAAAACAATAAAGCTTTCATCCAAACTCCATGACACATTTTCCCTCTTCTTTTATATTTTTATTGACAGTCTTACACAGTTAGCCTGTAAAGTCGACAAATTCTGATTCCAGGTCACCAAATACTATCACATGCTTATGCTGATAAGCAGAAAGACTTTTTTATGACTTAAAAGTTGTGAGATTATTGTAGTTATGAAACTGTGTCCCTTGTAGACTCTTAAGGGTCCCTTTTGGTTCTGTGTAAAATGCAGAGAGGCCTCGGAGCCTGGTTCTCTTCAAGGTTACTGCCTGTATGAAGTTTTTCCTCACAGCTGTTTCAAAGCGTTGCTTACGGGGAAATTGTTGGATGACTTTAAAATTTATTAAAAGATTTATAAATAAATCTGACATGACTTGAGATCCAAACAAAACCATGTCATTCCTAAATCTAGTAACAAGCTGAGGCTTTATATGACATCTTACTTGAATTGTTTTTTTCTCTGTGTGGTTAAGCTTGCTACTTTACCAGTTTCTGCACCAAGATAACATGTCTCAGGTCAGTCTTTCTGCTAAGTCCATACTAATGAAACTAATACGTACCTATTCAGCTTACTTTGCTCCATACTCATTACTTTAGAAGTACTGTACATTACTGTTGTGATTTTATTCGACAGAGCCAGGCTTCCTAAAAGTTTGAGCTGGCTGCCAAAACCTAAAACCCAAGTCAGAGGTAAAGGGTACCATGACAGGTACCATGATGGAAGTTATTAACTGACTTTTTAACCCAGGCTCTCTTTCTGGCTCTATGCCAGAATGAATTACTTAAACTTTACCACGGCAAGAGGCAACACTTTTAATGCGATTAATGCAAGAATTTAACAAAATTCCTTGTGTTATTTTAATGAAAATGTATTTATTTTTACTTTCAATGCCTCCAGTTAATTTTCAACATAAAAGCTGTGCATTCTCAAGCTCCTAAACTTTAAACTTGATGCAACAGATTTAAACATCATACCCAAGAATTGCATTTAGAACTCATATTATCCCACAAATAGAGGAAACAAGGGAATAACTTTTATTTTTTTGACCAAATTGAAGTGAAATAGTTTTTATTGACTGACAAACACCATCAAATAAATCAATTCTCCAATCGGTTTTCTATTAGCAGTGTAAATGGACTCAAGCAAGTCAGGACGGAGCATAACAACATAATTCAAACAGGTAACGTTAAGGTTACGAGAAATTAACGACACTTCATATGTAGGAAACTTCATACCAGTTTATAATGTGAAGTGAATTTTTAATGTGTGCCTCTTACATATCCAATTTGGGGGAATGCCCAGGGAACACTACAGAAACATTTGGCGTTTTAGTAAGAGCAAGGACAGCCTTTACATTTGTGCCAAAACATATAAAACCTCCTGCTGGTTAGCATTAGCACTATATTAACTCATGTTAACAACAAAGAAAATAGTATGTGTGTCATCACAAGCTGAAAACTTAATTTTCCCTCTCTGCACATCACCACTGTTTATGTTTCTGAATATCTTCATCCTGGAAGGAGTTTTTTTAAAAAAAAAACAAAGCTTTTTTCAGGCAATCGTTGCACACATGCTCTCTATAACCTCATATGTGTTAGAATGTTTTTTTTTTATTTTTTTTATTTGTGTTATGCCACTGGCAGTGGGATCTCTAAGGACTCTACCAGTCTTTCATCTGGAGGGCCCGGTGGCAATTTTCTACAACCTATTGTATTTGTGTAATGAAAAGATAAGAATGAAGCTTGATCATGTTGTGATTGCTTTTAAAGTTGTGTTGGTTAAAGAGAACAGACCAGAATACTGTGGTTTATGCTTGCACAAATGACTGCTCTGGGTCTCCAGAGGAACTCATTCATCAAAGACCATCATAGGAAGCATTCCACAGTCAAGCCTCAGCCTCCCGGCAAAGCATTAACCATGGGCTTTCTGTGCTCTTTAAATTAAAATATTATTTAAAGTTATTTTTTATTAGAATTGTACGGATCCTGTTTCCAAGAGGGCGGATGACAAATAATACAGCACACAAAAGTTACTGCATAATGTACAAGTGCTTAGAGTAATCAGTGTGGGGAGTGCTTAAAGCTTAACATATTCGAAAAATGTCATGCCATCATCCACTATATTGAAATTTATCTGAATGGTTCTTGATAGGGGCTCACAAAGATGTTTCTATCTGTTCAACTAATCTGTACCTGTATTTGAACAGGAGATAATGAAGTGGGTATGTTCAGTACCAGAACTCATTATAAGCTAGGCTAATGCTGTATATTTCTACCAAATGTTTACTGGTGATACAATAATTGCAACTACATTTTAGAATTTGTTTGAACATGTTTTATCTACATTAAGAAGTTAATTATGGTGCGTATCAGATGTATATTACTCCTGTTTACTTAAGATACAGTATCATCATTATAAGATGTGAACAGAGCAGGCCTCAGGATTGAGCCCTGTGGGACACCTTTTGCACACATTCAGACTTAAAATTTCCAATATGTGCTGATTTATGTCCATGAGGAAACCATTTATAGGCAATTCAATCAAATCTGATATTGTGAAACCTCCTTTAAAAAAGTAAAATTTATTGTATTGGATGCCTTTAAAAGATCAGTAAAAAAGGGGCACGCAGTGTTTCTTTCCAAAGCTCTAATACTGTTATTTAAAGTAGAACTGGCAGTAGTAACAGTATGCTGCTTTAGTCTAAAACCAGATTTAGTGTAAGAAACAATAAGCTAATTGGAATGATGATTGGAAGTGTCAAGGGTAAAGAATCTTTGTAAGGACTCACAGTTTAGAAATTTACACCTTATTTATTTTGTCTTGTAGGCAGGACATCAGCAGATCCAAGACCTTCCTTGCTGATTTGACTGAAGGCCTTGGAAGCAGCTTTCTGCAGAAACACTTACTGCCCAACACACCAGAGAGTGTGCAGACCAAGAAGAAACAGTTTTAGAGTCACTGAAGAAATCTGCAGAATACATATTTTGTCTGCATTTTAAAAGTTTGCTTTCAGTATCAAATGGCAGCCAGGGTTCACTATATAAACATCCATGTTGGTGCTTAATTTATTTGTCTTTTTCATCACAACATTAGCTTTCAAACCAGCCAAGCTAAAGACACCTGTTTATCTACTGTAAAACCCTTAAACCAGTTTCTTAATGCTAGGAGAATACAACTTTGATGTAATATGAGTACCGTCCATTTACCATTAGATGTGACAGCTTTCCTGCTTTACTAGAGCTGGGTACTTGCTTTCTTGCTTTGGTTGTAATTGGGTTGCTTTTGGTAACATACAAACAGGATGAGGTTTAACAAGAAATATTACAAACTTAAAACACAAGACACAACATCTGTATGACATTTTTATTCCTCATGCCATTTAAAAACAGTTTCACAGCATTTGATGATTAATAACTAGAACACTTTGAAAGTGCAGCGCAAGTTAAGTTCCTTAGTAAATGATTGCACTACACAGCTCGATTTTTATTTATTTCTAGAGTATTTGTTTAAAGACGCTAGAGAGTTCTTATTCAAAGCATCTAAAAATTAACTACAATTATCAACAAACTGAGAGGAAATAACAGTTTGGATGTTTTGTCAAAGAATCAGTGTACTGGGTTGCAAAAGTTTCTCCCAAAGTTAGTGTACTAACCAGCCTGCCTCTGTATGTCCAGTCTCAAAATAGTACTTTGTTCCTCAGGAGACAACAGTGAGTCACTGTTGAATTCAGTCAGCCCTCATATCAAACAGTGTGTATAAAGATGTGGAACTGCCTTGAGGGGCCTTTTTTGCAGCTTCAACAAGGACTCTGGCTCTGGGAAAAGTCCTGCTTAAAACACACCACTGATGCCATTAAAGGATATTCCAAAAAGTGAAAAATTAAAAGAACAAACCACCCAATACCAACATATTTGTCTGGTGATAGAGTTAGTTTATCATAAGATTACATGACTCCATGCTTGATTTCATGCACATGTTATGGGTGTGGATGTGGCAGCATCGAACAAACAGGCTAATTGCATTGCAATTCAGTAAGCAAAGAATGCACACTGTAATGTTTTTTCTTGTTTTTTCTACCAAAGTTTGGGACATTATAGTAAACTGAACAGCATGTCAGTAAGGAATTTCAAAAAGCCAGGGGCTGAGGTTTGGGGTGACTTCTCCCTCCATGTTTTTCTCTCTTTAGTGTGTGCTCTGTGGTAATGAAATGTAGCACTGTTTTATTTATGTGAATAGACACTGGGGAGTACTGACATAATTCTGTCTGTACCCTTAAAGGCAATGTGTTCGGTACCCAACTCTAGTGACCTTCAACAACATATACCCCAGCGCCTGAGCCTACAACAGATGCTACCATATTAGCTGTGGTGCTAATGCCATGTTGACTTGGCTAAATATACAGTAAAGCAGCTTAATTATGGCAAAACTTAGTACTCACAAGATTGAATTTGGGTCAGAGAAAGTCAGTACTGATCTATCCTTGGGCGACAGTCTTGAAGCAGTCCTGCTTTGTACTCTCTCATTAATAAAAGCAGTCTGAAGTGAAATGTTTAGTGCACGTGTGCGACACTTTGTATGTCTACTTGAGCCTGTTAGTAGGAAAAAAGTGGCAACTGTGGGGTAGACACACTAGGATTCAGAGGGAGAAACACCCAGCACTGGGTTTGTCACCTAGCTTGAGGTATGTCTAGGGATGTTAATTACGTAAAACGGTATTATAACATGTCCTAAAAACAGACCAGATCTGTTTTATGTCAATTATCACTTAATCTTCATTTTTTATTTGTGTTTTTCTCTTTTTTTGTCAGTGTGGAGTGGTGCGGTTTGGGTGTGTCTGACAATAATATTCATCTACCACCATGGGGAGAAACAGGAGCCCTAAAAACCTGGAAGTGAGACTGCACTGTGGCATTTCTAATTTCCTCATCTCAAAGTCTGTTTTTTTCATCATTTCTTACAGTGTATAATGGTGAATAGTGTCCTCCCCCTCTGCTATCTGCTTGCTACATGGTTGATAAATCTCTGGCTCAGTGCTACCTATGAAGACTGTGATTTATATGAAGAAATACAAACAAGTCACAAAGTATTTTACAGTAAAGCAAAAAGATGATGGGTGCAGTCAAATCTTTTCCAAGCACTGACAGGATTAACTGACTGGCAAAGTCACGTCCTCTATCAAGCAATCTTTTGCAAATGTAAATCTATTGAACTGACTGAATGTGTGTATGAGTTCCTGGTTAACAGATTGGCACACATCTGCTATTAGTAGGGGAATGCTAGTGAAGTGTTCGGAAGACTACTCAAGAAAGACTAAAAAAGCGCTGTATAAAATAGTTAATTTACCTTTTACAAGCAACCATACAAAAACTTAAATAAATATGGACATATGTTAAGAAATTTATTTTTAAGTAAAGATCTTTTTTTAGTTTTTCTTTGTTAACTTTGACCAGTAGTCCACGAAAAAAATTAAAAAGGGTTTGAAGTGTTATGGCCTCTTTAGGTTCATATGGCTTATGTGTTAGTAATAAATTTCCAGTTTTACCATCATTGGATCATTATATTATTTATTAATATTATTATTATCATTGTATTATAAATGTGTTTCAGTCATTCTTGTTAGATCTGAGACATTAGATAAATAAAAAAAATGATATATTAACCAAGATAAGGATTAAAATGCATATTTCAATTTTATAGATGTCATTTCTTCCCTGTATGTCCTTAAACAGAGGAGATCTTCGGTGGGCATGAGCAAGCAGGGGGCCTGGACCAGGTGAGATTACATAGCTGGCTGTAAGCTCACCTAGGCCAAACTCTGGAAGGCTGAGCCACACCATTTCAAGTTCTTGGTCCAGTTGGTGAATGATGTCCTCCCGAGTCCTGCCAACCTGTTCACCTGGGGCCTGTCACACTCACCTATGTACCAGCTCTGCCAGAAAAGAGGATCATCAGAACACATCCTCAGCTGCTGCTCAAAGGTCTTGGGAGATGGCAGGTATCGTTGGCGCCATGACCAGGACCTGCGGGCAATAGCAGACACCATCTGCACTGGTATCAACATCAGCAAGCAGCAACACCCAACCAAGAGCACGATTGCCTTTGTCCGAGCAGGGGAGAAGCCTCAACCCTTCAAGAAAACCCAGGGGGGGCTGCTTACAACAGCAAGGGACTGGCAGCTCCTGGTTGACCTAGGGAAACAGCTGAGATTCCCGGACAACATCGCAGCTATGACACTCAGGCCAGACATGGTCTTGATTGTCCACGGCCAGCAAGCAATTGGTGCTCCTTAAGCTAACTGGTCCCCTGGGAGGACCAAATGGAGGAAGCTCAGGAGAGGTTGAGGATCTGGTAGACCTGAAACACCCTATGACCCCGGGTACATTACTGACGATGTGTCCAGGTTGCACCATGAGGTGTATTTAAGTACTTTAGTACTAGGCTTGTTTGATAAGTCCACTGCTTTACTCTGTTGTGCCCCATTGATGCCGTCATCCAATGAGTTTGTAGATGTTTTTAATAATACGGTAAATCTGGAAACTATGCTGCTTTTCATTTTGTGTGTGTGGCCTCAGTTACTGTTTCATGCTGTCTCTCATTTGACTCTTACAAGCCTAAGTAGCGTATCTGATCTGCTGCTGATTTCTTATGACTCGTAATTGTTGTGGTCTGGATAGACTGATGTGATGTTTAGAACAAATTAAGGAAAATATGTGTGTCTGTGTCGAATTCGCATTGGCCCACCCAGGTTTAAGAGGATCTCCGTATCTCCTGGTGTATCTGCTGTATTTTCATTCAGAATATGCTAGTGCGCTCTATTGACTATGGTCTGTCACCTGTGTACATGTGTAAGTGTGTTTTAGCGTAAGAAGTGTGGTTCTGAATGTCCAATGTGTGTGGTTTGTAGCGAACATGTGCATCAAACTCTAACCAGAAGTACTGGTTGACAGCATCATTCCATGTCATTTGCATGTGAAAAAAGGTGTGAGTGCAAACACATAACATCTAACATTTCTAGCTCTCTAGATACACTCGGCTTATACAGTTACATTAAGAGTTGTCATCAACTCAGATAACTTTACCTATTTCTATTCTGCTCCGCTCTGTATTTGTGTATGTTATTACTATACTGCAAGCTTATATTAAATGTATTACTATGTGTCAGTACCATATTTTGTAAAATATGTACGTATGTAGCTACATACTTCTGACAAAATAAACCTGACCCAAACAAAAACACAACAAACTACTGCTAAAATTGAAACTATTTTTTTAAAAATGAAACAAAACCAAGTCTGCTTTAGTAAATGTATGAAGCAGGTCTTGAAGTGTGTTTTGCCTACATGTATAAAAACTGTAATCATTATCCCTAGATCTACAAAAATAAATAATAATAATCCATATGAGACTATTACCTATTAAGCCATCTTTGTCAGTTGTTTGGTGCCAGATAGGTTGTGTAAAGAAAGTTTATTAGATTCTCCTTTAAAAACAAATTAAATCAGAACAGTAGATTTGGGGGCTGTTGAAAAAAAAACATTGAGTTGACAGATGTGATAAAGCTCCCGAAGCAACAACAGAGTTTTCGATAATTCTCTGTGGGTTCACTACCATGAAAGACACCTTTAACATTATAGTTATTTAATTTATTCAAGGTGATGACATGTTGATGGTGCTTTCACAACTTGTTTCCAGTGTAACATTAATTAACTTAATGTAGCTTTAGAGAAGAAAGACCAATGTTAGCCTCCAGTACTTAAGACAATGTTACACATTTCTCACAGCAGGTTTATACAAAAAGTAATGAGGTTCAAAACTTTGCCCTCAGCTACAGGCAGAAATCTCAGTGGCAGACATAACATTTTGAGTGTGAGTGGAACTAAGTCTTTTATGGTTATACAGGGTTGCCACTCTTAGCTTGAGCTGCTGAGAATGTGACCTGACATTACAGGGAAAAGCAGACATGTCACACCTTAAATGTGAAGCTAAACTTCTCAATTTTCACCCTCTAAGTGACTAAAAAGAATTAGAGGCTGCTATAATTACTTTGACTGACACATCTCCCAGTCTTGTCTTGGTCTTGTCAAAACAAGCATCTTTGCCACACATAAAGTGGTTGAAATCTGACCTCTGCAACAGTGCATATTTTGAGGTTTCTGTACCCCAAAACAGCCAATAACTCTCAGTAAATCATTATTCCCCTCTCTGCAGATTGGGATGATAACTCACAACAGCTAAATGAAAGCTTTTCTCTAAA